>JAEDXJ010000021.1:1200000-1671988 GCA_023014345.1 Galerina sulciceps | reverse complement strand
CTGCGACTCCCTGCGCACTCAAATTCGGACTTTGCCGCCCATACTAGGCGCGCGTCTCACGCTTCGCACGCTCACAAAGCGGACCACGCACTATCGGAGGCCAGACTCTACTAAGCCGACACTCGGTTTGATCAATCCCTCTATACGCCGACAATCATTTTTCGCCCCATTTTCGCGATTTCCAACTCGTCCGACATTTTATTTCGACACGTCAATTCATCAATCGCATCGAACGTCACCCCGACGAATCGCTTCGAACTCACGACTCGTCCTTGTCTTCGCACTTCGTTTCCAGCCGTCTTCGTCGTCGCGGCTGCGCGCTTCGTCATTGCTCTTGTCTTCGTTCTCGTCGTTCGACCTTCACACCTCGTTCAGTCTCGTCGTCGGATCCCTAGAACCTCGAATCGCACCTCAGAGCCTCTCATTACGGTCGCATTCGTGTTGTGCACCGTGATGGCATAGCGAATCGTAGGCATATCAGCAGCTAAAAGCAATTTTGCGAAAATTTTCCTTTAAAACCATTTCAATTAGTATTCTATATTTTTAATACAACATAATTGCACTACACTAAGGACTTTTGAGTGAAAATGGATTGGTATTGACGAGAATCAAGACGACAAATGGGTTTGACTGAGATTGAAACTCCGATGGAGCGCGCAGAACACTGGGCGGTTATCCACGAGCTTCGTGTCCGACCCCGGAACTGAGCACAAATGTAAATTTGAGTGCACATCTTCGAAAAAAATCGAAAAAAAAGGTAGTCTATTGCCTTCAAATACAGAAATTTTCCTACAGTACAAAGCCCCGCCCCAAGCCCCGGCTTGGGCTTTCCAAAATGCTGAGCCGGGCCAAAAGCCCCCTCAGGCCAACCTCCGGGCCCGGCTTGGCCCGGCTTTTTTTGGCCTGGCTTGGCCTGGCTTTTGGCCTGAGGCCGGAGCCGGCACATCACTAATTGTGGTGCCCAAAGGTCAGCATCGACTCTGACACTGGATGAGGTTCTTGTTGGGTTCTTGACGAACATGGGATATGCCATTATCGAGTACAACGGAGCATTGGGAATAGAAACGCTGGCTACTAGGCTTACTCTTACCTTCAGGACGATTGTGAGTGCTTTTTCTGCAGTTTCTTCATATTTCTGAGCTTGGTTTCCTAGGGACGTTCCATTACAGTCACCGAGATTAAGACAGCGTCAATCATTCCAGTCGTCGATTCCTCGGCTCTGACATCAATGTTAAATGTTGTGATTTATTGGCGTGTATACTGCCTTTTCCCAAGTCTTTTCGCTAGGAGGATCGCACCTGAGATGATCAATACACGCGCGGCTGGTGTCGAGAGGGCTACTGTAATCTCAATTTTCGAGGTATTGCATTACACAGTTCGACTGCTATTAATCGGTGGAATGAAGCATGCGGGGAATCGTGTCCCCCCTATGGAGGAGAACGAAAGGTTTGGTTGGAGTTGGTATCTTCCCTCTCGCAGAGTCGACGCACACGGCGCTGTCTCACTGTGCCTTGACGAGGGCAATCGCAGCCGTCTATTCAACGATTTGTAAGCATTCAAATGATGCCGTATCTCGATGACTCGCAGTAAGTCACACATAAGGTCTCGTAATTGCCATGCAAAGCAGTGGCCGACACACCCGCACGTAATGAAATTCGGAGAGTAGACTTAGCCATGTGCAAATTTCTTCTGGAAGGCCAATTTTCTCGCGCTGAAATGGAAAATATTCAAGACAATACGTCTGAATTTCGAAAGTACTTGAAAATTATGTAGACTGCCAAACTGCAAAGCAAACGCCTCCGTCATGATCAACGCGTCGGTGGGGGCGGACGGCGTCGGAGGTGGGTTTGGCACTGAATCCCAGTCCGAATCGGCAGCTTATGTAAGTCTGGTTCAGGTCCCTTATATACCGTGCGTCGCCGTCACTGCCTCCCTCGAGCTGGTCTCTAACACCCCCCTCAACCTCAAATCCATAATGTTCTCGTCGCTGCGGCTGGCCGCTCTCGCTTCTCTCTTTTGCTCTTCGCATCTTCTGCTTTCGGTCTTACAATACCTGTAAAGAGGTGCGTAAATCGCATGGTGCTGGCACTGGACAACGATGGCTGATGCTCGGCTTTTTTGTGTAGGGCTCAGCTGTGTAATGGTCATGCGGACTTGTGCGACCGAAAATATGGAAATGTGACGTTCTTGGGCTCGCACGACTCCTTTGCGTTCAGTGGAAATCCGTTTGCTTGTAAGTTTACGATTGGCTTCGTTGATCGAGAATTACACTGATTCTTCAATGAACAGTGGCTAGGACGCAAGAGGTTGATATCAAGGCTCAGTTAACTTTGGGTGTACGGATGTTGCAGGCTCAGTCACACATGTGCGTAGTTATGTTTATTGAAGGTGTATAAGCCGACGAATTATTTTTTAGGAACAATAACGAGCTTCACTTTTGTCATGGCAGTTCGTATCGTTTTCTTCTGTAATTTGATCCAGTCTTACAGATTTATCACTTTCTTCTGAAATTATAGCATGCGTAAGTTCATCATTTGACCCACATCTCCTCCCTTTCATCTCATCCTCCCTCTCAGGGCCTCTTCGACGGTGGCTCGGTCGCAGACTATCTCTCCAAAGTCAAACACTTCCTCGACAGGCACCCGAACGAAGTGATGACCTTGATCTTCACAAACCCCGAGAACCTGTCCGTCTCGACAGTGTGGAAACCCATTTTCGACAAAACCGGTGTGTGCTTTTTTTCATCTTTTCTTTCTTTCTTTCCTTTCTTTCTTTCTTTTTTTTTTTGTGAATTAGTTTTGTAGCCTGTTGGTTATGTAGCCAGCTGTGATGGCGAACAGCTGGCGGAACCACATGGGAGACCGACGTGTCTGTCGCCATTGTGGTACCATTAGCGCAATTTTCAGTTGTGCACCTAGCCAGATGATCGATCGCCCGTGGTGCTTACATCGCCCTATTTGCCCTCCATCTGGCCAACATGCTTCCACAAAGTCGAGGTGTACGCTACGCTCTTGGCCCTTTGTGCCAGTTACCCTTTGACCCCCAGCTGTCGTCCCTTGCACCTCCTGAGGCGCATTCCGTGTGCTCGCTCCTCAGTCGGAAGGGCCGACTAGGAGTCTGCCCAACCGTTTTGGGGACCTGTCGCATCGAGACGGCGTGTGGCGTAGCACGTCTTCATTCCACTTTTGTCCACTCTCTTCATCCATAGACCACAAGAGCTCTTACTGACGACATTGGCATTCTACAGGCTTCACAGACCTAGCATACGTCCCTCCGCAACCAGTGATGTCCCGCGATGACTGGCCCACCCTCGGGGAGATGATTGAGTCTGGAAAGAGGGTTGTGGTGTTCTTGGACCGGGGTGCTGAGAGCCGCACTGATCCTGCGGTCGACTTTATCCTGCCTCAGTTCCAGATGGTGAGATATTTCTTTCATCCCTTATACTGAGTATTTACCTTACCTTTATGACGCAGGTCTGGGAAGACGTATACGACCCCACCAACGCCAAATTCCCATGCAAGGTCGACCGAACGGCAGGCCCTCTGGCGCCGTCGCAGCAGCTCTCGCTGGTGAACCACAACCTGAACGCGAACATCTTCCCGATCGGCCGGGGTATTCTGATCCCTGACCGCCTGAACAGCCCCAAGACGAATGGAATTACGTCGTATGTTTCTTTGTTCTTTGATGTAAATGTTTTAATGTGAAATCCAGAATCCTCGCACACGCCTCACACTGTGCACCCTACGTCAACGACCGGAACCCTAACTTCGTGCTGCTTGACTATGTCAATGTCGGGCAGGGCTTGGACGCCGTCAACCGTCTTAATGGCTTTGCCTTCTAATGGACTGAGCAGAGGATCTTACTTACGACTTACGCATACTTACAATGATGCCACTGCATGCGACTATTAATGGATTCGAGGGGATTTTCGCTGTGCGAAATTTGAATCAATATAATATCTTTCTCCGATTGCCAGGCTTTCATGCCGCTTTTATTAAGAGAGTCGTAGTGAATTAGGGTACAAAAATGGTAGAAGGTATGAAATGAGAGTATTTGTGAGAGTTGGTCAGGCAATGAATGTGAATGTCTCCGACAGGTCGTCTGTAGAACTGCTTAGGAGAGCTATTGTAGAGAGCATAAGAATTATGAGAATATACGAGGATTCCGACAGAGGACTTCAAGTGCAATTCAAACCACCCATTTCAACTCCATCATACGGTCCTGTGAAGTACATTAACATTAAGAACTTATACACCTTCAGGACATGAATAGAATCTCATACCAAGGTGGTCAAGAACACTCCCTTTCAAGACACTCGAAACGTCGCCCGTCGTGCACCTGCTATCGGTATTATCGTCGCCCGGGCAGTCGAGCCACGAGAGGTCGTCCTGGATATGTTTTTCACCCTGCGGATGGTGGTAACCGAGGGCACGACCAGGCAGGATGGGTATGAAGTCCTCCCTAAGATTCGGAAGAGGATAACATGGTCAGCGACATTGGTCTCACTGGGAGAAGGTGTGGATTATACCTGTTGTTGACACGGTCAATGTCGACATTTTGGTCGACGAATGTCGCAAAGGCCTGGTTGCCGACCTGTTCAAAAAAATATTTCATGCAAGGACGAGGGGAATTACAAAGGTATCCTTACCCTGGGCATCCCGTAGCCGATCGTTTTGAATGTAATATTGGGCAAGAATAGTGGGAGGTATACACTCTCGAGAAGGGCCAGTGCTGCACCTGATTTTATGTCAACTATCAGCGAAGGGAAATTATCGTAGGAGGTAAACGGTTACCCAAAGAATGTCCGACCACAGTGACCTTGTTGAGGCCGCTTTTCCCTAAGGCGGTTTTGACAGCAGAGAGGACTGAATCGGCTGTTCTATATAACAATTGCATTAGGATTATCCGCTAGAGACACAAATTTCAGTGACTCTTACTTTGCGTGTTGATCCGCGAATCCTTTATGAACTTTTATGGATGATGACAGCGCGGGGAATAAGGTAGAATTCAGTTTCGTGAGGAAGACATCACTGTCCTCCAAGAGGGGAAGGCTGTATATACTAATCATTGAGAACAAGTCGTGGAGAATGCATTGGCACTCACATTTTTGTAGGATCTGTTCCTTGGTGTCCAACAATAACCGACTGAAAATAGCGCGTCAGGCAAATTAGGAGAAATAAACCGTATGGCGAGTCACGTACCTGAAGAGTGGGGTCAACGCCAACGTACCAAAACTGAACACTATCGCCATTTCCTCCTGACGCGACAGGCTGGAAAGTGGGATTTGCATCGCAATTTTCTGCGACCCAAATTGGTTAGCATTGGTATGACGGGGGACGAAAGTCCTAAATTCGACCTACCGCCACAAGACTGGCTCAAAATTGAGGGAGGCTTACAATAAGCCATGGCAGCATAGGAACTGAACGGTTTGAAACTCGCTATCTGAGCAGCAGAGAGCGAGGCCAAACTCAAGGGTGTCGCTCGAGGGTGTAAAGGAGTGGCATATCCTTGGAGACCGACAAGCCCCGTCCCGAAGAGACTGAGCAAAGTCGACATTTTTAGGAAGTTGGAAAGGCGGTCCATTGCGGGGTGCAGTTTGTCAAACTGTTGAGGTCGACTTTCATTCAAACATTGGCGGTTTTAACATCCTAGCGCAGTGTTAACGTTACAAAGATAGGCGCAGAGTCAGATGAGGCGAGAATTTGATGGGCAACCAACTCGCAGAGTAGTCTATCTCTGTCAAGCCAGAACGCGATGGCACGGTCTCAGCCATCAAATGCCCTAGCCCAAGGGATGATTCTGAGGAGTTGCGATCCGGAGGAAGGCCGACGATAGCCTCAAGGAGATGAACCATCACTACTTTTCCTACACAAAGCAGGCGTTGTCAGGCGGCCTCTTCGGTGAGCCTAAACCCACCAACGTATTGGCGATGTATACTCAGACTCAATCCACGAAGCCTAGAGCTCAGTCTCAGAGATCAGACCGGGGGGCCAGTGCCACCGAACTAAGCCGGTGCAGTGCATGATACTAGCGTAGGCCCATAAGCGGCGAAAGTTGAAATTTGAAAGGCTAGTATAATATTGAAAGATCATCATTGAAATAGTTGGATTTTATGAGGAACGAAGAGCAGAAACAAGATCTGAATGTCATCAGTGGTGGTGGAAGTTGAAGAGAGAATTCAAATCCCGACGAAATGAGGTTCATTCCTTACCATCACGACCTTCCTCATCCTGACTGTCAGCCATATCATTTCTGAAGGACCAAAGGTAAGCAAGATGCAGGTATGAGTCGTATTGACTTGTATATAATTTTTGGACGTCATTAACCTGAGCTTACACCTCTAGGGCGTACAAATCATCTCGACGCAAATGCTAGACTTGTTACCAAGTTGTCAGGTACACTCGCTGTACCTGCAATGCTGTCATCTTCTCCGGCTGTCTATTCACCCTAGTAGCAATCTGTGAAACTGGAAAAACGCCGCACGTAGTTTCTCGAAGTCAAGTAAAACATACTTGGCCGCCAAGTCCCGGATTTGATTTCTTGGTTGGACCCGTCTACTACGGACGTCGGACTGGAGGCGAACACAGGCTGTATCTCAGTTTCTAAATATTTTTTTCTGTTGGGGATCTATAGTCTTCAACCTACGTTCTTTGGCCCACTTAAATGACGTGGCTACCTGAGCTCCAAGGTGTTTTGTGGACTACGGGGATTTATCGACAAGCCTTTCACTCTATTTGACTGTAGCGGCTTTTGGCTTGGTAATGCCTTGCACGGCTGCCTGATGAAATATACATCGTCAATATCACTTTTTAAATCTAGACTTTTAGCTGGCTAATTTCAAGACATCGGCTCGTTTCATAGGCTCGCATCCAAACCGATTCGACAGTCTATCCTACAAAAGCTACAATGTTCTCGTCCCAGGTGTATAGTAACTGACTCATTTGACCTGTCCTATAATTCCGCTAGAAGTACGTCTCGAGTGCGTGTGCTACGGCCTATCTATCCGACCGCAGTTGATTAAAAGTTGAAGGATCGTTCGGTGAGTCGCCGTGCTTGATATCCTTATTCGTATTGATGGTGTTTTTCGATGGTAGGCTTATTTTACGAATCAGATTTTGATAGGCTCGTCACGGGTATTAATACTGTTCGCGTCGGTATGTATCCCAATTTGCGGCTCTACTACTACATCGTGTTGACATATTTCATAGCTTGTTTATTGAATTTGGTTTGTCGAACCACTAAGTTTTGCTCGAGACGATGCGTCTTAAATCTTATGAGCTGAGCCCAATACGCCTGGACAGATAGACCACAGGGTCTAAAACATCTCAAGGACTCGGAAGGTGACAATCACAGTCATGTTAGATCATCGTTTCACCTCATCACCTCAACATAGATGCATTCGCATCGAAGGTCTGACCAAGTAATTTGCAATAGAAATGTACGTTCTATTTTCCGAAAAATAGCTTTTTGTCGACCTTGCACCTTCTATTCTAAAAGAGCAACGTGGAAGTTGTGAATCAACGATCCTACCCCTTCAATTCGGTTGGTTACAAGTCTACACTACCGGTGCAATCTGTGTAATACTACTGGGGCTATCAAAAAGGCTACGATACCAAATTACCTCTCGATATAGTAGGTATGAGACGGTAGATTAAATTAAAGTAGATAATGCACCACAAGCCAAGAAATAAAACAAAAACACAAAAACACGAACAAAAAAAGGCGTTGCTGTGAGTTTGTCTCCTGTTCCTGCGTTGGATAATAATCGTCATATTCCTCACTCCCCATTATCCGTTTCCAATTTGTCAGATAATCCACCACCTCCCTAAAATCCCCCATATCCATGTGCCCGTATCCAGGTGAGGGGTTCGGCCACGATCTCTGGTTATTAGCCCAGCTGTTTGTCTCCTTCATCGCCACCAAAGGAGCCCGCCATGCAGCCCCGCCATCGTCCATACCCGGCACAACTTTACACACCGCCAAGTTCTTCTCTGAGCCGTCCGATAAAAAATCGTCAATCAAACGCAAATCGATTCTGTCCTTGAGTCTGCGATCGCGCACCGCATTATAATAGTACGGCTGCATATGCGAGCGTTTGCCACCAAAGTGCTTGTCAAGGCCGACTGGGGACTCAAAAGTAGTACCTTCCTTATGGCTGGCCACCATTTCGGTTGTTTCCCAAGTAAATTTTATCTCGCCATTCGTGAGGAACACAATTGCACGTCGCGACGAGGCGGTTGGGGGTGTTTCAAAGGAAGGTCGAGAGCTGCAGAGAATTTTGTGGAGTTTCTCGTCGGCGCGTTGGCAGGACTTGCTGCAGTAGAGGTTTCGGCAATGGCAACTAGAACAACTGAGGGTGGCAAGGTTGTTGCACATGGCACAGTAAGGGGCTGTTGAGTCCTTTTTCTTGTGTTTAGATCGTTTACTGGGCGCCATTTTTCAGCGAGGCAATTCTGGTCCGAGAAAAAGAATCCTACGTGCCAAATTTTTCTGAGACTTCTTGCGTCACGTCACATGCAGAGCTAAAATGAACTTCGAATCTGCCAGCAAAATAGTTTATTGTGTCCATGAAATACTTATCTACATACAGCCATCAAGAAAAAAATGTCCAGATGTGTTAAGTGAATAGCGGAGTGAGCAACCGCTAACTTGAAATCCTACATTTGGTCTATCCCTTCTGCACACAGGCCACACCCGATGCATTCGAGGCATGCTGACGCGAAGTGTGAATTTGGGTTTTGGATATTAGCGATAAATTTACATACCCAGACCACCACAGCAGGCGCACAGGTAACAAGGACAACATAGGGGGTTTTCAAAAGCACCTTGGGGAGAGAAAATTAAGTATGTCGCTCGGAATGTAAGTTGTTTATGCACCGACCTCTACAGCACCAAGCACTGAGCATGACCGCAAGAATCAGCACCACCAACAAGCCGATGAAGACCACGATGAGATACACTGAAAAATCATCGAACAACGATCGTCAGTTCAGGTCCAAAATAAGACAAGCATTTTTAGAGAATCAGACTGACGTTTATTATGAACAAAGCTCCCCTGCGTCCCGCTTCCAGTCGTGCCGTCCGTCACCGCCCTCGAGAATAGGTTCTCTGTGCCCCAACCCGTGACGCCATGACCGCCAATGCAGCTGTACGCGAAGAAGCCTGCGAGGAGCGTCAACGCAAGCAAGGCGGGGACGAGGAAACGCCTAAGGCGTCCGTTGTGGCAATGACGGTGATCATAGGAGGACATGTGTCTCTGCCTCTGGCAGTCGCAGGAATTTCGATGGTGGTGCGCGACGCCTTCGTTGTCGTCAAACACTTTCTCGTCGTATTCGACCCCCGATTGCCCCGGCGATGGGGCGGTTAGTTTGGCGTCCAGGGGGTAAATAATGGCGCTTGGCTGAGGTTGCTCGGTCACAGAGACAAGAGGTGTGGTGTGCTTCGTGGATGACATGCTGGGCCTCGACTTTGTGGGCGGTTGACGATGTGAGGTTTTATTGAGGGATTCGAGGTTTGCAATGACGAAAGTGGGTGGAGTGGGAAGGAGGTTCACCGGGACCAGTAATCACCCGCTTTAAATACGAGGACACTACCACCCTATTGAGCAAAGAGCTGCAAGAGACAGGATGGATATTAGACCAGACGCTACTGGGCGTTGCTCGGCTTTTAACATGAGTTCTTGAATGAAGTCCGAGCGGTACTACGCCGTCACGTTTCCTCGGCGAGTTTGCACCGTCGATCAACTATAAACAGACAGTTGGTTGACAGCGAGGCTTGGCCGCAGCACCGACCTTCGCATAGCGCAGAGCAGGTTAGAGTTATTTTTGTTTGTTCCTCGTCGTGGTCGTCGTCGCTCTCGAAGGTGCTGGCAACCAAAGTTTGGACTCGGAAGGCAACGGCCAAAAATCATGATTTTATTTATTAATATTGGTTTCGATGTTGATCTCCGGTTAGCTGAACGAATTGACGGTGAAGTGCTGTTAGTTATGATGCTCTTTCAAGGTAGCCTTCAGACGGTCCTTCCAAGCCGCAAGGGAAAAATAGTTAAACTAGAGCAAAAATCCTGTGCAACCAGGTAAGGCACATCTATGAGGTGAAGCCATTCCTTCAGGTCCTAGGTCAAGGCAGTGCTAAACAGTCGACAAGAGAAGTGCCAAGACAGATATCAGGATAGTTGGAAGTAAGTCAGCAGGCCAGAATCGTTGTCGACGTCAAGGACAGCTGTGATATTAGGCAATTGACTATCGGACCCAAATTGGACCTTTATACTGGAGAATTACTGACACGTGACTGACGCGACGCGTCTTTTGGATTGCCAAATCCGGCTTTCTCACATGAAGTTTGACGAGAAATCCAAAAGATACGGCACATCGTACGAATTTTCCATAAAATTCGATTTTTTCTATGTTTTAAAAATGTAGGCTAAACTAGGGACTCTGAAATAATGGAGGACATCTGAGAAAATTTACGTGAAATCAGTTGTCAGGTTTAAAGTTTAACGAACCAAGTCCAATGGCGGACAATTTGAACCAGGAGAAATTGCTATCACAACCTGGTAGAAATATATTCAAAGGTAATCATATTCTAAGACTCTTTATGTCTCGAATTAGAGAACGCTGACTCCATATGACTCCACCTTTCTTTTCTCGAATGGGTCAGCAAGATTCACACAATTTGTCACCTATTTTGACAGGAGATATGATACTCGCAGTACGGAAACTTTGAGCTTACAGAAAACTGGTTTAATGATTATACGCGTGGGTATTATACGTCTATAGAAAGCTGGAGCACGGGTCTGACGCATAAAAACCATAGGATGAGAGGTTATTCAGCTTTAATCTAAAAATCGCGACAAAAGCCTGAGAAGGAAATAGGGCTGTATATTTATCCTTATCAATACAGAGATATGCCCTGGACACTCTTGAGGCCAGACTGAGCCAGAACCCAGCGCAGGCGAGTCGTGCATTACAAAACATTTTAGTCAAGTCCTCGATGCTCAGGTTTACCCGGACATTTGAGTATCCCAATAGAGTTGTGACGAGAACATAATCTTGAGGCGACAGATGTTTTCGTTGACGAGAACCGACGACCTGAGGAAAACCACTGGAAGCGCTGTACCTGATTACTATAAATTTCCCAAGATACTTTGTCAGGATAAACCACGTGCATACCGAACATTAGTCAGGCAGACGATACAGTGTAATATCACCCATCCCAACGAATTCCGACTGGAATCAGGTCCCGACATGCCAGTGCAATTAGGTCAGCTTCTCAATAAGGCAGGTAGATAAACAAAACCATCGATCCACAGTATAAAAGCCACGTCCATCAAATCCCCCTTCTTCCCAAAACATATACCTACCAACGATGAAACTTTCAACTATATTCGGGATGGCCCTCCACGTAGTGGAAATAATCATGATGGGCCTTCCACCTACTCTGAAGGCCATTTTTCACAACCCTCGCCTTCTCTTCCAGCCCACTGCGCTCTCCAGAATCTTTTTGGGGCATGTGTGGCTTATCATGGGAGAACCCATGGACATGAATTCAAGCGGTGTAAAGGAAAGTTTAATCACCCCAAACGCCGTCGGCGTAGTCCTTGATCTTGGTGCAGGTGGGTACCTCCCTTTCCCAAATTTCCCAAATTGTTATTTTCCCTCCCGTAAACCGCAGAAGCACTTACAAAAATTATACAGGACATGGACATACAGTCAAGTACCTCGACCGTGCCGTCGTCACCAAATATATTGCCCTCGAACCCAACGAAGGAATGCACGATCTTATCCGGACCCACGCCAACGCTGCAGGATTCCACGAATCTGATGCATCTCTCATCATTCTTTCGTGTGGCGCGGAAGACATCCAAACTATTCTGTCCTATCTGCGCGAAGCCCTCCCTAAAGACGCCTACACCAGTCCGAGCGCAAAATTGATCCAGCCCGTCAACACCATCGTGTCCGTTCGCACCCTGTGCACGGTCCCGTCCCCGCAAAAAACCATCGCTAGTCTGGTTCGGGATGTTCTCAAGCCAGGCGGTCAATTAGTTATGTACGAACATGTCCTGAACAAACTCGAGGACGTTGCTTGGTGGCAGCGATTCTGGACGCCTGTATGGAGCTTCGTATTCGACGGCTGTAAATTGGATCGGCCGACCGACGTTTGGGTTAAAAACCTGAAAATAAATTTGGACGGAGAAGATAAACCTGCCTGGGCAGAGGGAAAGAGCTGGAAGGTCAAAGGCGATCCGTCGGACGAAGATAATTTATTTTGCCATCGGGCAGGTCGATTTGTCAAAGCCTGATAAGTATTTATATCGGCAGGATGGATCGAGTCTTCGTAAATCTCGTATTGCCAGTGCTTTCCGCCATATTTGTGGAACATCTTAGTGTTAATTGTGCTCGTCAAAGTATGGTCACCCAGTACTTATTTTTAGCTTTCATTGTTTTGTAAAGTGACCAATAAATTCGTCTCATCTATTTATTCATTTCTCATGATTCCTAAAGCTTTTTCCTTGATATTTCTAACCTCTTCGGTGAAGCCAGAAAAAGAGAAATGACTCTCTTTGACCGTTATTGTTATCTACTTGAAGCTTCTTGAAGTTCTACCGCCGGAATCGGGCCACGTGCCTATTGCTCGGATCCTTTACATAAATTGGAGGAGGGCCTCTTCACCTAAGGCAACACTTTATATAAGGATAAGTAACCTGTTAGGTCCCTTTTTGCTAGGGATTATGCACCCCTAAAGTGCTTCTCCCGCCGTAGATATCGTGGTATTTAAAAATAGATCTCACAATCCAATGTAGATTTCTCCCGTCGCGATATCCTCCAGGGATACTTTTGCGACGGTATCCAGGAATAGAATTGACTCTGAATATATCGCGTCGGGGAGGATTCAGGCAGAATCTTAGGCCTCCCGGAAACTGACATCATCCCACACGCTCCTCTTCGTGGTTCCGATTTTCAATTGGGCATCCAGCACAGTGCACTCACCTTTTCACTATCCATGCAGAAAATCTCGCGTGAACGTGGGCAACAGCCTGCAGCCTCCTCCGGCTTGGGGATTCCCTTTTCCTCCCCTGTCAAGTCCAACAATTCCAAAAGAAAAACGCAAACCAAGGCATATACTTGCCTCAACCCAGAAACCAAACGGCGGCGATTAGAGATGGAATTTGAAAACTTACTGAATCCACCACCTATCCCTCCACCCGGTCCTGTTCTAGACCCCAAGATACCGGATTCCATAACGACCGATGCGGAGAACGAGAACGAACGGGTTCCAATGGCGGACGACATAGATCATGGCCCAGTTCCGGTAAAGGACGACATAGATCACGACGGGTGTGAATCAAAACACAAAGAAAATCACCTTGCGGCATCTACAAAGGAGGATGCTACCTTGGCTGGAAAGAAAAAGCGACGCGTCACTCCACACCAAGCAGCAATTGACCTTTACGCAAAATGGAAAGTTGTTCTGCCATCACTCGTCAAGCCTCTTCTCACTTACACATCTGAATCAATCCGAAAACCACTCCAGCCTGTTGGTGAAAGCCTGACAGGAGTGTGTAGTTCCAACACTCTACCTTGTGGGACGAAGGACACGAAGATCCTTTGCCTATATTTTGATCGTAAGTGACATGGCTTTCTGATTCACCGATTTCTTCATTTTATAACATAGATTTTCGAACCATCAACCTGACAAGTTGCGCGTGCCAATCTATCAGCCAGATACTTGTACGAAACGGTCTATTTCCCACTGCTCCGGGTCAAATTCGAATGGCCGTTTCAATCGATTTTCTTGATTTCTATGGAGCACTTTTTGAACGCTCCTGCGATGCAGTGAATGCAATGGCGGCGGCATTAAATGACTTCTATACAAGGCGCGGATATTATTTGACAAGCGATAAGGTAACCATGTCAGTTATATGTCTCTTGTTGCTCTGGATTAATTACTTCAATAGGGCGAACGATACAAGGAACCATTCCGCCGGGGACTGGGTTATGCCTCCCAGTGGCTCGATGGACTACGTGTCCTGATAGAAAAGCAAGTTGATTCGGTCTTGAACCAAGCCGACGAATATATCGAGACTCAAGTTGTAAAAGACCCTGCAATGGTGTCAACTTCAATTGTGACTTCTTTTCAAACGCCTTCCATTCCCTTTTCCCCGTCTCTAGCCATTCCGTCGACCTGTGCTCCCAACATCGCTTCCGTTCCCCCATCTCCACCTCTCACTGGATCTAGCACTAGTAGCACATTGCCTAATAAACCAGAAGAAACAGCTCAAGCACCCCTCCAAGAATGTTCGAGAATGCTTCGTCAACTCTGCCCAGCTTGTTTTGGAGGCAAAGAGTTTGGGAGATCACTTGAAGAGTAAGTGTATCAATATCCTCCTTGTGATAAAGCTCCTGAGACCTCACAAGCGGTGGCGACATTCAGATTGCCACCGATGGTAATTTTCACCACCGACATCTTGTCTCTGGCGGTCAGGGCATCCCTTTTCACAATCCAAAGCATGTCATTCCGAAGGATTTTGTCGACGCCGTTGGCGAAAATATTTTGAAGGCACGTAAATCACCACCGAAGAAACGATCATCAAAGGTTCCCGACTCCGCAGTTGACGAATGCGAGAAGTCGCACGATGAGCTGATGGCGACAAGAAGAACTCCTCTGATGATTCGCGTTACGATGACCGTGGTTGGATGTCGCTTGTATGCCGCCACGACATCCCACTCTTCTTTGCCAACATTGACACACCTGGAGAGCAACAAAAATACGCAGTTGCTTTAATTCTCTGGTTTTTTCTGCAAATTCCGCCCACAGCCACGACAACCGTCCTATACGATATTGGATGCGTCCTGGATCGTAGTGTTCAGCTGGTAAGCCCGAGTGCCACGCTAAGAACATAAGTCATGATGTACTGACTGAAAGGATTTCAGTTTGAAATCTTGCCACTCTCGGTTGTGGACCGTGTCTTATTCGTCACAACCGCCATGCACGCGTACGGTCATCAATGGGCATGTCAACTTGAATACAACCCGCGACTACGGAAAGGTTTGGGTCTTACCGATGGGGAAGGAGTAGAAAGGACGTGGTCGCGCCTGCGTAAACTCATTCCGATAGTCAGGGCATCATCTGTGAGCATGAAATAAACAACCATACTTTGACTGCTTGAGATGACGTCGTTCTTCATAGCGCGCTCGCCGTTTGTGGCTGACGGATCGCCAGCTTTCAGCAGTTGCAAGTGAACTCAGGGATGATCTCGGGGATTGGCTGAACCGCCGTCACCGACGAGGCGTGTTAGAACAAAGAAAGAAGGCCAAGAACATTGTTGACGAATGTGGGTTCGACATGGATTATCTTCGCCAGCAATGGGAGCTTCAGAAAGAAGCACAACTATCAATCAGATCACGTACGTGAATTTCATCCTAGGAACAATACCAATCATGTAGATTGCTTTTTCATTTTATCTCAGATGCGCCCGCAAAATTGAAGAAGGAGCTGGACAGCATTCTTGGCTTACAGGGCGACCTTGAGACTGTCGAGAAGGCTCTCACTGCAGCTAAAGCACTGGTTGCGACATCCAATGCACCCAACGAATCCAAGTCATTACTAGCTGGACTTCGAGATATGCACCAGCAGCTCACGGAGAAGGTCGAAGAGTTGTACGTTTCATTAAACATACCTGACTCTTACCCGGACCTCAAAGGCGTTAATCTGGACTTCGTAAGAACCTTGTTAATGGCTCGCGACTTGAAAATGAACATTAGAAAGCGGGCTATTGGAAGTTTCTTCGAATGGGATCGTCTGGGTCAGGCAGTTGGTGGTCGAAGTCAGGCACTCGGTATGTGGATATTGGTTTCGTGGCATCTGAAATTCATGTGTGGCTAGGAACTAAACTGCATCAGCAAACTCGGAAGGCAATTACCAAGAGAACACCTGCGCTGATGACCGCCATAAAAAAGTTCAACAGCTATTGTGAGAAGCTTGAAAAGCTATATGACCCGACATGGAATATCCCTCTTCCTAATTCTCTCCCCACGAAACTGGCCGAGTTGCGCGACAATTCCGACCTCATGGAAGACGTTTGGATAACACCGACCGAAACCAAACAGCAACCCTGGCTTGAGGACAAAGATGTTCGGTTGGGCATCCAAGCGATGCTTAAACTTGACAGATGCCTCGAAGAACAGCGTCGGCTTGGACTTGAGGCCGATAACCTCTGTCGGTGGTTCGGTAGAGAACTTTGCGCAGTAGAACTTGCTATTAGAACACCTGCTTGTGAGTGTTCTCCTGCAATTGCCCGCTTAACACTGTTGATATGCGAATCCATAGGTAACTTACTCAGCCTACAATTCGTTCAGTATCGAGACCACCTTCTCCATCTAAAGTCAAGATGGGCAAGTCAACTGGCTAATTCTATCCAGTTTGATGCCAATGTGACATTGGCGCACAAAATCGTGTCTCAGTTGGCCAGTGGTCAAGATGTCCCGATAATCAAGCGGATTCGTGAACTTCATCAAGTTGAGCTCCCAATACTCGACGACGATGATATCCAAGCACTTGACGAACCTGAGTTACAAAGGGAAAAAAATTCTGAGGCCTGTGATGAAGTCAACAAGCATGATAAAGTCGTTACAGAAGAAGATGTCGAAGAAATTCTAGTGGCCGATATTTTCCAGGGGGAAAAAGACGAGCTCGAAGACACTTCAAATATAGACTACACTGAAAGTGTGGCGGATTTGGTTTGGCAACCATTGGTAAGTTTGCCCAAGTATGTGTTGCGACATGCTTATCCCTACTCTTCTATGAAGTTTCCGAGACCGGACAACGATCTAGTCCACTTTATAAAGAACAGTGTCGTCGCCCCTGATCATGGACGCCATTTTCAAACCCGGGTGTTCGAAAGCTTCCACTTTGAAGAAAAGGAGCTCAAAATACTCGACAGCCCAAACGCCATGCTCAACGACACTTGCTTGAGTGGGTCAGCAGCCATTCTTCAAGCAATATTTGTCCGGGACCCTATTCATCATATCTCAGCCAAAAAGTGTGCCATATTCTCAACACACGATCTGACGCGCATTCGTTACAGAGCCACAGATGCAGAACTTTGGAGAAGCACCCACAAAAGAGAATATTGGAACAAGGACATCTGGATAATCCCAATTCATCGTCCATCTCAATACCATTGGGTATTAGCGGTTGCTTATCTCGAGCGCGGCGAAATACACCTCTTCGACAGCCTCGCTGGCAAGCGACTTTGGAAAAAGGATGTCCAGGTCTGTCCAAACCATCAATATCTTTGCAATTTTGACAATGATTTGTAGGATGTCTCGACACTTATCTCAAGGTTGATGGAACTCTCGAGTCGTGATGGGCACTCGATGTCCATCCATTCGTCACTTAGATGGGTCGCGCAGCCTGTAATAGTATGTACTTTCTGTTTCTTCAGAGGGTCAAAATTGTTTTCATTGTATTATGCACTTCCTAGGTCAATGCAGTTCAGTCAAATGGGCATGACTGTGGCCTGTGGGTGCTCGCATGGATTGCTGCAATACTGAGGGGGTACACGACGACAGGACATTCAATAAGTGAGGCGGTAATGCCAGCCTGGAGAGACCTCGTCAGTAGATTTATTCGTGCTATGCCTACCAAATAAACACAGTCGCAGTAATTTCTACCCCCCCTTCAAGCCATGCAGTGGTAAACTCCGTTCTCCAATTTAATTATTTGTTTCCATATTACAAGTCTGACTCCTCGATTCGCCGTCTTTTAATGGGTCTGGGACGTGGGCCAGGAACAACACCCTCAGGCAGCGCCTATTGATTCATTAGTAGAGAAAAAACAACACAAATTACACATACAAACCTTGGCTATACCCTGTCGGCCTTCGCAGATTATAAAAAATTGTTCCCAAGACCGAGTGGGGATGATTTTGGTTATCCTCGCCGCCACGTTCAATTCTCTGATAACCCACTACATGGCAGTTATATCGAAGCCAACAGGACCAGAATGAATGGACAAACTTTTTTTTTCAACTGGATATTGTAGTTCAAAACTGTGAGATCCCCATAGTCACAGAGTTTGAGGGGCCACTTTATAAACCAAAGATTAAAAAGCCGATCAATAAATGCGGCCTTTATCTCCTTGGCAGTTTTTTCTTCAACTGCACTGCTCCTGGTTGCTTCCTTGGCAGCTTTTTCGGCCTCCCACAGAGGTTTGTAGTACGGTGCAAGTTGGGCTACAAACGCCTGCTGAGCTGCGAGTACGTTCTCAACGCTGGACATGGCGACTTCTGAAACAAGCCTAGTAAGAATCACAACCGTCAATGAGTCCAAGAATGGAACAAGCAGAGAACAAAGATGACACACAACTTACTCTGATTTTGAGTGAAAAAAAAAAACTTCCAATTGGCTGGTGGAAACGGTTTATAAGGGTGAAATAAGGTTCCCGCTGCGCAATTAGCTCCCGCGAACGCCAATTGGAGCGGAGCTTCGGAATTGACGGTCAAGCGCCAAAGGCGCCTCAAGGGTTAGTTCAGTCGTCGAATACATACATTGTATATCCGTATATCCAACGACCCCTGAACGATTGGTAGGACGACTAGATCGAATACTTATCATTTTGTCACTGCAGGAAACATGTTTTGAACCGCTGGTTCGTGCCGATTCAATACAGGCTGATTAGAACAGCGATGCATTCCGCGCCAACCGTGTGGAGAAGTTTAATCTATAAACTGTACAGTGAAGTGCGGCTGATCCACGCCAAAGCCACAGACACCATCACTTCAAAACCAAAGCTGCAGTGGTAGGCCATCCCAGTTGATTGCCTAATCGCTCTAACAAAAGAACGTAGATGAGGGAGCCATCTATTCCGGAGATAGTCGACTCGGCAGCCAAGACGGAGTTCGCGCGATCCGTGGCTAAATATTATCAAAGAGCAAACTTTGAACGTCAGCTAGGACCCTTTTTCGAAAGGGTATACGAACTCTACAGGGATCGGTGGCCAACGCCACCGCTGGATGCTAGGGTAAAAGAGGTGGGTGGCTCATTATGTTCTTCCTGGCAGCCAATAACCCGAAATAGGATATAAAGACCAGAGTTATCACCGCTGCCGGAGAAATAAACCATGAGCTCAGCAATAAGCAGTGGACAGTCGAACTCACGCTTGATAAAGATCGTCAGGCAAGGGTGAGTAGACTTGTCCACCACTTGGTTGCGATAATCTTCATTCTTTTCCTCGCAGATTTCCTATGAGGACATTGCCATTCGTCTTGGAATCCCGTTGGCCATATACTATGTTGCCTGCGAGGGGGAGCGTGATTCAAACAGAGTTGAAGATGAACACAGTGGAACAGAAAGCGGCAGTGAAGAAGTAGAAGGTGATGAGGTAGAAGGCGACGAAATAAACAGTGGCGAAGCTCAGCCCATCGATTTTGATAGCGACGGGGATTCTATCTTCGAGATTGGTGGCCGACCGCCAAGACCAAAAGTGAGAATCATTCCTCCACCAAAACGCAGGCCACTCATTGGGTAGTGCTTATACAATCTATATACATTCTAAGAAATACTGTTGCTCATCGATAATAGAACTTGTTGTGTTTCCCAATTGGCTAAATTTCATTGGAATCAAAGAGCTGAGCTACCTGATTACATAGGTCTGCAATTTTCTTTGTTGGAACACTCCAGGGTGCAACGCGTCAGCAGTCTAAGCTATTGAATCAAAGCATGATTTAGTCGAGGTGGCATTCAGATGATGTCAGAGGATGACTTACTGGAGGCGGAATCAAACCCAAGCACGACGGAAATCGCAGCATCAATTTCCCTTGCCAGTCCATCACCTGCTAAAGAAGTCAGGGCAGGGTTTGGAACAATGAAAAGGACGCATCTTTACGTGCAAGGAGGTCTTGAGATATTATGACACGAACACCGACATGTCCAAGTGCGACGATAAGGACAGCTATGATCTGTGCGTGTGTTAGTTGTCCTGGTAAGGCGGCCTCAGGGGGCAGGTCGTCGATAATCAGATATCTGCTTGACTCAGAGACCGCTTCCGTTACAGAGTCAAGACTACCACGCGAAGTCATCTACGTGCAGGTAAGTACAATTGACGACTGGTGATTGATACAGACTCACCTTTTGTTGCAGTGCTCGTCTAGTGGGTTGATATCGACAGGAAGAAGAAAGTGCGGAAAATTGCTCGGTGCATAGCCTTATGTATTTACAGCCGACGGGTGCGATAAAGTTAAAATGACACGGATTCCACCTACGCCACATAGCAGAGTATCCGCTGGACAATCGTTCGCGGGTGAATGAAATAAAGGTCAGAATGTTCAGCACAGTTGATGGGATAAAAGGATAAGATCTACAAATAACTAATCTCTGTCTTGAAAATGGCACATTTTTCTGGATACTGATCGACGGAATGAAGGTAGACTACAATGCTGCATTGAAATCTCTTTTCCGGAAGATCGCATGACGAGGTATGGCAGACGTAGGCGGTTTAATCTTCATACTCTGAAAAATCCATGGGGTCTTCGGAACCACTAGCCAGGTGGTGGTCACCTTCGTCTGATAGACCGAGTGAGTTAGAGGTATTAAAGCACAAAACACTAGTCGACTTACCAGGGAATTCCCGTTTCACTACCATAGAGGCTTCAGTGTAATCCATGTACAACATGTCACGCAGAGATACTCCGTCGTTCTTGAGGTCGATAGGACCTGATAATGGACTGATGTAAGTAGTTGCCTGAATGTCCATCGAATACGCACTTTCATATTTCCCATCTTGATGCCTTTCTTGAATTGAAAAATTGCTCCAGAGATCGTCGACTAACATAGACGCATTGCTACAGTCTGTATCCTCGTCCAAGACATCCACAATAACACGATCGATATAATGTTGTAGATTGTGGTTCTTGTTGCGAGGAAAGATAGAGCCCAGTTGAGCATGGAGGGCCTCCAGGGTGCAAAATGGAGCACCACTAATGCCTTCCTGTTCTGCTTTCAACTTATAAGCATATAAGGCCCCAGCGTGCCGACCCAACGTGTATCCAAAGTGCTCCCACCAATCCACGCCCTCATATCTCCACTCGAGCCACTCCACAAGGTCGAGCGCCAATGCTCGAGTGTGCGAACAATGCACACGGTTCAAGGGAGTTATGGCATTGAAATCATGCTCATGAAGTTTCTTGGCCTTTGTTGGGTTCAATTCGTCATCTGGGCCCTGTCTCGGAAAGCGATAGGTATCAAAATCAAGAACGTTGCAGAGGATTCCAAAGCTACAGAGGATCATCAACCCTATCCGGCCATCCCTTGTCAGTACATTAGGTACATGAGACCATGCTTTGTCTGAGAGCCAGTTAGACAGCTTCCAGTTCAGAGATCAGCTTAAGAACTGACCATCTTGTTCAATGTTCCCCAACACCAAAGCTTCGTGATAAAACACGAGCATTTGGCGAAGGACAAATCGTGAAGCACAGTGATGAGTGTTGCTGATATACCCTCCGGCCACAAAGGTATGAATCAGGCCATAAAACGTGTCCTTAATGGTTGAGGTTGCAATGTAATGGCCGCCCTCAAAGACACTGTGCTCCAGGGTGATGACCGTGTGGGGTGTGTTTGGCCTCATGATACTTGCATAAAGATTTTTAAAATCAATCAGTGTTAGAAGGCAAACTGAGACCTACAGTTCCATGCCAGGTGTGAGTACAATGCCCTCCAGATGCCACTCGGCTGGGGCATTATCTAAATCAAAATTACCAGCCAGGAAGGTGTTGATTTTGGAAAAGTTAGCCTGAGTACTCTTCGGCTTGGGTGATGCCAGGATCCACCATTTACTTCCACAGAGCGCTTTGATGAAGGTGCCCAAGCCGTCACTGTCTACGTGAAAGCCGTGGAAACAGCCTTTCAAGGATGCAATCGCCCATCGGAAATCTTCTGTATATAGGGGCGTTCCGGGTCTCCAACCAATCCCGTGAAGTGTTGACATCAGTGCATGCAGTTCTGAGGTAAACTGGTTCCGCACCCGACTTCCATAGGGTTGAGGTATGTCCAAAGCGTTAAGAATCTTGCCACCGGTAATCTCTGAACATTCCACCAGCATGCGCAATGTCCCTTTGTAGACACGGTCGTCTGCCTTATCGCCTATAGGCACCGATTGATCTGGAAACGATCAGTCAAGTGAAGGGAGATACAATTACTTACACACCTTGGATTGAACACCTACTGCCCAACGATGCAGTGTCCCTTAATGCTCCTTTGAAGGTGTTTTCCTCGTGGGGGATACCCGTAACTAGAATATGTTTTTTCTGCAGGATTTTCTGCACCTCTGAATCCGAGAGTCGGACAAATTCGGGTTGGGGGATTATCCTGATCACGGAATTAGGGGGATCTGCCAAATGCAATGGCAAACCCTTCACATAGCATGCTTTCACGGCGGCGGCTATCGACTCGACAGTCTTTAGTGTGTCAGGATCCTATCACAGCATCAATTCTGGCTAAACCCTCCAATAGACAGGAGAATACCTGGACGGTTGGCGTGAAGACGACTGGGTTTGGGTCAGCAGGGCCAAAAGCGTGCACTGACTCGGCCGACCTGTGTTCCTACAAGCGCATTTTCAGGAAACATAAGTTTTGCATATTGAACGACGTACCGTTGGTATCACATCGATGTCCAATGTGATGGGTTCTGGGGAGGCCTGCAATGCATTAGGTCAAAGGTAGATTTATCAAAGACTATTAACCTACGAAAACATGGGATTCAATCAGCCTCCACTCTGGGATCTTGTTACCAAATTCATCCAGCTCGCTATCTTCATCACCTTCGCTCTCTAAGATCTGGTCTTGGTCATCTTGCTTGCCGAGACGGGGCCGTTTGGACATCCTTTCTGGAGAACTTCCGATGTCGTTATCATACCGACCTCGCTTATCACCCTTCTGCTCGAAGATGTCTTCGTCGTCAGCGTCGCTTTCAACCATTTCTTTCGACTTTTTCCCTTTTTTGCCTCCTTTCCCCCCCTTGCCTCCTTTCCATGTCCATTTCCCTCCTTTCCCTGCCTGTTTCCTTCCCTTCCCTTTCAGCTCCTCTTTCTCTTTCTCTTTCTCTTTCTCTTTCTCTTTCTCTTTCTCTTTCTCTTTCTCTTTCTCTTTCTCTTTCTCTTTCTCTTTCTCTTTCTCTTTCTCTTTCTCTTTCTCTTTCTCTTTCTCTTTCTCTTTCTCTTTCTCTTTCTCTTTCTCTTTCTCTTTCTCTTCCTCTTCCTCTTCCTCTTCCTCTTCCTCTTCCTCTTCCTCTTCCCCCTCACTGCTGCTCGAACATCGTGGATCATCATTGCAGCCTAATTCAAGTTCTCCATCGTCTTTATTCCTGTCTTCACCCTCATCTCTGCTTGATTCAATTCCTCTCGTTAAATGGTGCACGTCCTTGTCCACATTCTCAGCGCTGAGTCTGCCTCTATCAATGAGACCAGAGTTGTTCTCAACGCTATCCTCATCATCGAAGTTCACCAATGGGTACCCGCTCACACCGTCACCAAGGGATTCGAAATCACCATTCATACCGTCCATACGGCCAAAGGTTGCAGGTGAGTGTACATCCACGTAATTGTTTCGCTTGTTCTCCAAATGGCCAAAATTTTCAAATGGATGTCGGTCCATGTCAATATCATCATCATCCGGGTTGCCAGTGTTGCTTCCAGCATGCAAAGAGCCAAAATTCGCAGGTGAGGAACTCGGATGTTCCCTTTCATCTCCGAAATGATCGAGTTCCGGACTTGCGACATTGGTTGCGTTAAGTGTAGGTGATGACGATGGTGAGGGGCAGGTGGGTCTGACGGCCATCGATGGATGAACAAGGAAATCTGCCATATCAATCGGACCTGTGGGCACAGTTGGAAGTGCAGGAGGCGATCGAGAGGAATTTGTTGGGACGGATGAAAAGGTCAGTGGAATGGGGTTGAAAACCGAAGGCGAGGAAAATGATGACGTCGTGGGACTAGCGTTGGGCTCATATGATATGGGCAGCAATGCCTCGGAGGATGTCCTTGGCAGATGCATCGAAAGCGAGGGCATGGACGGCGATGGCATTGATGACGCAGTCTGGGGGGAAAGGGACATCGAAACAGAGGGTATGCGTGGAGCTGGCAAGAGTGCGACTGATGTGGAGAATGACGATGTGGACAAGGAAGTCGGAGGTGAGTAATTTGGCCGAAGAGAGGAAATCGAAAGCGCGGGTATTATAGGTGGCGATGGCAAAGGCTCAGCGAAAGGAAGTGGCAAAGTCCACTGGGGCAGAGGAGGCGGCGCCGGTAACATGGGGAGCGGAGGCATAGCCACCATAGTAGTCTTTAGTCGGCAAAAGAATGTGGCGGCAGGAGCGACAGGTAATAGCTGTTCCATTTCTGACCAAGTGGATGACTGCACCAAGTTGAGGAGGGCGCTTTCCAGGTCAGCATTGTTGAGCACCACGTTCATGAGGGCTGACCATATCTCGCCTTCGAATCTCCTCAAAAGCTGGGGTTTTTGATTCCCAAGAGCTGATGCAAGCTATATCGCAAATCAACATCGGCATTGGTGTGAGCATGGATAACTTACTTTAAACATCGTTTCTCGGGTGAACGACTTGGATTTACGAAGGGAATAAGGCACTAGCAGATAGATGGGGGTGACCAATAAAGCCAAGTGTAGAATCATCCGAATTTTCGCTGTGGAGGCATTCGCCGATTGAGTGAAAAGGGAGATAGATTGTAATTCAGCTGGAGTCCAAGTACTACCTTGGCTTGTCAGGTGGTTCCAGTCCTTAGGTAGATCGGGCAGGAATGCCGCAGATTGGTGGCTAGGTGGAAGAGAAAGGATGTATGATAAATGCATAGATGCAACCCGGAAGTTGTCGACGACAGCATCAACAGTAGCTTTTGCTTCGCCCATTGCAAGGTCTCGCAGGTGCTTTAGGTGAGGCAGGATATGTGGATGTTTAAGGTTCGAAGGTGGAGACACCAGGCCTTCCACGGTTTTTCTTGCTTGGCTAAGTGTTTTGGTTAACCCTTCCAGCCTACTCCAGTAAGGAGGCTGCTTGCTTTGTGTGGATAGGTAGGATTTACTTGAGAGTTCGACGGGCGTACCTTAAGTTTTTCCATGATAGAGTCGTTCAACCGCTTGGGAATCGAGCCAATTGCTGGTATCTCAACAAGCCCGTCCCATCCAGCCCATTTTTCGACTAAACAGTAGCTGGCAATCAACCCACAAAGGGCATCGTAGGTCTCAGGCACCGGCAAATACCTTTCAGCAAGGTCGGGCGTCGTAGAGAGATGCATTGGACGCTCATATTGTAGGGCATTACGAAGTTGAAGGCTTGGAGTATCGAACGCTGTGAAGATGTGGTTCTCATAAGCTAGCAAGGAAGTGATAAATGGCTGGAGGATGATATTAATGAGCGGTTACTCGTTTGCATGTTGAGGACTCACTGCCAACCGATGATCGGTTTTGAAAAGTTCGCCCAACTCCACTGCCTCATCCGTTATCAGTTGCGTTTGGAAAGGGAATTCGACCAGCGTGCGTGACTTCGAGCGATATTGGTTGCTCTCCACTAGGTTTGATGAACGCCATGAAAACATTCTTTCAAGGACGAACTCACTTTTCTTTAAGGGTAGTAGATTAAGGTCGGAACTATTCATAATATCCTTCTATTAGTCGAGCTAATGAATTATGTAGTAAAGTAAACTAATAATATCTATTCGTTCAGAACCTGTGGAACGGGTGGTGGAAAAGAAGAGAAGCTCATCTCGATCCGTTCTCTTTTGTATCCCAAGTCATTTTAGGGCCGGTGCCGTTCACCTCGGCGTGTTGCTTATTCATCGAACTATCTGGCTTGATGAATCAGCAGATTGATGGCCGGTGCCGTTCACCTCGGCGTGTTGCTTATTCATCGAACCATCTGGCTTGATGAATCAGCAGATTGATGGCCGGTGCCGTTCACCTCGGCGTGTTGCTTATTCATCGAACCATCTGGCTTGATGAATAAGCAAAAACCGTAACCGGCCCTAAACACAAGCGGTATATACACTGGCGACAGAGGCTTCGACTTCTTTTCTTCCGCTCCAACTTTTCTTCTACTAGAGATAGATTAGATTCCAAAATTACTTCAATTAGTAGACTAATTTACGCTCAGTCAAATAAGAACGAAAGAAATGGCAGATAGGCCAGCTAAAAGACAGAAATTAAACCGGGTATGTGAGGCAACGACCAGATTTACTAATGGATCGAAACGACAATTGAATAGAACATGTTCATTGATGATGCAGCAGCTTGTAGCGACGACGAGGAAGACGACGGGGAAAGGAACAGCGACGAGGAAGAGGAGGAGGATGATTACCCTCAAGACATAGAAGACTGCTACGTGAGACAAGCGCGTTTTCGGAAAGCCATAGAGCAAGATGAGGGAACAGGTGATTGGGATGGTCTTTTGCGGCGGGCAAACGCGCGGTCCCAGCGCCCGTGGAGAGAGAATGAAGAAGAAGAGGAGAGTTTCAACTTCAGAGACGGCGATTGTCTCTGGGAAATCGGATGCTCGGTACGTTTCTAGAGATCATCTGTCTTCGGTACTGACTACCGTTGAAGATTGGACACGAAGACCTCGCTGTTTACAATATTCTGAACGCCAATACACCGGCTCGTTCAGCTATTGCACACCCTCGATGCCAGGCCGCATCTTTGCTGAAGTCAAGACGATCGAGCAAGCTAGGCAAGTAGCAAATGCGATTGGGTATCTCAACAACAAAGTCCTTGTTCCAGTACCCTCTGACCAACTTCATCGAATTCTTACCATCCATTCGCTCTCTGTCGAACACCATAGCTGGATTAGGGTACGAGGTATCCAAAAACCCTGGAAGCACTACCGAGGTGATGTTGGTTTGATCGAAACACACCGTACAAAGACTACAATATTGCTGGTTCCCCGAATTCCCCTTGTTCCTGGCCTTCCGTCGGAGGAACGTCCAGCCCAGATCCTGGTGCAGCGTACAACTGTCGTTGCAAATTTTGGTTCCGAGGCTATCCGAGATGAAGGAGATCACACTTTTCTTTTCCAAAATAGAAGGTACACCGACAAGGGTTTCCTGATGGTGGACTACGATGGCTTCGACACTATCAACGGACGCGAAATATTACCAAGTATGGTCGAATGGAGTTTGTTTAAAGCGAGTGGTATTTTGGAACCCCACGTTCTCGATCGCACTGAGTCTGTGATACTGGCAAGTCGTCTCAAAGTGTACGACAGGGTCAAGATTGTTGGCGGAAGTATGCATGGACTCCTGGGAGTAGTGAAGGAGGTATGCGAGGACGAATGCGTGGTGTATATTCCCTCACAAGATTTGACGGAGACAATCGCTCGGCATCATGTCCGCGCAGAATTTCGAATTGGAGATGAAGTAAAAATACTCTCACCCCCATATACTGGCTTGATTGCCTGGGTCATTTCGGAGAACAGCGGGCGTTTGAAGGTCATGAATGTATCGAAAGGGATAGAAGTACGTTCCTGCTCAACGTTCCAGTCAATTGTTAATCTGGATCATAGACTGTAGTGGACATGACCGACTTGGAATTTCACAGCTCGGATCTGGTCTCTGCAACTCTGAGGCCTCTCAAAGCAAAGGGCACCAAGCTAGGTAAACGTGACCCCAATGACGTATTTGTTGGAAAACGAGTCATGGTGGTCGGAGACAGCCTTTACAAAGGCTACAAAGGTTTAATCAAGTCTACGACCCCAGGCGGGACGGCTCAAGTTGAACTTGAAGCACGTCTACAACGGCGCGTCGAATTGAAGATTTCTCATTTAGCCATTCCAATGTAAGAATTTCTCCACTTGAGATTAAATAACCTCAGTCGAGCCTTACAGAAATGCCGACGAGTCTGCCTTCGGAGTCGCTAAGCCGACAATAATAATGCCCTCAGCACCAATCGAGAAACCTATGCAAATTCCTTCATCGCCTCTCCAAATCGGTCATACTACACCCGTCCAATCAACGCCGCAAAGACCTTCTATGCCCCCTTTACATAGAACATTACAATTACGCCGTCAAGACTCGCCCCCGAGGACACCACTTCCTACCCCTGTCTGGAACCTTTCGTCCGAAACCTCGACATCTCCTGGCTCGCTCTCACCGGCCTGGGACCCGTCCTCCCTGAGCCCCCAGTCTTACGAAGGTCCATATTGGCTCAAGGACCCCGAATTTGTTGGCATCCGAGTCCAACTAAGGAGATACGGAGACAATGACAACGCTCGATTCCTGACATTTCGTGAGGTCCGAGACGACTGCGTTGTTGTCCAAGACGGCATGTCTACCCGTACCCTACAGTTCGACTCCCTAGAACCCATTTTGGCAACAGCAAATGGACAACTTGTTGCGCCAATTAATGGGCCTGCAAAAGGCCAGGTTCTTGCGATTCGGTCGATCGACGGAGAAATGTGTAAGGTTTATAAGAAGGGTACTAGGGTAACAAAGACAAATCCGGATCTGACTTACAGGATTGGGGATCTTGTGCAAGTTCTCCCTGTTGTAAACGATCGCAGGCGTACCCTGGGTTGAGATGTATATGCCGTTTGCTCAGAGCCCAAGTGTATATAGTATTCTGTACTTCGAACTAACTGCATATAATGTCCTATACTTCGAACTACCCGTATATAATGTCCCATGCTTCGAACTACTCCAGACACCGTTTGCAATATGTTAATTTTCTTCCCTTCCCTCTTATTAAAAGGACCCATTCGTTTATTAAACGGACTCATTCGTTTGCAGGTACCAACGCAATGTTATTTTGCAACACAAGGTTTACAGTGAAGTACGTATAGCATTATTTATCCAGTCTTGATTAACGATAATGATGTTTAAGGTCACTGAAGTATTCGCGTCGCTTGAGGACTTTGCAATCATAGTGTCGGACTTCCCCGTCGTCCTTGCCGAACTTGCTGTAACAATCACAATCCCCGCCGAATCGTTCATCGTGCCAAACATTGTACTCGACTTGCTCGATATGACCGTCGACAACATCTGAAATCCCAGTGGCGGCAGACAAGGCCCGCTTTTCAATATCCATGCTGAGTAGCCTAAGGTTAAATACTTCGTATTCCGCCACGTCTTCAGCAAGGAGGCCCTCTTCTGCGGTGATACACCCTTCACCCAAAGCGAGTTCTTCGGGGGAAGTAAGAACTCCACCCATCTCGGCCGCGACACAGCTCTGATCCAAGGCGAGCTCCTCTGGAGAAGTAAGAGCTCCTTCAGATTCCGCACGACGGGCTTCAAGATCTTCAAAAGGATCCACCTCCGACTTTTCATCACTAAAGATTAGGGGATGACGCAGCCTCAAAACATCGCTGCACTCGATTTCAAAGACACCGTTGAAGTTGTCTGCTGTCAAGCTTCTCAGCTCGGGGGGCCGCTGTTTCAATATTGTGGTGACTTTATCCAAAATCGTATTGGCTATTTGATCGATTAGAAAAGGAATTGCAGAGAAAAAAAAAAGCTTCGCACTCGTTCCTGCTCGCAAATCGAGGCTGAGGAGCCTTGATAGGCCAAGTGACCGCATGGTCATGACCATTGCGGCTACCATTTCGGCATCAGTACAGGGATTTGGCATGTCGAGATGGTTGAGATGGTCGGAGATAAGGTGTTTTCATAAGCGCGGGGTTTCTAATACATTGGATGTTTCCGAGGCTATCTTGGTGAGCAGCTCGACTTTGAGTATAAACAGATGTAAATATTCAGAATTTATACATGCAGGAAATTCAATTTGAGTCTCAAGGTGACTCGCAAGGCAAAATAATATATACATGAAAAGCACTCGATCAAATGTACCCGATTTTTCAGTCCAACTCAACTCTGAATGGAATTTCGGCTCTGCCCTCATTTGAGGCGTTGCAGAACCAGCAACAGAAGTGGCAGATGATGACTTGGTCATCTCGCTCAAACGAGGCAAGAGCCATGGTAGCTTGTGCGGCTTTTGGGGATGCAGGGCTTGGGGGGGGTGCTGTAACGTCTTCATCCATGAATCTCCTGCGCGGTGGGGGGTCGAGGGACAAGATTCCGACATCCTCTAACATGTCTTGCGGGGGGGACTTCATCTCTTCCTGACTAAAAGTAGCCACTGCGGGTTCTCTGTTGCCCACCGGATATATATCCGGCTGACCTAGACTTGAGGCATCGATCTTTTCGTCATTGCTGTTCCCCATTTGATAATCTGTTGGATGGCTGACGGGAACGTCTGTTATAGGTCGTAATTTAGTCGTCGAACTGAGGCACATAAACAATAATCATACCAATTGGATCCATGAGCAAAAACGTATCCTCCTCGGGTGACGGGGGCAGTGAAGTCGGCAGATCTTTGAGATCAGCTTCAGCACGAGTAACGGCCAATAGGCAGCAAAAACCTACTGTTCAATAAGAATGCGATTTGCTCAAAAGCATACTCCAAATCTGGTCCATCTGGGGCTATGACTAACCGTCAGGTGCGCCGACAATTTTGAAAGGAAAGACGTACAATACGAGTTGCCTGAGATCGGGCCAAGGCGACTGATAAAATTGCCGAAGGAGTAGAAAACGTTCGCCAGAGCTCTAGGAGAAATAGTCGACTCCAAGTTGTTGCGGGAAGGCATGGCTAGCGAAAGTTGCAAGGTCTTGTTGGTTCCCTGCCTATCGATCCATGGGGTTTGTGGCTGATATACTGTACAGTTCAGCGGATAGAGTTCAGAAGCAAGAATCCCGGATGGCAGCAGAGATATCTAAGGTGCTTCCTGTTCCAAATTTGGACACTGCGTTGAATAATCTTATAAGGATATCCATCAACCGCGCTTAAGACGCCTATATCATCGAAGCCAAGAGTGTGACTTATTTACGGTGGAAATTCACAGGGCAGAGTACATTATTCAAAGTGATATAACAATTTGAAGCGTCTCGAAAATGTCGTATATTATTCAAGTCAAGAGTGCAACTTAGTTAAAATGAATTTACAACGGAAATTCTCGGCGGAGTGGGCGACTGATTCGAAGTGATAGACTGATCTGTAAGGAAATATGCATACTACAACGAAGAGCCCAATTCGATTGACGTCAGTCCCCTTTCTAGGAACCTCTGAACTGTGGCCGAGGCGCTCTTGTTGTAAGTGTCCTCCTTTTCCTCCTGTCGTGCAATTTCTAACAGTCGGTTTTGCCTGAAACAAATGAATTCGACTAGAGCTTCGTCTGGAAATTGTTCAAACTGGCTCGAAGTTAGGTCTTCTGGCCAGCGGAAGGTGTACACACAGGTCATGGTAGGCGTTTTTGGTGCAAGTTGGTTGGTGATATATGAATATACGAGACACACTGCTGGAGGACTGGCCGCTATTATTGCCCTAAGATCTGCGGCCTGGGCAGCCGGAAGACTTTCCATCCGAAATATTGCGGCTGATTTGAAAGTGGCCCTGTTATACCTGCGATGCGGTGGGTTGAATGAGGGCTCGAGTTCGACAAGAAGAAAATGGGATTGAGAGAGACGAGTCCAAGCGGCCTTGCGCTTCGATTCTGGAACGGTGGTGAAATTTTTTATACCAAGCCTCGTGACAAAAAACATGGCCAAGATCTTTCGAAACACGAGATCGACAGAAGTGAGTATATCATCGACTTCGGTTTTCTCATCACGGTTGACGCAACGCGTCTGGTGGTACCACCAATATTCTTCTTGACATTCAGCGGACTAAAAAGACATTAGTCCACAGGGCAGGGACTGGGAGACTGGGACTATAACCCACGCAATATCCTTCGGAGCAGCACGCTGAGCACTTGAGGATCACATCCAGCCCAAAAAGGCTGCCACACCCATCGCATGACGCTTCTAAACCTTGGATGCTAGCCGTGGAACGTTTTGCATCCACGAGTTTTGGCGGTCGATCGACCATGCTCAAGCTGTCGGCCTCATCAGTTGGCATGAGTTCCATGATGAGGTCTTTCTCCTCATCAGTTAGCACGAGTTCCACGTCCATGACGCGAGATTTTGTGGGAGGAATAGAAGACGTCTGAAAAAAATCCAGTCCTCGAGACGAATTTCAGTGGCGGGGAAGAAAGAACAACAGCGACCTTGAGAAAACTTTAAAGGCATCTATCCCTAAACTTTATTTTTTGCTCACGGCTTTTACTCACAACAAAAATCTAGGACTGGAACTACAATAGAAGGGCTGAATCATTGTCAAGACCCGAATTCAAACACTTGAACGAGTTCTAGGCTTTTGATTTTTATGGATGCAGAACTATTCGGAATCTCGTATCACAAAGACAACAAGGAAGAGCATTTTTCTGTCTGAGAGTACAAAATCTATGGAAATACGTCGACGAATATAAAAAACAGGTAAGTAAGGTTGTCGAGGGATTACTGTTTCGCTTGTAACTTCAAGAATTTTTTTTTAGCTGCGCCGAGAGCCTCGATGATGGCGACGATGGGGGAGCAATGAGGTTGAGGCGATTTTAGGCGAGGGCGGAGGCATCTATAGCGCGGGCGGCATCGGACAGCGATGTCTGACGTTGACGAACTTGGCGGGCGAGTTCGTCGAGAGATATCTTCAGACAAGCCCCAGGCACCGCTGGCCAGTTAAACGGATGAGTGATCGTGGTGACGTGCCTACTTGGCCACTCAGGATCCTCGCTGAACGTATACCCGAGGCAAAGCGCTGGGGCACGAACGGCCAGCCGATTTCTGACCTGGGTTGCACGGTCTGCCGGGAGCGAGTCAAGCGGGCTTAACTCAGCCGATAGGAAAGCGGCCCGGTTGTGACGACCGCTCGGTGGATTGGTAACAGCCCCCAACTTGATGTGGAGGAACTGGGCTTGAGAAAGCGCAAGCCAGGCATTTTGAGTGGATGGTGAGGAGAAGTCGGCGCTGAGCTCGTTGATACCGAGGGAAGTCACGCAGTATTGCCCAAAAATGTCAAAATAAATGCGATCTATAGCGCTGTTGACATTGTCGGCTTCTGAGTTACGATCTGAGTGGACACAGAAGTGGTGATGGGTATGCCAGTCCACAGCCTGGCATACTGCTCCCTGTGAGGTTTGTTAGATATCTGAATTGTCATCTGGTAATCCATGACTTACGCAGTATGACAGTGCTTGGCAGGCCCCACATCTCCATCCGTTCGTGAGCTGTATGCCACAATGCACGCAAGCGATGGACGCAGCGTCGATGCTTTCGTTGAGCGGGTTGGAGGCCACAAGTGGAGGGGGGGTAAGTCAGGCGAAGTAGTGTTCACGTTCGATAAAGGCACAGACATTTTTTTTGGGAGGGGGGTGTTTCAACGACGCGGTAAGAGACCCACTTTTATGTTCCATTCAATGGCCTGCCTTACGGAATGAGGACGTCACTTTATCGCTCCTCGGGATTCTTTGCAACAACCATGACTAATTTTCTGCCATTCAGGACACGACTCAGTGAGCCAATAGAATAAACAAAATACAGCGTCCCTTTGGCCAGCGCAACGAATGGACCAAGTTATATTACCAACCTCTGCAGTTATATCGTACGATAATCAAGCCTTGAACTACGACGTTGAGACAGAATGCCTTTTTGCTGGGATGAAAATCTGTTTCAAGCTTCTCATTTCGCCTCGGAGAAGTATGCCAGATAAAATTAACTTTAGGAAGTAGAATCGCGGGTAAGTAATGGACGCTACTACGAGAACACCAAGCTGAGATCGCTTTTTTCTAGCAATTATTGCGCAGGTCTGCTTGGTGAATGTTCCCTGGGCTATCAAAACATCAAACATGGGACATTTGCCTGCAGCTTAACCCAGAGAGACAAAGGACAGATCAAAGCGTCAAGGCAAAGAGCTGAACAAGATGAACGATATTACCGATCGGTCGGAAATGTTGGAGTTGTCTTACCAAATGCGTACGAAACAGCGGCATGACTATTTTTAGTTCTTAGAGTATATGTCCCTTTTGACAAAGATGGTAGTGTTTCTTTTTCCAAACTCAAAGAGTCTGTTCACAAGCATTGATTGTTCTGCAGAGTATATCATGGGACCTGGACAAACCACTTCCCTCGAACTCGTATCCCAACACCGATACTTCATGTGTACCTGGATTCAACTAAAGCCATTGGATATGTTCGTTCATCCGCGTCCGAAGACCTCTCAGCCGGGAGAAGCAGAGCCGGATGAAAAACACTGTCACTAGGATCGAATTAAGGAGGATCTCACAGACTTCGCGTTTCGCTCGACTTGGGTATCTTTCAACACAATTTTTTTCATGCCCCTCTAGTTGACTGTCAATCGTCTTTTTTGCCTAGTCTCCTCACTTGTTGCGCTTGTTGCATCCTACCTTCGGAGGTCAAGTTTTTATTGGTGACGATCAGCTATTTTCTTGCATCATTGTTGACCCTAAACGCTGCACTTATAGTTATCGGGCTCGGAGGTCCACCAACCAGATTATTGTTCAGGTAGTTATCGTCATTCCTATGTACTCTGTGCCCGAGTCGGTGCCCATTCCCATTTTCTGACATAGGCCTCAATGGATCAATCTGCGGTGGATCCTCGCGTAGATCTTGAGTACGAACAGTCATTCGAGGACCCATCTCCAGAGGAGCTTCGAGAAACAGAACGTGTTGAAAACTCGATTCGAGGTGCATCGGGACGTCCAATAGACATGTCTGGCTCCTTGCCAGTTACGCCTTCTCGTCGACCCAGAGCTAAGCGCAAGAATTCTTCTTCCGCAAAGGAGACCGACTCGCGGCTGCGCAGCAATCCCAAACGCAGCGAACGCGCCACAACAACAGGGTACAACCCTAACAGTCCACATGTTCTTCGTCAAGGTAATCCGTCGAAAAGCCCGGGTGGAAAACAAGCGGCCATCGAAAGCTTGCTCCCGATTCCAGAGGATGCTAAAATGTCAATGCGATGTTCTCCAACGCCGAGCATGGGTGTACCCCATCTGCCTGAGATTCAGCCGAGGAATGTCGCTTACCCCAGTCAGTTCTACTACGGGCATCCTCCTTCCAATGGGACGGTGCAACCCTACCATCTGCCTCCAGATGTACACCGTCCATCTGATCAGACTCAGTATCCTCCTCACTTTTACCCATATTCCTTTCCGTCATATGGTCCTCCGCAGGCTTTTCCGTCTGATGGACTCGATCACGCTGGTAACGCATTCTCTCAGAACCTGGCTCTTTATCCACACCAAATGGAGTCTCAACGTCTTTCTTGCGAACCTGCAAGCAAACCATCCGAGGAGCCCCTCCCAAGCGCGAATTTTACTGAATTGCCTCCCCCGCCAAGCCAGATCACCCGTGGAGTGCCTTCAGTTCGCCTCCAGCCACCGACCCCGTTTTTGCAGCAAACAGGATCTCAGCGTCCATCTTGTGAACCCGCAAGTAAGGAGCCCAGCACATTTGAGGACAATCCTACAGAATCGCTTCCCCCGCCAAGCCAGATCACCCGTGGAGTGCCTTCAGTTCACCTCCAGCCACCGACCCCATTTTTGCAGCAAATAGGATCTCAACGTCCATCTTGTGAACCCACAAGTAAGAAGCCCAGCACATTTGAGGACAATCCTACAGAATCGCTTCCCCCGCCAAGCCAGATCACCCGTGGAGTTTGTCCGCAGCCACCTACCCCAAGTGAACTTCCGCCGGCGAGCCAGGTGACTCTTTCCAAATTTACAAAGGCTCTACTTGCCCCAACTCAAAAATCTTTGACGCCTCATCCGGACCTCACCCCCAAAAGACCGAACGAAGAGTCACATATTGAGGACCTTGATAAGGATGAGGAGGACAGCATCGCCTTTCTGGCCGAGTCGCCTACCGTTGGCCGTCTTTCGAACGATCGCCGTGAGGTCCTAAAACGGGGACTTAAAGACCTCAGTGCTCTTGCTCTAACAATCGGCACTAAGACAGGATTATCAGTACCTCAAATTATCGAGCGATGGACTCGTGTCCAAACTCGTTGCACCACAACCTGGAACATTTACCAATCATTTTTTCTAGAGCGACAAGAAGCAGAATTGAGTCGACTACCGGATGATGTACGACCAGCGTGTACGTGATTGATTTTTATTTGCAGCTTATTGTATTCTGAAATGCAGTTCAGTAGGTGCACCAGTCAGCATTTCGGTGGTTTCTGCCGCATATGAGCGTTTCAAGGCCGCAAACGACAGATACGACGAAATATTAAAATCGTGGTATCAACTCCATCAGATGTCTGAAGCCAACGATATGACCCTTTCGCGACGACATCGCGAATTTCACAAGTATTCGGATAGCCTTGAAAATCTTGTAGGATTTCACAATGATTCTGTTTTGAAGAAACTGACGATCTAATTTGTTTTAGGTTAGAAATGCCGCTACAATGTATAGCTTTCAGACGGTGGTTTTAGTTGTTGGTGGTGTTGTTAATCAAGATCAAAACCTTGCCCGTCTTATATCAAGCGACGCTGCCGTGGACGTATGTTACTCTCGTGCTATCTCATCTCTTAACGAATTTCTTAATCATATAATCCAGTTCTTCACAGAGCGCTACCGCAGTAGCGATGTAAAAGCCTTGGGTCATATGCGGGCCCATGTCTAGTACGTATTCCCTGGATATTTTTTGGGATGAGCCACTCACTCGACAATACAGCGACCAAATGTCAAGGTTGATGACTCTCGAAGATAATGAGGGGGAGGTTGATAGTTCTGATGTTAAATCTGAAACTACGAGTACCATTCCTGGCACACAAGCGGAAGAACTCGAGTTTCTCAAAGAGAGGTTTGTTGCTATGGGAGGTATGCATGCCAGGATATTGTTCCTGTATTGTACCCACTGATGCCCTTATCTTCAGATGATGTTGGAGTTTCCGTCAAGGCCAAGTCATCAATGAGGTGGAAATGCATGTTCCAGTTGTTCGCTGATAGCGGGTCCATAGTTGTAAACTGGCCAGAAGGCGTAATTTTTATGTGCGATGACGGAAGATCAAAAGGAATTGGTGGACTGACAAACCAAGAACGTAGTCTTCTCATAGACGCTTTCAATGACTGTGTAAACCCTTTGGGTGCGCGAAAGGTATCCAACAGTGAGTCGCCTTCTCACATCTTCGGAGCCATCTCTGATTTATTGATTATTCTATGAAGAAGCCATTCCTCCCTCAGATCCCGTGGTCATTGGAGCACCCCCACCTTCCGATTCTCCTTATGCCTTTGGAAGGCGAAAATTTCTGGACAAAAACTTTACTGAAGATAGAAATGGCCCACCTCGCCTTCTACCTGCCGCTTCAACAGGGATAAAGCATTCGGCCGCTGCTTCCAAACCTGGAACGAAGAAGACACGCGCTCTAGCCCCAACAAATTCTCGACGAAAGAAGAATGTAGTTTCAAAAGCCAAAAAGCCGATCTCGAGTCAGAAGACGCGTACTGCACGGCGAAACGCCAGCGAGGATTCGTCCAGTATCGACTCTGATGACAAACCGTTGCAAGATTCGGGTGATGTTGGAATTCCTGTAGGGCTGGAACTTCCTGGTCGCACTTTACGCAGTGCGACCAGTACTCATCCTCCCGAAAAGCGCCATGTCTCAGCGAACGACCTCGAGAGACATAAATCTAAGACCGGTATGTTTCCCTGTACATTATTACGTTACTCTGCTCATGGTGTGTACCAGGCAACCGTTCCGAAACGGTCGACAGCACGTCGACTCGGACAGACGACGCCAGTTCGAACCAGCAGAACGCATCTGCAGATGTTGGCGCTGATACACCCGAGACTCTTCCTCCTGAAGAGCGTAATGTCTCAGCGAACGACCTCGAGAAACAGAAATCTACGACCGGTATGTTTCCTTCCCTTTTTGTTGTTACGTTACTCTGCTCATGGTGTGTACCAGGCAATCGTTCCAACAGCACGTCGACTTGGACAGACGACGCCAGTTCAAGGCATCGAAACTCATTGGCCGATGGCGCTAATACATCCGAGACTCTCCGTTTGTCCCCTCCATCCTCCCAGACCTCACAGAAACGAAAGTCTGTTGCTGATGAAGATGCCATTGACAAGGTTTCACGAGGCCTCTTTGATGCGTCAAAAAGGCGAAACTGGATCATGAAGACGGTCAGACTTCGGAGGACTCAGCTCCAACTACCGTCGTGCAGCGGCTCGAGCATGTCAATCATTCATCCACTCATGACTCAGTTCCATTTAAGGCGACGGGGGACAAGCAGGTTGACCGTCAGACAACGCGGGAGGCCACCCCAGCTCCCAGCTCTCTCCCTGCTCATGATCCCTCTCGACCCAGGACCTATCCCAGCCTCATATCACAAAGGGCTTCATGGGCCTACACGCGAGTCTGCACAAGGTGTGCCTGCCCCCTACATAAACTACCCTCCTCATTGGCATGGAACATTCCCACCGGGCCCAGCCTCGTACCCCCATCAGTACCCGGCGCCTGATTTTTATTCGATGCCATATCCACCACTTCCTCCCAATTGGCCTGCAGGAACCGACAAGCAACATCCTTCTTACGGATATGGGCCGCCAGGAAACTATTCCTGGCCACCAACCGTCCAGCCGGCACCAGCCTACCACGACCCACGGCAATATCATGAACCATTTCGATCTGGCGCACCACCGCCTCACCGGCACCAACAGCCCAACCATGTCCCTAACTCAGGAGAATCGCGGTGAATACGATAATATCAGGGGTTCATAGTTTCACAGCAATCGCGTTTACAGTTTGTATTGGGCCCTCGTTTTGTGGTTTCAGTCAACCTTTTTGTTGTTTCTTGCAGGTCGCGCTGGCCTATTTTCTTGTTTCCTCCGACAGGGCGCTTGGCTTCACTGCTAGATATCTGACCACATCTTGCTCGTTGATTACTTTGGACACTCTTTTTTTGGACGCTCTTTAACTTGTTGATTGTAATGTCGTCGTTGTTTTCGCTGCTTTTGAATACATGTATATACCACTTGACTTTCTTGCACAATAATGATCACACCGTTGTAAATAATTATCTAGAAACGAAAATACATTGAGAGTCGGGCATCCGAGATAATGCAATCTGCTCAGGAGAGTCGTCAGAGGAAGTATCTCTGACGGAGAATCCATTCATCGGCCTCAGAGGGTGTAAACTATCCTCCGTAGCCTCCGTGATAATCCTTCGAGCGGGTATAATCTCCACCTAGGAGCCTCCATGATCGGGGCATCCTTTTCAGGAAATAAGTGGCAGATATACCGTCGATAACGGACCTGTTAGGTGGGTTCTTCTCTCGAAGGAAACCCTTCCATTTGGTGCTTCTAACTGCTGCCAAGGGTGGGCCTCTTTGCAACGTCCACGTCCCTTCACTACACCCTAATCGTTTCAAGTCTGTTATGCCAGAAATCAAGGCCAACGCAACTGAGGTTGAGAAGGAAAATCAGCCTTCAAGAGAGACTGTCGCGGAGGCAAATGGTGTTAGCACCACCAATGTGCCACAAGCGGCCACATCGTCGGTAGAGGTTACGGAAAAAGCTGCAAAGTTGTCGATTGAGGATGAAATTATGAATGCATCCTCGACACCTTCAGTCACCGTTGTCCTGTCGCCACCAAAGAGCACGGAGGAGTTGATTGCTGCACGCGCCGAGAAACGCGCGGCGAGAAAGGCTGCGGTTCGAGAGCAGGCAGAGGCACATAAACGAGCTGTGAGTCTCTTGGTTCGATATAGCCCCCTTGTTGGCTAAAGTTTTTGCTAGGGAGATATTCTTTTCGAGGCCAAGAATTACAAAGCGGCATACCCTCAGTACCTCGAAGCCATTCGGCTCTGGGGATCGAATCCGACGTATTTCATCAGCCTTGCTGGTGCTTATCGTAAACTCCAATGGTAAAAACTTCGTTTATATTGACATACACATCCTAATTTTCCGAGCACAGGTACGAAGAAGCTGCCCACGCCGCCACACGAGCGCTCACTTTGGATCCCAAAAACTCGGAGGCACGATATGTTCGAGGTGTATCACGGCTGGAACAACGGCTACTGAAGCCTGCTAAAATTGGTCCGTCTAATTTTCCTCAACGACAATAGAGCAACTTAAATGAATTCCTCTAAATTCAGACTTCGAAACCGTCGTCGAGCACAACCCATCCCATCTCCTAGCTCGCGCTGCCCTGACAGAGGTCACACACTTCATCGCGACGAGCACGCAGCTGGGGTCACACGAGCTCTCCCCGAACCCTGTGGACGAGGTCGTCAAGGACGTCGACTTCAGTTTCCCACATCACGACTACGAGGCATTGGAGGTGGCCGAGCTGTCAGACTCGAGCGACTGCACCCACCTGGGGAACGGGGTTCAATGTCGCTTCTACAATCATGATGGATGCGGGCGCGGCACAGCCTGCACGTTCTCGCATGCGCCTGACGAGAAAAGCGTTCGCGACGACCTGTGCGTCTATTTTAGATTGATACGTTTCTTTGATGATGCTGATCGAGATCTGATGATGCAGGGGGAAGAATGTGTGCATCTACTTCCTGATGGACTCGTGCAAGTTTGGAGCAGAGAAGTGCATCTACTCGCATTCGAAAGAAGCGCTTCCAAAACGTGGCTGGTGGACAAGCGCCGAGCAGGTGGCGAAAGTGAAATCTGTGCTGGAGGTGGCAGAGAAGAAGAGTCGGGAGCAGCGTCAGAAAGAGACAGAGTTGTGGAAGGCTCATGTGAAGGCTTTGAAGGCTGCTGGACGGCCGCCGAAGTCTGCTGGGGTGAAGGGCCCGGGTAAGAAAGGCGAGAAGGAGGAGAAGAAAGAGGCTGTGGCACCTACGGCTGATGAGGTCAATGGGGAGGCGACGAAAGCTGGGAATGGGGTCAAGGAGACGGCGAATGGCGAACCTCTCAAGTCGGCCGGTGTCGAGAAGGTCACTCAGAAGAAGAAAGAGGGTGCTAAGCCCAACGGTACCCGTCGTAAGAGCCAGTCGGCTGCTGCAAGGAAGAAGAAAGTTGCTACCAAAGCAGCGCCAGAAACCTCAACAGACACGACTCTTCCTGCCCCTCTGCCTGCCTCGGAAGCTAGTGCTACTGTCGTGTCCGCAGGCTTCACCGACTATAAGCTGAACGCCCCACCTGCTGACATAAAGGCGGTGAGTTTTGTACTGCTCTTTTCGATGGCTGGAGTTAGACTGACACTCTGCACTCTAGGAGACGCCTGTGACTTTGTCATACTAAATCCTGAAAAACATCTCCTGCCAATACCTCTACATATATCATCGAAATCTTGCAAGCTATCACATATCTACTTTGTCATATTGCGTTATATTTATTACCTCTGATCTTCGTATTCTTATCTTGTAGATAGATTGCTCTCTCTCTATTCTAGGGCATTCTATTTGAGTTGTTGTATATACTACATTACTTATCCTTTTCTTGCACCTCCGTTTTAGCCCTCGCCGAAGACGCGTCGCTAAGCGGCACGTGGACAATTTTTACTCCCTCCGGTCAACACCAGACGATTAACCTTTGCTTTATAACTTACCTTCGATATTTCACCACTCATTTCGACCTGCTGGTGCATGTGCAGCCTGCAATTATGGTCTTGAAACCAGGTTCATATCCGTAGTTCGCCAGTATGCTAAACTTAGGTCCGCATCAACCGGCCCATGCAGGATTCATGTCAAATTGAAATCCAAAATCTCCCAAGCGAACAAACCACGAGAACAGTGACCTTGTCTTTATACCATCATGAGGCTAGCGAATGCCTTTTCTTTGCTCTTTGACCTGCGACTGGCCATTTCTATTGCTATTTTTCCGACGCTTAGAGCTCTGATATGGGAACCGTCATTGCTGCTGCGGCCACATGCTCTTTCTCGGGTCTTCATGGCGAAGGTGTGGGCTGGCTTTGCGGATGGAACGGACGAAGGTGGTAGGAAGGTGAAGGAGCGCTTAATCACGCCGAATGCGTATGGTGTGGTGCTGGACATAGGCGCAGGTGAATACAGACATGCGTTCGGAAACCCTCGACTGACCAGAGATCATGTGCAGGCCATGGGCATACTGTGCGGTATCTTAACCCAGCCCGCGTCTCGCGCTACGTTGCTCTAGAACCAAATACACTCATGCATAAAAAACTGCGGGCACAGGCCAACGAAGCTGGCTTTCATGAGTCGGATGGCACGCTCTTGATCCTGTCGTGCGGGGTCGAGGACGTCCAGAAAATCTTATCTGCTCTTTCAACATCACTTCCGTCACCCCGATCGCCGCGACATGACCAGGCACCTTCCCAAATTCAAAACACTCCCGTGGACACCATAATATCTATATTAACCCTCTGCACCATTCCTGATCCGCAGAAGAATATCACGCGCCTGGTCCGAGGAGTGCTCAAGCCCGGTGGACAGCTGCTGATATACGAGCACGTGTTGAGTCCTCGGGAGGATGTGGCATGGTGGCAGAGGTTTTGGGCACCTGTGTGGGCTGTCGCGTTCGATGGGTGCCGGATGGACAGGGCGTCGGATGTGTGGGTGCGTGAGATGAAAGTCGGCGGGGAAGACGGAAAAAGTGCGTGGAGAGAAGTGCAAACATGGGGTAAGGAAGGAGAAGATGTGGAAAATCTGTTTTGGCATAGCGTTGGCAAATTCATAAAGCAGTAACAGCATCTCTAGCATAACTTTCAATGGTCTCTTTTGCATCTTCATCGAAGTATTTCTGTCAAATTGCTTTGCTCAATATATACACTGTTCGCCAAAGCAACGTCCTTGAATATGACTTGAGTCCAGCTTTTCGAAAATACTTTGAAGAAGTTCCTTGCACCAGAGCATGACACCAAATATAGGCGCTTCAATGATAAAACATAATAGGCGCCCGTACGCGTGTTGCAATGAAAATTTTAAGAGCTCTGATAGATAGTTGTACCAGATCATTGATTTATATTTGTTCTAAAACCTTCAAGTGGCTATAGAATATCTCAGCGTGCCAACTCTCCAGCCATTCTTTCATCCAGGTTGTGAGTTCTTGCATAGTGTGATCGTGATGGACATAAAAAACCGACGATCTGAGTAAATTGATGTCCGCTGAACTAAGCTACAACAGGCACGGTGTACAAGCTAATTGGCGAACATCCCGTCGGTCCATCACCAGCAGCGAGTTTATACCAGACCTATTCATAATTTTGTGTCCGTCAATACAGTAGCAGCCTGGTGCATATGGAAATCGCACTCACATCTTGGCCACTCCCGCAAGCATAAAACCCACCGACGTAGTTGACAACTAACTGCGCTCCAAGCTGGCTGTTCTCGGTGTTGGACTGAATTTGAAACCCGTCGTATCTTGCACACTTATTCGAGCTGGATCCTTGAACGAACCCCAAGGAGCCGTAGGTGCTGCATCCCGTAGACCCCAGTACAGAACCAATTAGCGGTCGGTATGTGGTTCCTCCTGCGGGGTCTTGGGTAGTGAGGCGGCCTTGATAGAAATAGAATTTCCCAATAGGTGCTGTGCCCGTCAACGACGCGTAGCCCCCGGCCCCACCACTTAGTCTGAGAGGCTGGTAACAAGTCTAATCAATCTGCGAGAACTTTATTTATGTATGGAGACATTCTTACCAGGAGATTGGACGGTGCATTAGGGGATGAAGAAACTAGGTAGAAGAGCGGAGTGTCTGCGCCCGGAATAACAACTGAACTAACTCCAACTGTGAGAGACGCAATTATAGAGACAGTGTACGCCAAGTTGATGAGCTTCATCGCGAGCTGAGGATGATCAAGCAAGATGGCCTTACTCAAAAGAGCTTGCTGGGGAGAAATGAAACGGCAAACAGCCTTCTCTTATACCTGGCGACAGGGTCGAGCCGTAGTCATCTGGGCCAGTGGAGCCTGATAGAAATCCAGTCTCATCAGATTTTCATAGATGTCTATCGTTCTTGAATACTGTTTTCTACAGGGGCTGTCAGAAGTCATATTCCCCCGTAAAGTTCGCCAAGAACATTGGGCAAAGATGGTTTACGGTGCGATTGCGAAGAGTAGTCAAGAGTCCACAGGTGTCCACGAAGAGTAAATACGAGTCCGTTTGCAAGGGAGGTAGAGAGGTCGTAGAACGATGGTCACTCGTGACTAATCTAATAAGCGGGAACTGTGTAGAGGCTGACAGGCTGGCAGCCGGTCGGTCCGTCGTTTTCGTTTATTTTATACCAGACCTGGAAAAGGTAATGAGCTTTAGTCTGAGCGATTTATCCAGAAAGACGGACCTCTTGCCCACTACTGCAAGCGTAGAAACCACCAACATAGTTAAACACCAACTGGGCACCAAGCTGGCTATCCTGCATGTTCGACTGCAGCTGGAACGAGGTATACGATGCACATTTGTTCGTGCTGGTTCCCTGAACGAAAGCCAGAGCGCCGAAGTTTTGGCAGCCGTTCGCGTCCTGGTGAGTGTCGATTAAAGGCCTGTAGGTGGTTCCGCTTGGGTCGATGACGGTAAGCTGCCCTTGCCAGAAGTAAAAGAGCGCAGGAGTTCCGCTGCCTAGAAATGAGGCTGAGCCACCTCCGCCTCCGCTGGCCATCCTCAACGGCTAAAAAATTCTGAGTATTCTCGACAAGAGCGAAAGAACGTAGCTTCCTACCAACAGGTTCACAGACGACGGACTACTCGCCACGAGGTAGAAGAGTGGCGTATCTGCATTCGGGATTGTGGCAGACCGCACCAACACAGCGAAAGTAGAGAGAAGCAACAGAGCAGAGGTAAGTAGGCTCTTCATCGTGACGAGGAGAATACAGGCAAAGAGGAAAAGTCCGGAAATAAACCATCACAGGCATTTATATGACGAAACATGGCTGTGCCAGGGTCGAGGAAGGGGTGTCCAGCGGGCAGTGCTGCGAGTGGTCGACGGTGCAATGATCGTATCAGTAGTTGACTTTGAGCTGGCTTTTATAGAATCTTACTTCGAGGAAGTCGATGAAACGACTGAGCACTCACCCGGAATTGGCTCAGCACGGACCTAGGCAGAAATAACATCTCACGAAGGGTGTGCTTACTTTCGTGTAAGGATACCATTGTTGCGATTTCACTGGCACAAGATTTCAGTTATAGCCTGAGCCTGCTACAAAATAAGACCGTCGTAGACTGTTTTGGGAGGTATATCCATGCCAGTCCCATGCTGCTCCGCAGCCGCATCGCAGCGCGTTGTCTGGGCTTGCGTGGATCAAAGGATATTACATTGATTTTGAGTTTATGCTTCGCCAGCTTCAGCCTCTTCAGTACCATTACGTCTCTCCTGTGTACCAAGAACTTCATCCCGCGAAGGAAACCATCCAAATCGTCCCAGATCTATGCGTAGCTCGCCAGTCCGGCCAGTGACAACTTCAACGCCTTCTGCAGTGAGGGCGTCTCGCTGACGTAGAGCACCATCTGTACCAGGACCTCGTGATGAAATCGTGCCAGAAGCTCCGATAACGCGGTGCCATGGAATTGGTGGAGTCGTGTTTGGTGAAAGGAATTTGAGAGCTACTTCTTGTATTAATTTCAAAGATAAGATTGACAAAGAATTAGCCTGTTACCTTGCCCAACGTGACGAGAATGGTTTGGCATTCCAGCCAACTTTGCAATGTGGCCTGTAATACCCAATCAATGAGTTAACTACGAAAAATGGCAATCATTGAAGGCTTCGTTCACCATAACTTGTCACCTTCGATACTGGGATGAGGCGTACGAGGTCATAGACCTACTTAAAAGATTAGCAAACAGGACGACGGAAAAATTTTAGAGACTCGCAGTAGCATGAAATTCGGCGCTATCTAAGGACATTTCTCTGGGGAAAAAGAATATTTAGACTCGGATGACCAGCCTCGAATGGGCCTCGAAATCCTTTATGCCGCGTTAGAAAATTTGAGGTCTGGATATTGCTTGTAATTTCTTGCAATTGCACGCTTTAGTCTAGCACACGAATTCTTGTCAAATTTTGAGTTTTATGATGGTGGCAAGCAAAAACGATTTGTGTGGCTGTCCTCTTGTAAGCGGGTTATGTAATACAGACCAAGGTTGCTTAGACTGATTATTAGACGCAAAATACTAATATTATTATTGGAATCCAACAAGAAGAGGACAATATGGGTACAGAATGAGTACATGAATAATTCATATGGCGTCGTACAAAAGCAATGCAAAAAAGTGGACAGTAGTACATATTACTTGATGCAGGGATGTGAGCATAATACAGAAAACTTGGTGGCGACATTCAAAATGAACCGGCGTGAATTATGGTTATATGAGTCGGGGTATACAGACCACCTGGGCGTAGAGTCGAGCTTCTTCAAGCCGAGGTCTAGGAGTAATTCTGGGTAATAGCAAGTGGCCGTCGCATCAGATGATGAATCTTCTGGGCTCCACGTTCGCCAGCGAGTTTGTTGATTGCGTTCAGAAGGTCACCACGACGCAGAGGTTCTGTGATAAGAGATGTAAATAGCAGTGGAGAAGGGTTGGACGTTCGGGACTTACTAGTGATGTGGTCGTCCATTCCTGCCTGCAGGCAACGTTCTCTGTCGCCTATCACTGTATCCAAGTAAGCACGGAACCTCTGACTATACAAAGCAGATTGCTCACTGGCATGTGCTGTCAGAGCAATGATAGGTGTCGGTGACAGACTTTTGTGCATTTCATAAGATCGAATGAGTTCCGTTGCCTCCATACCACCCATGAATGGCATAGACACGTCCATCTGAAGTCGCATCCCTCAAACACTGACGAATGCCCAGAGAGTGAATATACGTACGAGAATGATATCGAAAGGTTTGCATTGTGCCACCCGTCCCTTGAATGCATCCACAGCCAAGCTTCCGTTCTCCGCAATTTCAACGGTGTGCCCATATTTCTCGAGAATCTTAACAGCGAGTTTCTGGTTTACCAAATTGTCTTCAGCGAGGAGGATATCGAACGTGACATCATTCGGCGCAGACACAGGGCTAACGGTGTTGGACTCCAGTGCAGAAATCAGGGCGGAAGACAGGTCCTGCGCAGTAACTGGTGTGGTGACCTGCGAACTTATACTGTTGTCCAAACACCACTTCACTGGAAACACAGCATGTTAAGATCGGTTCCAAAGATAAATTGGATATCTCACGGTTTAGTCGGGGCATCGATGGAGCGAGTAGAACAATCGGAATATAGCGCAGATGCTCGAATTCACGTATACACTCCGTCTGTCAAGGCGGTGTCAGTAAAGCGGGGAGATTATAGTGTTAAAAAAAGAAGGAAGGACATACCACTGTCAAAGAATCCACGACGATGGTGTCGATGTGCGGGCACTTCTCCTTATCAGCCACCTCCCTTACTTCATGCACGACGTAGGGCCTGAGGCCAAGGTCTTTTATCCGGTCCACGACACCAGTAGAGTCAAATAGTGTATCAACGAAGAGGATGGTCCTCTTCGCAAAGGCGGTCATCTTGCCAAGTGTCGATTCCATCGTCGAATGGCTGATCTGGGAGGTAATGGTGAAGAAGAACTTGCTGCCCTTAGCCACCTCGCTTTCCACCCACATGTTGCCTTGCATGAGAGAGACGAGTCGTTTCGAAATCGAAAGTCCCAAACCAGTGCCACCGTATTCCTGTCATCGAGTTTTCAAGTCAGCCAACTTGTTCCGACACAAGAAGCAAGATGATAATAATAGGACGAAACAGATAAAAGCACATACTCGGGTTGTTGAGCCATCTGCTTGACAGAAAGTATCGAAGATCAGGTTGAGCTTGTCTTTGGCAATACCAATACCGGTGTCGGTGACACAGAACTCCAACGTGACGCTCTGGTCATCTAGAGCCAAGAGACGCGTGCTCAGAGCAACGTGGCCTTTCCGAGACGCTTTTGAGGGAGTGAACTTGATAGCATTGCCAACCAGATTGGTGATGACCTGTCGCAGCCGCAGCGAGTCACCGATGAGCTGATCCGGAATGTCTGGCTCGACGTCGTACGTCAGGTCTAAGTTGTTTTGCGAGGCGCGAACGACAAGAGTCTTGAGGATGCCGAAAACGGTTTGACGGAGGGAATACGAGACGGCTTCCATGGTCATGCGACCCGCTTCAACTATATGGAATCATAGTGGTCAACAAAAGTATGAATTTAGAGGGAAAAAAACTAACTCTTCGAAATATCCAAGATATCATCGATGATCAACAGCAGAGACCTCGCCAAACTATGCACGAGCAGCAAACTCTCCCTCTGCGATCTGTTCAAATCGCTGTCCAGAGTCAACTCCGTCATTCCGATAATGCCATTCATCGGTGTCCTGAAAACAGTCCGTCGGCAAGGTCGCCATCTAGAGAAACAAGCAGCAACCACCAAACACACCTAATCTCATGCGACATGTTCGCCAAAAACTCGCTCTTACTCCTATTCGCCAACTCAGCAGCCTCCCTGGCCGCCGTGTTCTTCTGAATACTGTCCCGCAAATTGAACACCATCTGATTGATCTGAGTCTTCAACGAGTCCATTTCTCCACTGGCCTCGACCGTGATGAACCGTGTAAAGTCGCCGTCCATGGCAGCAGCCGAGATCTGTGCGAATCCACGCACTTGCGTCGTCAAGTTTCCAGCCATGGTGTTCACAGACAATCTAAAACACAACAACGTCGTTAATCGACAGTCGGAACTCGAACGAAGAATGGACGCACGTAATTTCCTGCCAGATACCCTGCACGTTGCCAACCTCGGCTTGGACACCGAGTTTTCCTTCAGTACCGACCTCACGAGCGACCTTCTTGACCTCGGCCGCGAATATGGCCAGTTGATCGATCATGTCGTTGATAGTGTTGACCAAGCTTAACATCTCGCCAGAGACCGATACTCCAGTGATTTTCTGTGTCAAGTCTCCGCGGGCCACAGCAGTCTGTATGATGAAAGTCAGTGTTTGCTACGGAAATAAGTTTGCATCGACAACGAGGATGTTACTCACAGTAGCAACAGCGATAGTTCGCACTTGAAGAGTCAACTGCAGCACCAATCATCAACAATAATCCGAGGACGAGAGGGATAAACACACGTTGTTAGCCATGACGTTAACATTATCCGTCAAGTCCTTCCATGTACCGCCGACATTCGTCACCCGCGCCTGACCACCCAAACGACCCTCTGTACCGACCTCCCTGGCGACACGAGTAACCTCATCAGCGAACACGCTCAACGACTCCGTCATTCCATTCACGGTCTCCTTCAGCTCCAGAATCTCTCCACGGACATCGACTTCGATCTTCTTCGTCAAATCACCACCAGCCACAGCTTTGGTCACTTCTGCGATAGATCGAACTTGGTTCGTCAAATTCATAGCCATCAGGTTGACGTTGTCGGTAAGGACCTGCGTTCCATCGTAAACGCCTCCTCCATAACAAAATCCTGAGCCATCACTCACCTTCCACATTCCTTGCACATCAGGAACGAACGCCTGGCCGCCCAAAATACCCTCCGTGCCGACTTCCAAACTGACACGAGTAACTTCGTTGGCCAAAGTGCTCAGCTGAGCCACCATAGAGTTGACGGTCATCTTCAAGTCCAGCATCTCGCCTTGCACGTCGACGTTGACCAGCTTGCCGAGGTCACCCAAGGCGACGGCCTTCGTGACCTCTGAGATAGACCGCACTTGATCGGTTAGATTAGAAGCCATTTTCTGTATTGGCGGATAAGGATAAGGCTAATCATAGAATGGGCTAGAGTGACGTACGTTGACATTCCGCGTCAAATCAGCCCATGTCCCTTGTACACCCTCAACCTTTGCTTGACCACCCAGGATACCCTGTGTTCCGACTTCCAAAGCTACTCTTGTCACCTCTGAAGCAAATGCAGATAATTGGTCCACCATTGAGTTAACCGTGCCTAGAGGCAAGCAACGTGGGTGAGTTAACAGCCTCACAATAACATAAGAATCCGACAGAATTACCTTTCAAAGTCGACATCTCGCCCTCGACTGAGATTTCGATTTTCTGCGTCAAATCTCCTCGAGCGACGGCAGTCGTCACCACTGCGATAGACCGCACTTGATCTGTTAACGAAGAACACATCCGATTGACCTGCAACAGAGTTCAAAAAAAGACTGAGAAGTTTAAACCAAGATAGGGAACGTACATTCCGAACTAAATTCAGCCACACCCCTTCCACGTCCGGCACATGTGCTTGTCCCCCCAATTTACCTTGACTTCCGACTTCCAATGTGACACGAGTGACTTCCGCTGCAAGAGCTCGTAATCTAGACGAGTTTTTGTGTGAGCGCGGGTAAATAAGAATTTGGGGTCCAGAGCTTACCGAACAACCATTCCGTTGACCGTATTCTTTAAATCCAGTATTTCACCTTGAGCATCGACCTCAATCTGTTTGCTTAGATCACCAAGTGCGACTGCCTTGGTTACTTTCGCGATAGACCTGACCTACAAAATCATTAGCTGATGAACATTGATCAGGAAACAGACATACCTGAGATGTGAGATTTGCCGCTAATTTGTTGACGACACCAGTGAGTTCGCGCCATGTTCCTTCGACGTCCAGTACCAGAGCTTGACCACCGAGTTTACTGTGGGGTAATACATCAGGAATAGGAGCACAAGATATGGAATTAACCAAATTAGGTCAAACGTAGGGTGGAGCAAATGATTGAAAGAAGCTCGGAATATATGGAATGGTTCCGATGGGGTGGCAACCAGGTGCTTCGCTTAACGGGAGGAACAAACCAAAGTGGAGATCACTTACCCCTCTGTCCCAACCTCCTGGGACACACGTGTAACTTCCTTTGCGAATTGTCCGAGTTTGTCGACCTAGTCATAATGTCAGTCGTTGTCGACAGCAACAAGGAAGAGAATAGCACCTACCATGGTATTGATAACGTCCTTGAGCTGAACCATAACCACGCCTTGAACAGGAACCGTAATTTTCTGACTGAGATCCCCTCGAGCAACAGCATTGCAAACCCGAGCAACATCCTGCACTTGCGCCTTGAGAAGTTTCAGTTCCTCCACCGCACTCATCCCGCTCTCGAACGCAGCCGCAGCCAGTGGGCCCATCGGCAGGATCAGAGGGCTAGAGTTCAGAGGTACATTGTCGCCAGTCGTGTACAGCAGAAGTGGGTCCGAGATCGCTTTCCCGCAAGCATGGCAGTGCGCGTGAGCTGTCGGTGGTGCAGAGCTCCACCCCCCGTTCGCCTGAGCCTGCACGAGTGCTGCCTGGTGTGCCCTTATGTTTCCGTATGCCTGACTGAACACCTGCTTTGGGTCAATCGACGCCTGCAGTCCGTCGAGCGAGATCGTCATGTTCGTTCCATTTATCCGTGGCTTGATCGTCGTTGCCTCCACCTTTTTGTTGTTGTTGTTCGGAGTGCTGTTCCCAGAGTTCTCTTCCAACTCCTTCTCTAGTTCCGCGACCTTTTCATCATCCTGTAGATAAAATCGATCAGTAATCATGCGATGTAATACTTTTAAAAAATCACCAGCTGGCTGCGTGCCCCTTTGAACTCGGAAACAATCTCTTCAGCAGCTCGCATCCTTCGTGCCATGACAGCAAGCGACCGTAAAATCGTTTCTGTTTGCCAATCTGAAGGTCCTTCATATTTCGGTATCGGTGCGCCTGGTAGTGGTCCTAGGTCGTACAGAGAAAGCAGAGCGACAAGATGGGATTTAAACGGGTCGCTCGTCGGAGCTGGCGTCGAGATCGTTACCTCCGGCGCTACATCTGGAGAATCCATGATAACGATGGTGGGAGAGCGGAAGAAAGAACAAAACGGCACCAACTCCCAGTTATTGCCACCACGTGATCACCGCCACGACCCTGGACAGCCCAAAAGCCCTCGAAGTTTAAAGGTAAACTGACAGTAATATTCAAAATTCGCGGAGGATGTTTCAGCGGCGAAGAATGGGAGGAGTATTTTAAATATTTTCTCAAAATTTACATGTGGAAGGGTTGATTTTTTTTTGGTAATTCTCGAGAGGAGTCCTTGTGCACTCAAGGGATGTGGTACTGTATTGCTTAATTAGCAGACTTCTGTTGATTAGAATATCCGAATCTCAATGCAAATGTCAGGTGTAAGTGCAGGTGTAAGTGGGGCAAAAAGTACAGGTTTGCCGACGACAAAAGGGTGACTTGTCGATGATATCATGGTTTCCCAGTCAATGTCCATCCTGAGAAAGCCAATCATATCCCGAGATCAGATCAGACGGATGGCAAGTTGCAGCGTCGGCAGGGTATATTTTTGTCACATACAGACCGTATTCTCAGTTCCGACGTCTGGTGAGTTCCGAAAGATCTGGCCAAGTTGACCGAAAGGTTTTACCAATTTTTAATTGTACCACCGGAGGTCTAGGCGTGAAGGTGGAATGCATAGGTATTAACCTAGGTTAAAGCGTTCTGGCCAAAGCATCATAATTGGATTTATTAATAGTCTCCGACATTGGACCAATTGGACCTGTGATCATACGGAGTATTTGCTATTTACAGGCACTGAAGGACGGCCAGAGAAAAAGAAATCAAACCATCAAGTACTGCGACTTATCAATTCCTAGAAATGTTTGAGGGCAACATGCGGGACATACAGATTGAACAAGCACGGGCGCCTAAAATATGCTTTATCTTCAAGTCCCGAAAAGGTTGTTTAAATACGGCAGTCATTAAGCTGATTCCTTTACATTGGCTCTAAGTAGCCTCTGAAATCTGAAGGCAAGATTGAAAGACACAAAGTTTGAAAGTGCCAATTATTCACTGCATCTGTAAGGGATACAGGAGTGTGAGGCCGTCTCATATATAGGAAATTATTTTTATAACTTGTAATAAGAAACTGGGCCGAAATTGAATCGGCCTACAGCCGTCCTCAACTGAGCTCGAAAGTGGGAGTTTAAAAAGTGATGGAGCAGTAGGTAGCACGGAGTTCCTCAGGCATCCCTCAGGCATCCTCATGCATCGAAGTAGGCGCCTAAGTTCTAACAAGGGGGCACCGGGACAGAAATTTGAGGACTTACCTAGCCATCCACTGACGTGCATATATTTGTGTTTAGTCAAGAATATCGAGCAGATGTAAGTCCACTTGCCCAAGGTTGACGCCTTTCACCACATTTGTGCCCCAGACCCATTGCTCCGCTCCCACTCGAGGACTCCAACTTTGCGCCTTGCCACCAGCTGCGAAGGGTTGCTTAGGATCGTAAGCCCAGTCGCCGCCAAAGTCATTGTTGTAAACAATGCTCGTCCCATCATCCATGACGATCTTGCTGCCAGTTTTCCCCGATGTCGCCGCAGAAGAGCCCGAGCCCGATCCACCACTGCTTCCGCTTCCTGTTGTAGAACCTGAACCTTTACTTGATGATCCCTTTTTGCTCAGTTCCACCCCAAGAGCCGCGCCGACCGCAGCAAGCACGATGAACACAACGACAACGCCGATCCACGTAAATCTTCGTTTTCTCTTTCTTTCCTGGTCCATCCTTTGGGAAAGCTGACGGTTCAGACGTTTCGGTTGCAGGGCAGCTCTGTCTTCCAGGGGTGGGTCGTCTCGATACTGCACAAAAATGGTCAGAAAAGATCAATATCGACAGAAAACCTCAGAAAACGCGTTTTTCGTTCATTTCCGCCTCGAGCTCACCATGCTTATGAGTTCCTCGTTCCAAGGGTCGTTAAGATCAGCCTGCGAACCAACCGCTGGAGAGGGGGAGAGCTCATGTTCCTCCCTTGATAATGTGTTGTAATGGGCCATGGCCGTTGTGGTAAGAAGCGGAAGACTACATAATCTCCTGCGGTCAATAATGTCTACGACGCCTCGAACCCTGCAAAGGTTATTGGGCCATTATCCCCATTAGGTGTCTCATTATTTACGATCAATTTACAAGCAATTCTCAGTCACCCACTTCATCAAGACGCTCTGGTCCAGAATGAAAATATTGACCGTCCACATAGCAATGCCGACCACTTTCTTAGCGAAAGCTTGCCCAGATGAAAAACCGCAGGTAACCTGAGGAGGGTTTGGGCGTCGCTGGCACTGCCATCGGCATGCAGGACCTTCAACATTAAGTAATGCCGGAAGTTGGCCGGAAGAAAAGCTGTGAACACTGACGCCAGATAGCAAGCAGCAGTCTGAAGTCGTGGGACCGTGCTCGCTTGCAAGTGGATGAATGTTGTCCTTCTAGGCTTCTACAAACTTTGATATACGTAGTTCAAGGTTGTGAGTCCAAAATCCTCGTACCAAAAATGTTCTATTTTTGGATTCGTTCACCTATCACCTATCAGCTGCAGTCGCATCAGGTTGCATCAGAGAAACTACTTTGGTCTGCTATCTGATATGACGGCGGCCACTGGTTTACATTTCTGTATAAAAGTTTACCGCGCAGGATGACAGAGATTCTATGGCACTGGCATCTCAAAAGTCCTCAACGGGTTATTTATTCGCGGTCCTCGTATCTAATCCCAATGCTTTGATTGATATGTATATTGATACAGCCGGGCCTCCGAGAAGTATCGGGTTGCAACCAACCATGATACGTTTGCTTGCCGTACATTTCAAGGGAAATTCAGGTGGGAGGCGTTAAATAATCATATTAATGGCTTTCGGAATATAGACAAAAATACAATAGTTCCAATGATGCAAAAAGTCCAAATGTCCACCAAGAAAGGGTTACAGAACTCTGGCCTATCACTGCAGCCATTTTGCCGATGTCGAGCCCAGCATCCTGGATTTAGAGTTGGTTGTTGCTTGTCGTGCTCTCGTGGACGCTTCGAGCCACAGGCTGTGCACGTAGAGGTTTCAAGCATGCTGGGCGAGTCCATAAACAGCTTCCCCCTCGCTTTTCGAAATTCAGGGGTCGGCGCCGCACACGGTACTGTTAGAGGCAAGTTGGAGGAGTGAGAATCCGAGGCATTGGCAAACTCACTTTTCAGCTTGTTTAGGATTGTGCTACCTCACGATGATAACAGCGGCTTTGTGTCCATATTATTGACGACGATCTTGCAGGCTTTGATTACCTTGTCCAAACCCTACTTGTAAATCAGCTATGAATCCATGCACCGCGACAAATCTCTGGTTGAAGGGTGTCGGTTCTTTCTTCCCATTCCCTACTGTCGGCAGAAAGACTGGGCGGCGCGGAGTCATAATGGTAGAGCCTCAACGCCAGGCACGACCTTGACTGTGAGCCTCGAATATTTGCATCGACGGTGCCTTCCCAAGAGCCTTTTAGACCAACCGACTGCATTTGAAGGAAGTCGCCTTAGTGGTAAGGCTCCAAAGGGTCGAACGAAATTGGAGACATACAATGTTGGGGCAGTGGTTGGAGTAACAGCAGCTGCCAGTGGACTTTGCCAGTGCCATTGGCATAGCGTGTAACTGTTTGGAAGGGTGGTCTCTTTCTAGAGCTGCCAAATACGTAGTCTCTTATCCCCCCAGTGACTCAGGGCACCACGCTACGGGAACTGTACATCCATGCGACCAAGATCCTGACGGGGCAATCTGCGCATGTCCTTCGTGCTTTAAGAAACAACACGCTACCTATGAACACGATTAGATCAGTGAAGAACCACGTTCAATTTGAATAGCAAAGTCAACTGACCTGGTGAATAGGCATGTATCACGTCAAATGCGATGGCAAGCTGGGCCAATCTATAGGATGCACTGCCAGAGCTGTCATTGATGGGATTCCTTATCTAATCCACAGCCAGTGGGCGCAATAAAAGTTGAACTCTACAGTGAGAGACGAAGCAAAGACCCAGAGAGTGTAATTTCTATGGTGGTTTGGTAAGTTGTTAAAACATGAATTGACCGCGATTTTGACCCTGATGTCGAACTTACGTGGCAAAAAAGGAGTCAACGTGGATGAGAATTAACAGAGGGCTACAGCGACTCTGCAGTCCGAGCCGCGACCCAGATTAAAGTTCCAGTAAACGACCGCGTCCAGCGCGTCACATGAGAAACATCACCTGCCAGTGATATCGAGCCCAGTTTTGAACTTATGTGCCAGGCAGCTTTAAAAGTTATCCTGGACAAAGTCGAAACCCATGTTGCTTTGTATATGTAGATGGAGCAGTAGGTAGCACGGAGTTCCTCAGGCATCCCTCAGGCATCCTCATGCATCGAAGTAGGCGCCTAAGTTCTAACAAGGGGGCACCGGGACTTCGTGCCTGACCCGGGGTAGGGGGGGGGGGTCGCCGAAGGGTTAGAAAAAAAATATTTAGGGGGTGGAACTTCAAAATTTGTGTAGAAGTACCTGCCTACAATCAAAGTAGCAAGTAGCTATAGTACATCCCTGGACTGTTTTACCATGGGAAAAAGACCTAAAAGCCACTCATTTTTGATACCTCTTCCACAATCCCCTCGGCTTGAAAAAAATCTTAATAACTGGCCGGCAAGGCAAAACTTTAAAAAGTAAGCTTAACAGTGCGTTCTAATTTATTACAGATCCATCATACAGTCCAGGACAGTCATTTCAGCCGTTCATGCTGTTGTAGCGCAAAGGGTGCCGCGCGGAGCCCCAAATGCAGGAAAAAACATACCGCTTTTGGACAAAAAACATACCCGATATGGGTTTTTGAGGTGGGTTGACAGGACCTTAGAGAAAAAAATCGACCCCGTGTCGTTTTTTGAATCTTGGTGCCCCATTGGCGCCTAAAAAAGTGAGCTCCCGAACCGGGCCGAAAACGGGATATCACGCGATCAGATAATGGTCTGACCGTGACACTGACAAGTTCGTGACTCATTCACCATCTTTTTGCTTTTTCATTATCTTTATTGCCTTCCTTGTATCTTTTTATATCACTGGAGTAATTTATGCAGTTCAGCTAACTCTGAACACCATCTCACGGGCCTCGCAGTTTGATTCATCTAGAAATTACAACAAAATTGCAATACAGACATGGTATGTTATTATTTCTCAACAGCCGATGTCTTTCCAATCATTTTCCAAGGCAGTGTGCACAGATTGCGGAGGAACCGTTATCGAGTATGATCAAGCGGCAGGAAATGGGTTCTGTGTTCAATGTGGAACCGTTGTAGAAGAAAATACCATCGTGAACGAGGTCGCGTTCGGAGAGACATCAAATGGAGCCGCAATGGTCCAAGGATCTTTCGTGGGACAGGGAGCTAGTATGTTCTTTTACCTTCTACTCATTCAGGGTTAACGAAGGCTTTTTGTAACAATAGCTCATGCGAGAATGAGCGGTCCTTACGGGAATCGAGGGAGTAACGAATCAAGGGAACAAACGATTGCTAATGGTAAGTCGGGTTGTAATATTTCTTCCCGGAAGCAAGTCTAATACTTCTCTTCAAAAGCCAACAAAAAGATTCAAAACATCGCCAATGTTCTTCGTTTGTCCGAAGTCGTTTGTCTCGCAGCGACAAGGTTGTACACACTCGCCGTGGAACACAAGTTCACAAAGGGGCGTAAAAGTATGAACGTCGTGGCCGTCTGCTTGTATGTTGCCTGCCGACAAAAGGAAACACGCAACTACATGCTTATCGATTTCTCGGACCTCCTGCAGGTAAGATTGATGCGAAAACATTTCAAATTGCCATTTTCAAAGTTTAGTCTCGTAGGTCAACGTATTCGAACTTGGCCACACCTACTTGCAGCTTGTTCAAACCCTCAACCTGCGACTTCCTCTGGTTGATCCATCTCATTACATCTCCCGCTTCTCCGCACTCCTCGAATTCGGCGACGAAACGCACAAAGTCGCAACAGACGCTGTTCGGCTTGTTCAACGGTTTGACCGAGATTGGATGACGCGAGGTAGACGACCTGCTGGAATCTGCGGTGCGGCGCTTCTTCTCGCAGCGCGCATGAACAACTTCCGTAGATCGGTCGAAGAGATCGTTCAGGTCGTCAAGATCGCGGATACAACGTTGAAGAAACGGCTGGAGGAATTCAAGGCTACACCTAGTGGTGCTTTAACCCTGGCCGACTTTAGAAATGTTTGGCTAGACGAGGAAATGGACCCCCCTGCGTTCACGAAAGGGAAGGAGAAGGAAGAGGCAGATAGACTTGCTCTCGAGGAAGGAGGGGCTGAGGAGTCGCCAGTCAAAGGCAAGGGAAAGGGCAAACTGAAGAAAAGCAGCAAAAAACGGAAAGGGAAGAGGAAACGAGGCGAAGAGACGGAAGACGAGGAACCGACAAGTGATGTCAACCCCACGCGGTTACCACTCGACCCGTCAATTTTAAACGACAGTATTCTAGCTGACGCGCTCGACCCTCCTTCACTTCTCCAACCCGCACCGATCGATAACAGCAACATTGATCCCGCTCTCCTAGAGCAATCAATACCCCGACAACCCACCATATCCAATTCATCCACTGTAACTCCAAGCCTTACCCCCCCTCCCACGACTCTATTTGACGAAACCGCATCTGAAGTTTTGGCAGAAGAAGTGTCGATATTTTTGCTCAACAGCCAAGGAGCGATGCTTTCTGAAGCCCTGGATGAGGCCGAGCAACGGCGGCTGAATCAAATTTCGGTTGTAGATGAGCTAACAGGTCTCAATGAAGAAGAATTGGACCGATTCTTACTGTCTGAAGAGGAAGTCAAAATCAAGGAACGTGTGTGGGTAGAGCTTAACAAAGACTACCTGGAAGCCATCGCAGGTGAGTATCATTGTGCGAGCGGAACATAGGCTTCTGTATTCGCCAACAGATATGAGCATTTTGCTGAATCTGTTTACGCCTCTGTCTAGCTAAAGGAGATCAAGAGAGCACCACGACTTCCAAGAGCAAGAAGGTTCGTCTCTCGGTTGTGACGGAATTTTTTCTTTCGGCATCTTTTGTGCTATTTATATCGCCTCATTCACCTCTTGAATCGTGTCTCACTAAACCTTCTTGTTTTCTTAGCGTAGGAAAACGAACCACAAACCTAGAGATGCGTCGTCTGCTGCAGGAGAAACGACCGCAGAGTCAGTTCGTGGCCTCCTCAAGAAAAATCCAAAATACAGCAAGCGCATAAACTACGATGCCCTCAAGGATCTTTTCGTGGAGAGCGGAGGCTTGCCGTCTATCGCAGCTACGATGACGACGGGCGACGACGACAAAGACGACGCCGACCTGTACACTTTGGACGACGATAAGACCGATGCGGATGGAGCTCTGATGCCAACGGTCATCGTCGAAGAGGAGCCTGGAATCGTGGCTCTCAAACCTGCTGCCGAACCGACTGAGTCTCGAAAGAAGGGTGTATTGGCTCTGGATGATGTAGATATGGACGACGAGGCAAGCGATGACGAGAAGGACGACGATGTCGAGGGTTGGGAGGATGCATATGAGCAGGAAGTTTAATTTTTTTTTGTTTAATGAACCATACCTGGGACTTGTTCAGGAAATTGTACGTGTACGCTTATATTCACAAGCACTGTTGATTACATAGCCTAAGTAGCACCAAAGACCAAATATATTTAGAGTCTTGATTTCTGAGTTTTACGATTTGCCTTCGTTCACCCAACATTTACAGATTGAGTTCATTTGGCCAATAGCATTGGTTTGGTACGGAGCAAGTAGTGACTGGATGATACGAAGACATACGTTCTGGCATTACACATATGTATATAGATATTAAGGACCTGGCTACGGACGAAGTTAATTTAAAACGCGCAAATAAAGCACGAAAATTGTCATATGAATGTCGAGAGAACTGATGGGATGGGAGATGCGATGAATGTCGATGAAGAATAATGCTATATACAAATGAAAAGGTGAAAAGTGAATATTTAGTTTGCGTTCTTCGATGGTGCTCCGATTAGGGTACGAGAGAACTCCTCTATGATTTCATCCGCGAGATCTCTGGGATATCGTCCGCAAGCGTTGTCTGCGCTGCGATCCATTGGGAAATTGCCAGAGTGAATCATCTGGCCAGAAGGGTCGTTCTTCAAAGAAAGAGGCCCAACAGGATAATAATTCTCGAGTGGATAAGGCAGGCTTGAGCGCGGCAGAGGGGGGAGGGTAGCATTGAAGGGATTTGTGAATCCTGGGTGAGACCGCAGCGTAGACTTGAGTCCTTTCTGGATACATTGTTAAATTTTTGGATTTCGAAAAAAATGCAGAAACTCACGGCGGACTGCGCCTCGGTCGAGCCTGGAAAATAGGGCTCGTACCAATCGCCCAACATCTGCTGCTCATATTCAGCGTTCTCCCATTCCGGTGGAACATCGTAGTCGGGGATCTGGTAGCGAATGGAAGACAGTCGTGGACCGCAAAACTTGCCATCGCCGCCGTCGTGTTCCAGCTTGACTTTGGGATCCTTGAACGGGTCCTGGCCAATACCCGGAATGATATCATCACCTTTTATCGCAACGGCGTAGGCCTGATTGGCTACCTCGTCCAAAGACTCTGGGTCTTGGAAATCGGCCTCCGAATCATAAGGAATCGACTGATAAAAAGTGACGCGGCTGGGACGGCGAGATAGATCGTCGCGGGTTTTCAATCGAGTTCCATATCCGTTTAGGCACTCTAAATTGACGTGAGGTACGTGCAGAGTTCCAGGGGGGCAGGAGGCAGCGCGTTGAAGAGCGAGGTAAAGAGCCTCGTCTAAAGTCAGTTCATCGTTCTGAACTTCGTGCGGAATATCATCCCCACGTCGAATCTTCTTCCTGTTTGACACGCCTGAGGAGAACTTATATCCCGGGTAGATTCTGTAGTGGTTTAGTTTCTCTTGCTCGGCCATTTTCGTCCACGGCTCCTTCTCCAACGCACTCATCTGTCTCCAGATTTTCCCGACAATGCGGGAAATATTGCGGTGATCATTCTCGACGGACTCTGGTATCTTCTTCTGCCGCACAAAATCGCATCGGAAAAGTATGAACGCGTTTCGCGGGCGAGGAATATGTCCAACTGGCTGTTTACGGGCGTGCGATTTCCTCGAATGATTTGGAGTCGAATAGGTAGGCTCGGGAAGAATTAGACTTGAGGCCGCCTCCAAACTGCGTGAGATGGAGACTCCATTTGTCCGGCCGTCGTGGTCTTCACCATCCATGGTCATCCCTTTGGCCTGATACAAGAGACACGGAAAAGGGGCGAAAGCGAGATCAGGACACGATTGATAAGCCCAGGAAAAGATAGTGGGAAGTCGATATGTTGAACACGATGCAAGACCGTTCCAGAAAGAAGCCTTCACGCGACCTTTAACACTGTTTAGCGCAGTACACGTTGCGGAGACCGGGTAAAAAACCGCACCATCGAGACCGTTCCGACTGAAAGTCACTGAGTTGAAATTTGAACACAAGGTTGTGACGCCAGTGTCGTCCTGAGACAGGTCAAAGGGAAGGTCATCGCTAAGCTTCCTGACAGCATCGAACCAATTAATGTTGTTCAAAGGGGTTTGTGAAATTTGTTTCCTTCCGCCGTGAAGATAGAGATCGCATATCCAGATAAGATCCAAAGAGGTCCAAAGGAAACCCCAAAATTGGGTGAACGGCGATGTTCGTGATTAAAATGTTTAAATCCAGCGGCACTGAAGAAATCCGCCAACGGTGCAGATGGTCAGTGAGGCTGTTGAGATGGTCCAGGTTTTGACATCATTTCCAATGTCCGCCCATTGTTCTCTTTTTCGGGAAAATTGGTTCCGGCGGCGCCCCTTGTCTCTACCCCTCAATAGCAGAAAAATAGTCAGTTTATTGGATTATTTGTGTTGATCGCCGCGCTGTGGCGATACCGTCGCAGATCGTTCTTCAGGAGTTGAGATCGGAGGCGTCGATAATATACGTAGGGGCCCTAAATGAACGGCTGCTATTGGTTGGACACGTAATAAGTGGCGACTCGGATATTTCAATGCTATTACCAGAAAATTGGTCAAGGGACCAGTCGACCAACCTCCTCTCCTAAAAATTCAAATCCCTGAAAATTTTAGTCGTTTAAATTCGAAGGCTAGACCCAGCGCTGATACAGCCGTTAGAAATCACTTGTAGACCGACGATGGTCTTATTCAATATCAAGAACCTGCCTAAAAAATTATTTGAAGATAGATTCTCAAAAGGCGAGGAAAGATAGCTTATGTACGTGCAAAATAACCACCTCGAAGTGACATTCCTGTTCGTATGGCTCTCTTGATAAACACGGTGGAATGTCGGTAGGGAAGGATTTGGTTCTGCTCGTGCTTTAAAAGTTATAGCCATTCTGCGAAGCTGTCCCTGACCGCACAGAATATATAGGCGATGTGGTCAATTGGAACTGACCAAGAATCGACAGCCCACCAAGATGAATAGGACTCTGTACAAATGGCCCGTAATATTTGCTAAAATTGGCCGCTCGCCGTTGTAAGCGCTCTGGATGGGTCAATTTTATTCTACCTCCGTCAGACTTGGTACATGCGTTGATTAGATGGTGTAGGATATTAGTGTTACAAAAAATATGGGAGGGATGGTCTCTGTACAAAGTTATAAGGTAAATTTATTTAGGGTGTACAAATGCGGCTGATTAGGACTCGTTTACATAATCTCCAGACCAGGCCAAAATTCGACGAGGGGAACGTTTAAGACGCCGGTAACTTCCGTGATGGGATTACATAAGCGTTACCTCTACTTTCCGACATCGCCGGCTCTCGTTGATTTCGTTCATCTCCAAGTTCATCTCTTCCGTCGACTGCGTTCAGCAACATGTTACATGGCCTGATTACACAACTCAAACTTACCAGCCACGACAAGTCGCGAATGCGAATGCCGGGGGTGTATCTACAACGCCGTCACCGGTCCATGACCACGAACATGTTCGTATCAACATAAACTTCGCGAAGCGGCATCGGTTTGCGAGTCACGTTAGGCGCAGGGGTAAGGTCGGTCAGTTGGTTAGGAATCAGCTGCAGGTAGTGGAAAATGCGCCCGAAAGAAAGCCAACGACATTAGGTATGGACTGCATCTCCACCACCACCACATTTTTAAATAACCCATCTGCTGCATTTACAGAAGTTACATTCACGCCATGACGACGTGTAGCGAGCAACACAAGCTCCATCGTCTCTCGCTGCAGCAAACACTTGGTAGCTGGGACACCCTGACCGCCCCGTCGCATGCCACCAGTGGCCCACCATGCCATCGGGAGCCCGCCACTACCCGTCGGCGCCCATCCAACCTCGTATGACTAGCCATTTGTCGTTGATGGCCGGTCATCCCCTGCTCGCGACTTCCGCGCCAACCCCCGTTCGTGGTTGCTGGGACCGATCACGTATGCAATGTCACCGCGTTAGTAGTGCCCAGCGACCTCCGCAATTGCTCAGCCATACGACCGACATGAAACCCGCCCTGATGACCATAACAACGATATTACAACAGGCTGGCGCTGGGGTGCGTGCTATGGCAGGCGTACTCGCATCTGGGGTAAGCGAGTGGACGACTGAGGGGAGGATAACAGGAGCAGGGTATGCACTCACCTCATCATTCCCGCCATTACTGACTTATTGATAGGTTTTGCTCTCGACAATCGTACAACTCTGCCACGTCAACAACGACATGCAAAACCTTTCCACAAACTCCATTACCAGACGTCTGGCGGACGACAGCCACCGTTATTTCCCTGGTCCTCCTGCAGTTTCCGTTCGCAAGCTCCAGGACCTCCAAGTTGACGACGATAGCCAGCTAGCACCCCTATCTCGTCATCACAGAACCGCCCATGTCCTCTGCATGTTACGGCGAGTACACCACGACGGCATGCCTATTGCCACTGCTAGGGCTCCAACGCTCTCCTGCTACCTCACCTTCCCCCTCCGTCCTTTTGTACCGTGAGGTCAGCAATCACCGTGCCCTCGCACTCGGATTCTGGGACTGGGTTCACGGTAAATGAGAGCAGTTTATCGAAAATTAAGTCATGCATTCGATGGACTTTCTGCACGGATCTGGATACCTGGTAGTTACATACTGTAAGCAGCTTTTAAAAATCAACATGTACTCGAGTATTTGATATTTACAAAAATTATGACATGGAAGGGACTCGTAGATGCCATGCGTAGCACTGGCCCACACTAGCCAAGTCAAATACTGTAATATTGATGGCGATCTCTATCTAATCTAATCCAGACTCGGGCAGCTCGGCCCAGGGCTCACTACCAACGGCTCTCCCAGACCCACGGTATGCGATGTCCGCACGAGATGGATGCCATTTGACTGCAGTTACAGTCCAAAGAAATGAAGACATTGAGTGCCCATCCGCGAGGCTTGACGGATTTGTTGAGTATTCTTTCGGCTTCTGGATTGATTGAGTAGCTGACGAAACAACGATAGTAAGATCTCTTGAGTCTCCATGTTTTGAATAATGTAGTCAAGAGCAAATATTCAATTGCGAAAACACTTCATGTTCAAGTTACGTAAACTCCGTTGGTCCTGGCGCGACTGGTATCTTTGGGACATTTACATGATTTTTAAAATATTCCATCATCTGAAGGGAAGAAGAAATGTTTTTACTGGGGAGGTCGGAAATTGCAAATCTCACAAAAAAGAAACAAATTCAGTACGTTGCCTTAATGCCAGTGTCTAGAGCTAGAACAGTAGATTAAGTGTTTGGATTTGGAAGTGCGTTGAGGAATGCCAACTTACTACATTTTTTAAATTATATTCCACCAATGATACGTTTCCTTGTAGGTTCTAAGGGTTTCCTGAGGATGGGGGCGACCGCGAACCCAGTGTTCATAATTAGATCGACTGCATGAGCTTTCTATGTATTCTAGACTTCGGCAGGTAGAAAAAAGGTCTTGTATCACGTCGGGAAGATTTTCGAATGGTGGGGACGGGTAGCGTCGCTGAGTAAATTGACATTTCATGAGGAGTATCCGCAGGTTGGGAATACGTGTTAGTAGATAGAGCTCCTGAGAAACAGAAAACTGAGTAAGACGGCTGAACTGTGACGAAAAAAAAAGTCGGAGATCGTTACCTCTTGGGATGGGTCAAACAGCTTTAAGATTTCGACTGACCACAGATGGTCGATGATCCTGATTAGGTCTGGCCTTCCGAACAATTGTAACCCTCCAAAAGAGAGGGTCTTGATGTTTCTAAACGACTGCGATAGATGACCGATGCCATTGTTCGAATCCAGTGGATGTGGGATCCAAGCCAATGCGGTAATGGTCCGTCCTGGAAGAAATGCTTCTATTGCACCTCTGTTGCCGCAAAGCAAATCAAGGTGAGGACATGTAGATGGGAGTATTAGAGACCTGTCTTCTTCAGTCCATTCCACGTTCAGCCGCTTTATTTTGGTCTGAACTCGGAGAAAATCGAGGAGCGTACGATCGTTGGTGTCATATGGACCCATGAGATCCAGTGCATCTAGCCGAAAAGGATATCGTCCATGGAAGCCCGTGGAAGAGGAGACCTCTGTTGTTTGAAAAGCGACAATTTTGAGATTTAGCATTCCTTCCATGGCAAGAACCAGTAGGTCCCACAGGCGTTGCCTCTCAGAGAAACGTATGCCATTCTGCGAGTAGCACCGGACCAACATCGCCCGTCGGGGAGACCCAATGATAGATGTAAGAAACTTGCTATGGGTAAGTTCGTTCGATATTGTCATGACCTCATAGAGCACCTGCTCTGCTTCAAGTTGAAAGATTTTAGACACCAACGATAGGGCACATAGATCCGCAGGATTTTCGAAGAGTTCCTGAATTATGGGGCGAAGGAGCTCTACTGGGAGGAAAGGATCAGCCATGACATACGATTGTTATGCAAAAATCCACCAACATGCTTTATATGGGAAAAAAAGGCCACTTGACGATGCAGTCCCACTGCATCATCGACTCTTACCATATTTCAATGAACGAAGATCATGAAGAAATGCTGAATCAAGAAAAAAGACCCCCCAGTTTGGCGTACCGGCGACAAGTCGGTGCTAGCACTTGAGAGAAGCCTGAAGACCTGACGGGGATGACAGGGATACCCACAGTTGACGGCTGCCGACATTCGGCTACCTTGATGCTATGACGAAACTCTCATGTGTTGTAGTGTTGAGGCGAGGTGGAGTGGCACCTTGCGTAACGAAGCTGCAATAGGCTTTAAATTAGAATTTATAGCCTAAGCTTTGTTTAATATGAAAAACAGGCCCGGAGGCCTCAAAATACATTGAAGCATTAGCGGTATAATTCTCTCTTGACAGACTTGGAAGCGGGGATGAAAAAGCAGAAGCATTGGACGCGGGAAGTCGCATCCTGCGCTATGGTGGTATCACGTGTTTGATGCGACCTTGCGTAACTTCGTCGAGTGACCTTGAACCACCTTGCTGTCATCAAGGTGACTCAAGTCATCAAGGCGAGGCGAGGTACACTTCACGGTCACCTCGCTACGCGGACAACACTAATGTGTTGAAACCACCAGGATGATATGGGTCGTCTATGGCTGTAATCGCATTTTTAGCCTGTAGAACGACTCACAGACAGACGATTTAGCTTCATATCAGCCATTATCTGGTCCGCCATGTTAGTTGCTCCCCTCAATATCACTTTTTATGACGACGTACGGTACTTCCAGGCACTTCCACTGTATGTTCAGCCTCAGGATATATGAGGTTTAACAATTGCGAGCGTAGCGAGCAATCATTCTCTAGGGCTACCGGGCGAACAAACAAATACAAATTCTCGATTCGCTGATAGAAAAAAATCGAAATTGTTCGTCCTCCGTAGGTCTCAATTGTGCTTCGATCTTCTTGAAATTTCGTAGGAAGGTAGGGTTTGTTGTATTCTGTCGGTTTGGCCAAAAAAAATTGACCGATTTTGGGAAGATTTCAGCGATTTAACGAGATCACTGTTCGCAGGTGGAACCGAACTGTACGACACTCTGCGCTCTCTGTTGTCTCGATTTTGGCAAATTTCTGGCTCAAGAAGGTTTATATCTTGTTAATTTTACTTTTTTACACGCTTATTGTATGCAGCACAACGAGGATGTACAATGACTACAGAACTAGGATGGCGAAGCGAGCTTTGCCCCCGCAGGTTGCGGATACTTAATAGGTTAAGGTTTAGTCGCCTGTGCAAACCCACCGAGTCGTTATCGTCATCTCCGCAACCAGCTCTTTCTGCTTACCATTGGCAGGGTGCAGCACTGCAGGTTTCTAAAAACGCAATCATGGGCTCTGGAAGCAGTACTTCAGCTTAAATAACACGTGCGTCTTATTCTGGTTCGCTTGAAAGCACATGAAGGTTGTCAAATGACATGATCACCAGAATAGCAGTTCCATCACGACCGTCCATTTTATAAACATAGGACTCGTACTTGATCGTTTCCCATTCTCTCTTACAACATATTTTTCGTGCTCTGAACAGCATGCCCACATTCCTTAGGTTCTTTGGCGTTCTTTGCGCGTTGGGAGCAGCGGTCGCTTCCTCAATACCGTCGCGCAGGTAAGTGTCTTCATTTCGAACCTTGAATTCACCTCGCTCATTCAATTATAGAGCAACTGTATGTAATGGCCACGCCGAACTTTGTAACCGTATCTACTCGAATGTCACGGTTGTTGGCGCACACGATTCTTTTGCGTTCAGCAGTGACCCTCTGGCCTGTAAGTTTCTTGTATCGTCGATAATTGAACCGTAATTCCTCAAATTTTTCCAATCGCAGTGGCACGAGATCAGGAGATCAACATCACCGCTCAACTTAATCTTGGAGTCCGCCTTCTTCAGGCCCAATCACACGTGTTCGTCTTCATTTGAGATGGACCCTTCTTCCGCTGCGTATTGAAGTTGTTTTGTCTTTAGCAATCAATTGGACAAGCAGTTACACTTCTGCCATACAAGTGAGTAAACCAAGCGAAAAAACTGTCTCCTTGTTGATCGAATTCTTTAGGCTGCGTAAGGTCATCGTCGACGTCCAAAAGTTCCAACACCTCTGACGACAAAATAGTTTCTTTTTGACGGAGGAAAAGTGGTGGACTATCTTAAAACCGTGAAGGCTTGGTTAGATGTTAATCCTAACGAAGTTCTCACTCTTTTGTTCACCAATCCCGAAGGACAGTCGGTCAGCACTGTTTGGAAACCTGCTTTTGATGCTGCCGGTAAGTCCTTAGCCTTCGCCTTCGTGTGGAGAATGGAAATTCAGATAGACTCGTTGCAGGTATCACGCCCTTGGTTTACGTCCCACCCTCTGTCCCTGTCAAGAATTCGGATTGGCCAACACTTGGGCAGCTCATCGACAGCGGAAAAAGAGTAGTGGTATTCCTTGACTCTGGCGCTGACACCTCGTCGGTCAATTTCATCTTGCCCGAGTTCCAAATGGTACTTTCTATTCTATTTTGTACAAGCTCCCGTCCATCTAACACGAGAATCATAAGATATGGGAAACGCCGTTCTCCGTTACCAATGCCTCCTTCCCATGTTCAGTCGACAGGATCAAAGGCCCGTTGGGGACGGCTGATCATTCGTACATGATCAACCATTCTCTGAACACGAACATTATACCCATTGGAGATGGTGTTATCGTTCCTGATATTAAAGATGCACCAACAACGAATTCAGTGGCTTCGTGCGTCATTTCAGCTTTTCGAAGAAGACTTCCTATTGACCCTTTTCGTGTTCATAGGATTGTAGCCAACGTAAACAAATGTGTGCCTCTCAGTGGCGCCAATCGCAACCCGCAGTTCCTCTTGCTTGATTTTGTTGACATTGGGCAAGGCTTCCAAGCTGCAAACCAACTCAACGGACTAGCGTGAGTGATTTCTTTACTTGTCGCTCGTTTTATACACATGTACATACTTAATTTGATTAATAAACTGGTTTTCTCGTTCCTCAAACTTGTTCCTCGTACTTCTCGCTTAGATGTTTTAGACTTTCTTTTCAGGCACGAATCACTAAAAAGTGGATTTTTTTGAAAGTAGACTAACTATAAACGTACTAGCGCGTAAAAAAAATGCAAGTTTCGAACTCGCTGTCCCCTCTTTTTATTCGTACCAGCAGAGGTTCTCCCACCCCGAAGGGCAGGAAAACAGTGTGGCGGGTGGGGGTACCCGCCACGAAGAGGAGTAAGGGAGAAGGTAAGGGATTGGGAGTGTAGAGAGAATCTTGAGTCCAAAACGACTGCAAATGTGTGTAGAGAGTCGGAGTGAGGGAAATGAAATGATCCAACCGAATGCGGAGTACCTTGGAATGATTCAAGGCCTTCGAAAAACTAAGAGAGTAGCACGAAACTCACCTAATCCACTCCTCGTACTCAACAAGACCCTCTCCTCGAAGATCTAAACCCTAACCCTTCCATGGAACTCCCGCTGATTTCAACTACAAACTGTACGTGAACATCAAAATCGAATGGAAAGGAAGAATGGGTTACATACCTTTCCCGGGAGTTTGTATTTCCAATCTGATTTTGCAACGACCTGCCAAAGGTACGAAAACGTGGGTGGGCGTGATCATCAAGGGATGATCCATGAGTCTCTACCGAAATGGATGTTAATAACGCCACGATAAGAAATGTAATATCGAACGCACCAAACCACAATTTCACCGTTTGCCGGAACTCCTAAACTGTTCTTGAACACGCAAGACACGGGGTCGCAAGCAAAGGAGAGAATTGCCAACCATGAGTCTCTGTCAAAATGTACGTTAGTAACCCCACAATAAAGAATGTACATAATATCAAACCTACCATCGAATGAACCCCAATCCCATCAATCGCCGGAACTCCAAATATCAAATTAGATTTACTGACAGCGTCCTTAAGATACGCAGATCGTTGAACACACAAGAACTGGGAAAGTAATCGAAAGGGAGAACCACTGTAAATCCTACATCAGTTAATCTTAACCTAAAGCCTGAATGAAAAGACCGCAGCTAAACGTACTTAAAGACAACCAACACTTCACAGCGACCCCCGGAACCCCAGATATCAAGTCAGATTTCCAGGGACTGCGGCAAACAGTTAGAAAAACGCAGCAGTGATTGTGGAAGAACTCCATACATACCTCCATGTCATCGCGTTTACCGGAACCCCAAATATCAAATCAGAACTTTCAACCTCATCTCAGACGCCTCGCTGCACGACAGAGCTTCATGGCATTCTTCCTATCGCGCTGTATCCGATTTCGAGCCTGGATATTGACTCAGAATATATAATGCACGTCTGATACCTTGAAAACTTACAACATGGCTCCAGCGCACACCTTCCCGGAACCCCAAATATCAAATTCAACCTCCCATCGTGTCGCCAGCTAAGAAAGTAGTCAGAATACCGATGGAAAACAAAAGACTCATGCCCACACATACCTTCTGCACCGTTTTCCGGAACTCCAAAAATCAAATAAAAATCTTCAGGCCCACGGAAGTGACGGAACTATAAAAGGAGGTCAGAATAGCATAGCCTGCATACTCGAGAGAGATACTGACATAGAATTCAAGGTGAAAAACGTCGCCGGCATGATGGTCAAGAGCAAAGACGGATGTGACTGTTTGGCGAACTGTCATCAATGACCAAATAGAACAGATAAGATGATGATCGCACCATGCTCAACAACAAGACAGAATACTGCCATAATGCAGGCATGGGGATGGAATGGGGGATCGGAAACCTACTCAGATACGTGCCCACCTTTATATGATTTTTTAGTCAAGCTTACCAAATCCTACAGAACCGAACAAGTCTCAACTTCTGACATCTTTTCGGTGGCTCATTGAGTCATTGGCTAGCTTCGAACTTCTGGTCTGATCGGTTTTCTCAATAGGTCAGTACTAAGTGTCGCTAGTGAGGCTGAGAGCACGGCATCTGAATTCTAAGTTCACACCCTTAAGTTAAGAGGACCCTGCATTTGCAGTGACCCGAATTATAAGCCCCAAATGTATCTCAGATTAATCCCTAAGCTGTTGGTTATTCAGTGCCCAAATCTCCAGTCCCAGGTCCCTTAGGAAGATTTATTTGGTAGAATATTTTCTAACAAATAAACCTCCCTGAGAGACATGGAATTGGAATTATCCTCAGGACCTCTCTGGACTCAAGCTCTTGGAAGAGAAATGTATTTCGGACAGATGACTTCAGGGAACCAAATTGGATGCAAAGTCAAGCAGAAATATGGCACGTACCTTTCCTAGTCAATTTTTCCATCACTGATTGCTCTGCTATGATGATCGGAATTTTAGACTTTAGCATGCTGCGTGCACACCCGCCGTCAACTGCCATATCTGATCAAGGTGCTACACAGTCCCAAATCGGATTAGAAATCAAAAGCGCCAGGGATTCAGTGTACATACCTTGCCTTCGTCTCTTTCCTTCCAGATCTCTTTGATCATGATTGATTCCAGCGAATGAATACCACTTTCACAGTGCCTTCAAGCGCATTCTACAAGTACACACGGTCACCAGATCGTAACTTCTTCTTTTAGAAGTTGCTCGCCGACTCTTCAGATAGCCGCTGAAGTGTTCAATCACCAGTAAACTACATGGGCAACTAAAGCAGATTTAATTATTGGTATTTTATGGACACAAGGACCCAAATTTAAGGCATAAAAGCGCTTGATAAGCGCACAATTCAATCTTGAAAGGACTCCTGAAATGACCTTCGAAAACAACTGAAGAAATTCCTCTCGCAAAGCACAATTAACTCACATTACCGTATTGCAAAAATTAAATGGCGTGCAAGTAAATCGGGCCTTTATCTTTCCCAGAGCTTGGCGGGAATATTCGCGTCGGAGGAATGGAGTACAACAGGTCTCGAGCGAAGCCGAAGCGGATCACACGACATGACCCTCTCCTCCATCCCCAATTCGATGTTGTCACTCAGATAAATGCCTCTATGTTATTCGGGTTTTTGTCTAGTCTATTCGGCTTTTTTTTAGGCCAGGGTCCTGTCAATTTATATCAATCAGCGCGTTCGTAGCGCGCCTTGCGAGACATGCAAAACCGGAGCGCACAACTGTGTGTCCGTCGGCTGCGGTGAAAAATAGCTCCTCCCATCTGTTAACGAGCTTAAAATGACGGGTATTTATTATAATAGGTTTCCCATTTGAATTTGACAACACGAAGAGTTTATTATGCACCGCAATCCGGAGCGCCTTCAAAATGTTATTAAGCCCGGAACACTCAAGATTCAAGTTTACAATCAAAGTAGAAATAAAAATAATAAAGGAACCTATAATTAAACCTCTTAAACCTCTCCCAAACAGTGGAACAGGCAAGGTATCAAAATTGTGCAGTAGATTTCCCGACATCAAGACATCGCATCACGCGTCCGTCGCCTCTCCTCCGTCCCCGTTTCTCAATCTCACGGCGGAAAAAAAATGCATGCTTCTAGCTAGCTACAGCTAGTGTTATTCGGCTCTTTGCTTAACGTTATTTCGCAATTTGTTGTGGCGTAAGTAGAAACGCGGAGCGAGCGAGAAGCTGACTAGCGGGAACGGACCCTCCCATTCCTCCCGCATTTTCAAACGTACTCATTTGACCTATCTTCCTGGTTTCAGACCCCTTTTGAGACATGAGGTAGGCCATGTATCTATTTATAATAATTTTGCGCCCGCGGTCGCCCCGTACGAGAGGTGAGCAAGCTGTAGATCCAAAGCGCCGGACGAGCGCTTAATTGTGGTCTACTCTCGTTTAGCCCTCGCGTTCAGCGGAAACAAAATAAAATAAATACAGAAAGTCTTTATAAATATATATTAAACTAATTCACACATTAATAGACCAGCGTAAGTGCTTCGAGGCAAGTAGACACCACGCCAGCGGACGGCGGACAATACATGACACCTTCTCCTCCGTCCCCGTTTCTCCGTTCTTTCGCGAATTAACAGCCCTGTTTTTTTCGCGCTTCTACTCCACTTATTCGGCTCTTCGGTTCCAGCTAGCTCAGGGTTCTTTCTTGGCCCAGCTAGCGGTGTCAGTCGAGAAGGCGAACCAGTGCAAGTGGATGCAGGTTTCCGGGGTTTGAAGCAGCGGTTGTAAAATACATTCGCCTCCGTTTCCGCTTCCACCGCTTGAGAAGGGCTCTTCCGTAGTTCGGCTCCTTTATTTTCCTGGTCTAGTAAGAAGGCAGAAGTGCGCTAGCAATTGAATCGCTGAGAGAACTGCGCAAAATCGGCGCTGAGAGCAGGATACCACCGGAATCACCTGGGTGCAATGTTCGTAATTCAATTCAAGTTATCATGAGGATTTCTGGGTACGCGTTGGGTGAAGCACTGAGATGGCGAGTATCTCTAAGACTTTTGTAAGTTTTTTCAAGACCTGCATGGATATTGAAGGAAAACATTGAATGAAACGAGCGGCATCTTTTCGGCGCTTAATCAATTCGCATCCTCATTTCAACGTAAATACCTAGTTAAACAAATATCTATCTCTCTAATAGTCTACCCATCCGGATTACCTGCACGACGTGTGGACGAGATGGATCTCTGGAATAGAAATGGAGGTAACGGCTCGGAGGTTAGTTGGAATTACGTTCGGACGAGACGAGTTGTTGGTCCAACCAGGGTCCGACATCTCGATTCACCGCTTATCCGAATTTGAACTTCCAGTGCAATATCCCCTAAACATATGTATTTCGGTACCGAATACAGGACTTCTGAAATGTATATAAGGAGGGTAGGATTCAGCACTGAAGTCCTCATCCCCTCTTCTCTCCTCTCCTCACATCCCCTCTCCTCTCTCTCTCTTCGCCTTCTCTCTTCCACAAAATCTTCATTCGTATTCGCCATTGGCCATCGAGTACCTCGCTCGCCCATCGCGCTCGCTCGTTCCCAATGTCGCCGACCGCTGTTCTCGCTCTCCGAGTCTCCGTGAGTAAAGCCAACGAGGCTCTACTCGAATTCCTGCACTAACAATATCGGTCCGTTCTAGGAAACCCTCGTCAACAATCCATCGAGGTAAGTAAGCGAATCGAAACGTACCTCTGCCAATTCCTAACCCGTCTCCTTGCTCGCAGCCGATCTTCACGATCACTCCTCCTTCCAGGTAAGTAGTATTTCCCGCATGCTTGCAGCAGCATATTCTGACTTCGCTTCGTACTCAGGCGCTGCGAAAACGGAAAAGGTAAGCACACTATCCAAACCTCAAACACCCGACGCACTTACCGAAACCCATTCCACATTCCCCAGCCCGCCATCACCTCGAACAATTCGCCATGCGCCGAGCGTTGTCATCATCGTAAGCCCGCCACCCACTCCATCGTTAACCTCCCGCTAAATCGCGTCTTCTGCAGCTAAACCAGTACCGAGGAAGGACAGGTAAGTAACGAATCCCACTCCGAAAAATATTCAACTGACCTCATATCGGTGTCGGTGGCACAGACTCAAAGCGAAGACCATCGACACGACGAAACCGACGATAGAGTCGTCATCGTCGCTTCTGACACACGCTCGGCCCCTCGTCCGTCCGTCCTTGATTCGCGGTGCGAATGTTCGTCGTAGGAGCCGACCCACGGTAAGCCCTGATCCCCCTCTCGCGATCCTAGCACCATCCTAACCCCTTCGCCTTCGCCTTGCATCTCCACATTCGCATTCCATCCGCATCCCGTTCGCAGCAGGAGAAGGGCGGAGACGAGAGGGCGAGACGACCCAATCCCGCCGAATCCGACAGAGAGGAGAGGAGAGGAGGCTGGGAGGCGACTGACACCGCAGACGATGACGAGGAGGGCGGGGTAAAAACGAACGGGCAGCCATGCACGATGGGACTTGGTGAGTACGTTCCTGCACCCCTCTGAACGTTGTACGCGGCTAATCCTTCTGTACTAGACGTGGAGGCTGGATGGTCGGGGGTCCACGTTGAGGACGACGCACGGTGGCGGGGGCGGGGGTGATACGAGAGTTGCATGACGAGGAGGGACACGGTGGTGCTGCTGGCATCCCACTCTGACTGGCAAGTTTCCTCAGCCTTTGACTCTCGAATGCCCGCCTCACCCACCTCTCCTAGCCCGAAAGAACGACGCGGTACGTCGACGAACACGAACGCGAGCTTCGCGGATGACCCGAACGACGACGACGACGATGACGAGGAAGCGGGGTATGCAACCACCGCGACGACGAACGACGAACGGCGAACGAGCAGACGGCGGGTACGAACATCTCGGGGCACTGGTAAGCTACCCCTCCTCCCTTCTCAAAGCTCGAATCGTCTCCTCATGCCCACCCTCTTTCCTCTTGTTCATCCCAGGCCTACGAGTCGACTCGACTCGACCGAGTACGCGCAAGCACTCGCACTCGCACTCGCGGTACAAGTAGTCCACGGGCGAATCCTCCAAGGGTCCGCCCGCCGACGTCGACTTGCTTCCCGCGGCTGCTCGAGACCGTTGGGCGGGTGGTGCTGCGCGAGCTGCAGATGGAAATGGAGGTGGAGGTGGAGGTGGAGGTGGAAATGGAGATGGAGTGTGGAGATGGAGATGGAAAAGGAGGTGGAGGGCGGGTATAACGGTTCGGGGTGTCGTGGTGTTCGCATGAACGGTGAGTTTCCCCTCCTCGCTCTCCTTCGCTGCTCGTGCCCTCGTCCTCATCTCCTCAACCCAGGCCCGCGAGTCCGCCGCGCAGGCACTCGCACTCGCACTCGAGGTGCAAGTAGTCCATGGGTGAATCCTCGTTGGCTACGTCCTTCGAGCCCTTCTGCGCCAGCTGTGCCCGTGTTCGTGCTCGTCGACTCGCTTCCCGCGGCTGGTCGTGGTTCTGGTGTGGTCGTGCCTGTCTTCGTCTTTTGTTCGTCGACTCTCTTCCCGCGGCGCCACGTTCGCAATCGAACAGCACGACTCCGGGTTCGTCGTTCATGTTGCTCTCTGCAACACGAGCGTGAAACGACGGCGAATGAGCTGGAGGTGAAGGCGAGAGGGTGATGGAGGAAGGAAGGAAGGAAGGAAGGAGGAAGGAGAGAAGGGCGGAGTGAACAGTGGCTGGTCGGCACGTCTTCGTGCCTCATTTCGCGAATACGAACGTCGCAGCCGCTGCTTCCCGAGTCGTCGGCACTTGAGGTGCAAGTAGTCCATGGGCGACTCCTTGTCCTCGTCGACCGCGAGTTTCATGCGGCGGTGTGGTCGTGCCCGTCCACTCGTTTCCCGCGACTGCTCGTTGGGTGGAGCAATGGGCTCGTCCGTGTCGTGTTGGTCTGTTCATGTTTGTCTAACCGAGATGACGGGTCGAACGGCGGGAGGAAGATGGGCGAGGGTGAAGCAAGATGGATGGAGAGAAAGGGAGAGGAGTAAGATTGGGTAAGTCCTCCAACCCTTCGTCGAGTACGAGCCATGTTCACTTCGTTTCGTGTTCGTTATAGGGAGGGTGACTGCAAAGGCTGAAGGGTTTGGATTGGCAAGCGGCGCGGTGTTGGCTGCTGTCGGCACACTGCGGAAGTCTCTACAGCTGCTACTGGAGTTGACGAGCTGGGCCATATACCATCTCTGCTTTCTGTGCTGCCTTCATCGACGCCTGTCTTCGTCCTTGTCGTGCGAACGTGCACTCTTCAGCAGATGAGAAGTGGTGGGAGAATTGGATGGTAGAATCAGAGGGAAAGGTTGGGGTTGGGTTTTGGAGTTCCAGGGCGGCACAGGAAGGTAAGTCGTCGTAATGTATTGATTTGCAGCATCGATCTTATGTTGCTGGCGTCTAGATCATCTTGGAAGGTTAGTGGAATGAAAATGCGTCACGATAACATGTACTGACCTGTCTTTCCAGATACCTAACATGATTCCTCGCCATCGTTGTCGTCGTGGTGCTCGAGATGTTTCTAGAATGTCCGCTACTACGGCAGATGAGGATTGGGGTAGGGTTTTGGAAGTCCATGGCGTAGTGGGAGGGTAAGTCGTTGTATTGTATGGATTTCCGGTAATCATCTTATGTTCCTGGTGTCTAGAACCCTATGGAAAGTAAGTAGATGAAGGTGCATTACAGTAAACTGAACTGACCATTTGTAGGACCGACAGTCATGCCTCGACGTCCTGTGTTGACGTTCATCTATGATAAAGTAAGTAATTAGAAACAACACTTCGAAATAGTTTACTTACCAGATCCTCTTCGTGTCCCACAGACTATATGCACGCTCTAACATTGGTTGCTGGGCTTCGAGTTCAGAGCCTGGAGGGATGGTAAGTAACGAGTCGATAGATCCGTGTACCTTGCTGACCTTGTGTGTGCATAGATTCCGATGGCGAACGGTCCAAGACAGGCGAGAGGATGGAGCGGAGGAAGGGCACAACGATGTTGGGGAGAACGCAACAACGTCGAAACGGAGTTTGACGTCGAGGATGGGACGCGAGGAAAAGGGAAAGGTTCGTTGAGCGTTTGAGATCGGTCGAGAGAGAGAGAGAGCTGACGGATAGGAAGTAGGTTGAGAAGGACCAGCGACTGCGTCATCGACGACCCATCGGGCTAATGTTGCTGTCATCAAGGTGACTCAAGTCTCAAGGTGTCCTGATATCAAGGCGAGGCGAGGTACACTTCACGGTCACCTCGCTACGCGGACAACACTAATGTGTTGAAACCACCAGGATGATATGGGTCGTCTATGGCTGTAATCGTATTTTTAGCCTGCAGAACGCCTCACAGACGGACGATTTAGCTTCATATCAGCCATTATCTGGTCCGCCATGTTAGTTGCTCCCCTCAATATCACTTTTTATGACGACTTACGGTACTTCCAGGCACTTTCGCTGTATGTTCAGCCTCAGGATATATGTCAGAGGTTTAACACTAATAGGTTAACGTTTAGTCGCCTGTGCAAACCCTCCGAGTCGTTATCGTCATCTCGCAACCAGCCCTTTCTGCTTACCATTGGCAGGGTGCAGGAGGACCCCGGTTTATTGCATGAACAGTCTGGTCCAGATCCGGACAAAAATTTTGCAAATCGGCCAGGAGCCAATCCGGACACAAAGTGGTCAAAACGCTGGGATAGCCAGGTACACATCCGGACAGAAACGTGAGGATGTCTCGATTTTTCCAAAATTTCGAAGACAATTTTTCTAAAGTTCGTAGCAGATGGTGGGCAATTGGTACGATTACGCGCCGTGGACAATTTTAGGGCGATTTTGAGGCTTTTAAAGCCTCGGGAGGCGAAGTTTTGGGCCATCCGGACAAATTTTCGCAAATTTTCAGTCATAGGCCAGGTTCAATCCGGACAAAAACCTCGTTTTCGGGATCAGACCGTTTCCCCTATAGACCGGGGTCCTGGTGCAGGTTTCTAAAAACGCAAACATGGGCTCTGGAAGCAGTATTTAAGCTTAACACGTGCGTCTAATTCTGGTTCGCTTGAAAGCACATGAAGGTTGTCAAATGACATGATCACCAGAATAGCAGTTCCATCACGACCGTCCATTTTATAAACATAGGACTCGTACTTGATCGTTTCCCATTCTCTCTTACAACATATTTTTCGTGCTCTGAACAGCATGCCCACATTCCTTAGGTTCTTTGGCGTTCTTTGCGCGTTGGGAGCAGCGGTCGCTTCCTCAATACCGTCGCGCAGGTAAGTGTCTTCATTTCGAACCTTGAATTCACCTCACTCATTCAATTAAAGAGCAACTGTATGTAATGGCCACGCCGAACTTTGTAACCGTATCTACTCGAATGTCACGGTCGTTGGCGCACACGATTCTTTTGCGTTCAGCAGTGACCCTCTGGCCTGTAAGTTTCTTGTATCGTCGATAATTGAACCGTAATTCCTCAAATTTTTCCAATCGCAGTGGCACGAGATCAGGAGATCAACATCACCGCTCAACTTAATCTTGGAGTTCGCCTTCTTCAGGCCCAATCACACATGTTCGTCTTCATTTGAGATGGACCCTTCTTCTGCTGCGTATTGACGTTGTTTTTTCTTTAGCAACCAGTTGGACAAGCAGTTACACTTCTGCCATACAAGTGAGTAAACCAAGCGAAAAAACTGTCTCCTTGTTGATCGAATTCTTTAGGCTGCGTAAGGTCATCGTCGACGTCCAAAAGTTCCAACACCTCTGACGACAAAATAGTTTCTTTTTGACGGAGGAAAAGTGGTGGACTATCTCAAAACCGTGAAGGCTTGGTTAGATGTTAATCCTAACGAAGTTCTCACTCTTTTGTTCACTAATCCCGAAGGACAGTCGGTCAGCACTGTTTGGAAACCTGCTTTTGATGCTGCCGGTAAGTCCTTAGCCTTCGCCTTCGTGTGGAGAATGGAAATTCAGATAGACTCGTTGCAGGTATCACGCCCTTGGTTTACGTCCCACCCTCTGTCCCTGTCAAGAATTCGGATTGGCCAACACTTGGGCAGCTCATCGACAGCGGAAAAAGAGTAGTGGTATTCCTTGACTCTGGCGCTGACACCTCGTCGGTCAATTTCATCTTACCCGAGTTCCAAATGGTACTTTCTATTCTATTTTGTACAAGCTCCCGTCCATCTAACACGAGAGTCATAAGATATGGGAAACGCCGTTTTCCGTTACCAATGCCTCCTTCCCATGTTCAGTCGACAGGATCAAAGGCCCGTTGGGGACAGCTGATCATTCGTACATGATCAACCATTCTCTGAACACGAACATTATACCCATTGGAGATGTTTTGTTTACTTGTCGCTCTTTTGCACGTGTACATAGTTTGATTAATAAACTGGTTTTTCTCGTTCCTCGTACTTCTTGCAAGGCACATTAGATGTTTTAGACTTTCTTTTCAGGCACGAATCACTAAAAAGTGGATTTTTTTCGAAGTAGACTAACTATAAACGTACTAGCGCGTAAAAAAACTGCAAGTTTTCGACTCGCTGTCCCCTCTTTTTATTCGTACCAACAGAGGTTCTCCCACCCCGAAGGGCAGGAAAACAGTGTGGCGGGTGAGGGTACCCGCCACGAAGAGGAGTAAGGGAGAAGGTAAGGGATTGGGAGTGTAGAGAGAATCTTGAGTCCAAAACGACTGCGAATGTGTGTAGAGAGTCGGGGTGAGGGGAATGAAATGATCCAACCAAATGCGGAGTACCTTGGAATGATTCAAGGCCTTCGAAAAACTAAGAGAGTAGCACGAAACTCACCTAATCCACTCCTCGTACTCAACAAGACCCTCTCCTCGAAGATCTAAACCCTAACCCTTCCATGGAACTCCCGCTGATTTCAACTACAAACTGTACGTGAACATCAAAATCGAATGGAAAGGAAGAATGGGTTACATACATTATGTAGCCTTTCCCGGGAGTTTGTATTTCCCATCTGATTTTGCAACGACCTGCCAAAGGTACGAAAACGTGGGTGGGCGTGATCATCGAGGGATGATCCATGAGTCTCTGCCGAAATGGATGTTAATAACGCCACGATAAGAAATGTAATATCGAACACACCAAACCACAATTTCACCGTTTGCCAGAACTCCTAAACTGTTCTTGAACACGCAAGACACGGGGTCGCAAGCAAAGGAGAGAATCGCCAACCATGAGTCTCTGTCAAAATGTACGTTAGTAAACCCACAATAAAGAATGTACATAATATCAAACCTACCATCGAATGAACCCCAATCCCATCAATCGCCGGAACTCCAAATATCAAATTAGATTTATTGACAGCGTCCTTAAGATACGCAGATCGTTGAACACACAAGAACTGGGAAAGTAATCGAAAGGGAGAACCACTGTAAATCCTACATCAGTTAATTTTAACCTAAAGCCTGAACGAAAAGACCGCAGCTAAACGTACTTAAAGACAACCAACACTTCACAGCGATCCCCGGAACCCCAGATATCAAGTCAGATTTTCAGGGACTGCGGCAAACAGTTAGAAAAACGCAGCAGTGATTGTGGAAGAACTCCATACATACCTCCATGTCATCGCGTTTACCGGAACCCAAAATATCAAATCAGAACTTTCAACCTCATCTCAGACGCCTCGCTGCGCGACAGAGCTTCATGGCATTCTTCCTATCGCGCTGTATCCGATTTCGAGCCTGGATATTGACTCAGAATATATGATGCACATCTGATACCTTGAAAACTTACAACATGGCTCCAGCGCACACCTTCCCGGAACCCCAAATATCAAATTCAACCTCCCATCGTGTCGCCAGCTAAGAAAGTAGTCAGAATACCGATGGAAAACAAAAGACTCATACCCACACATACCTTCTGCACCGTTTTCCGGAACTCCAAAAATCAAATAAAAATCTTCAGGCCCACGGAAGTGACGGAACTATAAAAGGAGGTCAGAATAGCATAGCCTGCATACTCGAGAGAGATACTGACATAGAATTCAAGGTGAAAAACGTCGCCGGCATGATGGTCAAGAGCAAAGACGGATGTGACTGTTTGGCGAACTGTCATCAATGACCAAATAGAACAGATAAGATGATGATTGCACCATGCTCAACAACAAGACGGAGTACTGCCATAATGCAGGCATGGGGATGGAATGGGGGATCGGAAACCTACTCAGATACGTGCCCACCTTTATATGATTTTTTAGTCAAGCTTACCAAATCCTACAGAACCGAACAAGTCTCAACTTCTGACATCTTTTCGGTGGCTCATTGAGTCATTGGCTAGCTTCGAACTTCTGGTCTGATCAGTTTTCTCAATAGGTCAGTACTAAGTGTTGCTAGTGAGGCTGAGAGCACGGCATCTGAATTCTAAGTTCACACCCTTAAGTTAAGAGGACCCTGCATTTGCAGTGACCCGAATTATAAGCCCCAAATGTATCTCAGATTAATCCCTAAGCTGTTGGTTATTCAGTGCCAAAATCTCCAGTCCCAGGTCCCTTAGGAAGATTTATTTGGTAGAATATTTTCTAACAAATAAACCTCCCTGAGAGACATGGAATTGGAATTATCCTCAGGACCTCTCTGGACTCAAGCTCTTGGAAGAGAAATGTATTTCGGACAGATGACTTCAGGGAACCGAATTGGATGCAAAGTCAAGCAGAAATATGGCACGTACCTTTCCTAGTCAATTTTTCCATCACTGATTGCTCTGCTATGATGATCGGAATTTTAGACTTTAGCATGCTGCGTGCACACCCACTGTCAACTGCCATATCTGATCAAGGTGCTACACAGTCCCAAATCGGATTAGAAATCAAAAGCGCCAGGGATTCAGTGTACGTACCCTGCCTTCGTCTCTTTCCTTCCAGATCTCTTTGATCATGATTGATTCCAGCGAATGAATACCACTTTCACAGTGCCTTCAAGCGCATTCTACAAGTACACACGGTCACCAGATCGTAACTTCTTCTTTTAGAAGTTGCTTGCCGACTCTTCAGATAGCCGCTGAAGTGTTCAATCACCAGTAAACTACATGGGCAACTAAAGCAGATTTAATTATTGGTATTTTATGGACACAAGGACCCAAATTTAAGGCATAAAAGTGCTTGATAAGCGCACAATTCAATCTTGAAAGGACTCCGGAAATGACCTTCGAAAACAACTGAAGAAATTCCGCTCGCAAAGCACAATTGACTCCGATTACAGTATTGCAAAAATTAATAAATGACATGCAAGTAAATCGGGCCTTTATCTTTCCCAGAGCTTGGCGGGAATATTCGCGTCGGAGGAATGGAGTACAGTAGGTCTTGAGCGAAGCCGAAGCGGATCACGACCTGACCCTCTCCTCCATCCCCAATTCGATGTTGTCACTCAAATAAATGCCTCTATGTTATTCGGGTTTTTGTCTAGTCTATTCGGCTTTTTTTTAGGCCAGGGTCCTGTCAATTTATATTAATCAGCGCGTTCGTAGCGCGCCTTGCGAGACATGCAAAACCGGAGTGCACAACTGTGCGTCCGTCGGCTGCGGTGAAAACTAGCTCCTCCCATCTGTTAACGAGCTTAAAATGACGGGTATTTATTATAATAGGTTTCCTATTTGAATTTAACAACACGAAGAGTTTATTATGCAGCGCAATCCGGAGCGCCTTCAAAATGTTATTAAGCCCGGAACGCTCAAGATTCAAGTTTACAATCAAAGTAGAAATAAAAATAATAAAGGAACCGATAATTAAACCTCTTAAACCTCTCCCAAACAGTGGAACAGGCAAGGTATCAAAATTGTGCAGTAGATTTCCCGACATCAAGACATCGCATCACGCGTCCGTCGCCTCTCCTCCGTCCCCGTTTCTCAATCTCACGGCGGAAAAAAAATGCATGCTTCTAGCTAGCTACAGCTAGTGTTATTCGGCTCTTTGCTTAACGTTATTTCGCAATTTGTTGTGGCGTAAGTAGAAACGCAGAGCGAGCGAGAAGCTGACTAGCGGGAACGAACCCTCCCATTCCTCCCGCATTTTCAAACGTACTCATTTGACCTATCTTCCTGGTTTCAGACCTCTTTTGAGACATGAGGTAGGCCATGTATCTATTTATAATAATTTTGCGCCCGCGGTCGCCCCGTACGAGAGGTGAGCAAGCTGTAGATTTAAAGCGCCGGACGAGCGCTTAATTGTGGTCTTCTCTCGTTCAGCCCTCGAATTCAGTAGAAACAAAATAAAATAAATACAGAAAGTCTTTATAAATATATATTAAACTAGCTTACACATTAATAGCACGGCGTAAGTGCATCGGGGCAAGTAGACACCACGCCAGCGGACGGCGGACAATACATGACACCTTCTCCTCCGTCCCCGTTTCTCCGTTCTTTCGCGAATTAACAGCCCTGTTTTTTTCGCGCTTCTACTCCACTTATTCGGCTCTTCGGTTCCAGCTAGCTCAGGGTACTTTCTTGGCCCAGCTAGCGGTGTCAGTCGAGAAGGCGAACCAGTGCAAGTGGATGCAGGTTTCCGGGGTTTGAAGCAGCGGTTGTAAAATACATTCGCCTCCGTTTCCGCTTCCACCGCCAAAAAAAGGGTTCTTCTGTAGTTCGGCTCCTTTGTTTTATGAGTCTAGTAAGAAGGCATAAGTGCGCTAGCAATTGAATCGCTGAGAGAACCACACGAAATCGGTGCTGAAAGCAGTTTACGACCGGAATCACTTGGGCGCCATGTTCGTAATTCAATTCAGGTTATCATGAGGATTTATGGGTACGCGCTGGAGAAAACACTTGGATAGTGAGTATCTCTGAAACCGTCGTGAGCTCTTTTAAGACCTGTATGGATATTGAAGAAAAACGTCGAAAGAAACGAGCGTCATCTTTTCGGCGCTAAATCAATTTGCATCCTCATTTCAATGTAAATACCTAGTTAAACAGATATCTATCTTCCCAATAGTCTAGCCATCCGGATTACCTGCACGACGTGTGGACGAGATGGATCTCTGGAATAGTAATGGAGGTAACGGCTCGGAGGTTAGTTGGAATTATGTTCGGACGAGACGAGTTGTTGGTCCACACAGGGTCCGACATCTCGATTCACCGCTTATCCGAATTCGAACTTCCAATGCAATATCCCCTAAACATATGTATTTCGGGTACCGAATACAGGACTTCTGAGATGTATATAAGGAGGGTAGGATTCAGCATTGAAGTCCTCATCCCCTCTTCACTCCTCTCCTCTCCTCACATCCTCTTTTCTCTCTCTCCTCGCCTCTCTCTTCCCAAAAATCTACATTCGTATTCGCCATTGGCCATCGAGTACCTCGCTCGCTCCCAACGTCGCCGACCTCTGTTCTCGCTCTCCGAGTCTCCGTGAGTGAGCCAACAAGTCTCTACTTGAATTCCAGCACTAACAATATCCATTCGTTCTAGGAAACCCTCATCATCAACAATCCATCGAGGTAAGTAGGCGAATCGAAACGTACCTCTGCCAATTCCTAACCCGTCTCCTTGATCGCAGCCGACTTCACGACCCCTCCTCCTCGGTAAGCAGTACTCCCTACCCACTCGTTTCGGCGCATCCTGACATCGCTTCGTACTCAGGCGCTGCGAAAACGGAAAAGGTAAGCACACCTTCAACCGTTCGAACATCCAATGCACTTACCGAAACCCATTCCCCATGACCCAGCCCGCCATCACCTCCAACGATTCGCAATGCGGCGGACGTTGTCATCATCGTAAGCCCACCACCCACTCCATCGTTAACCTCCTGCTAAATCGCGTCTTCCTCCAGGCCAACCTGTACTGAGGAAGGATAGGTAAGTAAAGCATCCCACTCCGAAATCAATGACCACTAACCTCAGTCGTATCGCCAGATCCATCGACGCGACGAAACCGACGATAGAGTCGTCATCGTCGCTTCTGACACACCCTCGGCCCCTCGTCCGTCCTCGATTCGCGTTGCGAGTGTTCGTAGTAGGAGCCGACCCACATTAAGCCCTGATCCCCTCTCTCGATCCCAGCATCCTCCTAACCTTCGCCTTGCGTCTCCGCATTCGCATTCCATTCGCAGAAGGAAAAGGGCGGAGCAGAGAGTGCGAGACGACCCAATGCCGCCGAATTCGACAGAGAGGAGAGGAGAGGAGGCTGGGAGGCGACTGACACCGCAGACGATGACGAGGAGGGCGGGGTAAAAACGAACGGGCAGCCATGCACGATGGGACTTGGTGAGTACGTTCCTGCACCCCTCTGAACGTTGTACGCGGCTAATCCTTCTGTACTAGACGTGGAGGCTGGATGGTCGGGGGTCCACGTTGAGGACGACGCACGGTGGCGGGGGCGGGGGTGATACGAGAGTTGCATGACGAGGAGGGACACGGTGGTGCTGCTGGCATCCCACTCTGACTGGCAAGTTTCCTCAGCCTTTGACTCTCGAATGCCCGCCTCACCCACCTCTCCTAGCCCGAAAGAACGACGCGGTACGTCGACGAACACGAACGCGAGCTTCGCGGATGACCCGAACGACGACGACGACGATGACGAGGAAGCGGGGTATGCAACCACCGCGACGACGAACGACGAACGGCGAACGAGCAGACGGCGGGTACGAACATCTCGGGGCACTGGTAAGCTACCCCTCCTCCCTTCTCAAAGCTCGAATCGTCTCCTCATGCCCACCCTCTTTCCTCTTGTTCATCCCAGGCCTACGAGTCGACTCGACTCGACCGAGTACGCGCAAGCACTCGCACTCGCACTCGCGGTACAAGTAGTCCACGGGCGAATCCTCCAAGGGTCCGCCCGCCGTCCGACGTCGACTTGCTTCCCGCGGCTGCTCGAGACCGTTGGGCGGGTGGTGCTGCGCGAGCTGCAGATGGAAATGGAGGTGGAGGTGGAGGTGGAGGTGGAAATGGAGATGGAGTGTGGAGATGGAGATGGAAAAGGAGGTGGAGGGCGGGTATAACGGTTCGGGGTGTCGTGGTGTTCGCATGAACGGTGAGTTTCCCCTCCTCGCTCTCCTTCGCTGCTCGTGCCCTCGTCCTCATCTCCTCAACCCAGGCCCGCGAGTCCGCCGCGCAGGCACTCGCACTCGCACTCGAGGTGCAAGTAGTCCATGGGTGAATCCTCGTTGGCTACGTCCTTCGAGCCCTTCTGCGCCAGCTGTGCCCGTGTTCGTGCTCGTCGACTCGCTTCCCGCGGCTGGTCGTGGTTCTGGTGTGGTCGTGCCTGTCTTCGTCTTTTGTTCGTCGACTCTCTTCCCGCGGCGCCACGTTCGCAATCGAACAGCACGACTCCGGGTTCGTCGTTCATGTTGCTCTCTGCAACACGAGCGTGAAACGACGGCGAATGAGCTGGAGGTGAAGGCGAGAGGGTGATGGAGGAAGGAAGGAAGGAAGGAAGGAGGAAGGAGAGAAGGGCGGAGTGAACAGTGGCTGGTCGGCACGTCTTCGTGCCTCATTTCGCGAATACGAACGTCGCAGCCGCTGCTTCCCGAGTCGTCGGCACTTGAGGTGCAAGTAGTCCATGGGCGACTCCTTGTCCTCGTCGACCGCGAGTTTCATGCGGCGGTGTGGTCGTGCCCGTCCACTCGTTTCCCGCGACTGCTCGTTGGGTGGAGCAATGGGCTCGTCCGTGTCGTGTTGGTCTGTTCATGTTTGTCTAACCGAGATGACGGGTCGAACGGCGGGAGGAAGATGGGCGAGGGTGAAGCAAGATGGATGGAGAGAAAGGGAGAGGAGTAAGATTGGGTAAGTCCTCCAACCCTTCGTCGAGTACGAGCCATGTTCACTTCGTTTCGTGTTCGTTATAGGGAGGGTGACTGCAAAGGCTGAAGGGTTTGGATTGGCAAGCGGCGCGGTGTTGGCTGCTGTCGGCACACTGCGGAAGTCTCTACAGCTGCTACTGGAGTTGACGAGCTGGGCCATATACCATCTCTGCTTTCTGTGCTGCCTTCATCGACGCCTGTCTTCGTCCTTGTCGTGCGAACGTGCACTCTTCAGCAGATGAGAAGTGGTGGGAGAAATTGGATGGTAGAATCAGAGGGAAAGGTTGGGGTTGGGTTTTGGAGTTCCAGGGCGGCACAGGAAGGTAAGTCGTCGTAATGTATTGATTTGCAGCATCGATCTTATGTTGCTGGCGTCTAGATCATCTTGGAAGGTTAGTGGAATGAAAATGCGTCACGATAACATGTACTGACCTGTCTTTCCAGATACCTAACATGATTCCTCGCCATCGTTGTCGTCGTGGTGCTCGAGATGTTTCTAGAATGTCCGCTACTACGGCAGATGAGGATTGGGGTAGGGTTTTGGAAGTCCATGGCGTAGTGGGAGGGTAAGTCGTTGTATTGTATGGATTTCCGGTAATCATCTTATGTTCCTGGTGTCTAGAACCCTATGGAAAGTAAGTAGATGAAGGTGCATTACAGTAAACTGAACTGACCATTTGTAGGACCGACAGTCATGCCTCGACGTCCTGTGTTGACGTTCATCTATGATAAAGTAAGTAATTAGAAACAACACTTCGAAATAGTTTACTTACCAGATCCTCTTCGTGTCCCACAGACTATATGCACGCTCTAACATTGGTTGCTGGGCTTCGAGTTCAGAGCCTGGAGGGATGGTAAGTAACGAGTCGATAGATCCGTGTACCTTGCTGACCTTGTGTGTGCATAGATTCCGATGGCGAACGGTCCAAGACAGGCGAGAGGATGGAGCGGAGGAAGGGCACAAGACGATGTTGGGGAGAACGCAACAACGTCGAAACGGAGTTTGACGTCGAGGATGGGACGCGAGGAAAAGGGAAAGGTTCGTTGAGCGTTTGAGATCGGTCGAGAGAGAGAGAGAGCTGACGGATAGGAAGTAGGTTGAGAAGGACCAGCGACTGCGTCATCGACGACCCATCGGGCTAATGTTGCTGTCATCAAGGTGACTCAAGTCTCAAGGTGTCCTGATATCAAGGCGAGGCGAGGTACACTTCACGGTCACCTCGCTACGCGGACAACACTAATGTGTTGAAACCACCAGGATGATATGGGTCGTCTATGGCTGTAATCGTATTTTTAGCCTGCAGAACGCCTCACAGACGGACGATTTAGCTTCATATCAGCCATTATCTGGTCCGCCATGTTAGTTGCTCCCTCAATATCACTTTTTATGACGACTTACGGTACTTCCAGGCACTTTCGCTGTATGTTCAGCCTCAGGATATATGTCAGAGGTTTAACACTAATAGGTTAACGTTTAGTCGCCTGTGCAAACCCTCCGAGTCGTTATCGTCATCTCGCAACCAGCCCTTTCTGCTTACCATTGGCAGGGTGCAGGAGGACCCCGGTTTATTGCATGAACAGTCTGGTCCAGATCCGGACAAAAATTTTGCAAATCGGCCAGGAGCCAATCCGGACACAAAGTGGTCAAAACGCTGGGATAGCCAGGTACACATCCGGACAGAAACGTGAGGATGTCTCGATTTTTCCAAAATTTCGAAGACAATTTTTCTAAAGTTCGTAGCAGATGGGGGCAATTGGTACGATTACGCGCCGTGGACAATTTTAGGGCGATTTTGAGGCTTTTAAAGCCTCGGGAGGCGAAGTTTTGGGCCATCCGGACAAATTTTCGCAAATTTTCAGTCATAGGCCAGGTTCAATCCGGACAAAAACCTCGTTTTCGGGATCAGACCGTTTCCCCTATAGACCGGGGTCCTGGTGCAGGTTTCTAAAAACGCAAACATGGGCTCTGGAAGCAGTATTTAAGCTTAACACGTGCGTCTAATTCTGGTTCGCTTGAAAGCACATGAAGGTTGTCAAATGACATGATCACCAGAATAGCAGTTCCATCACGACCGTCCATTTTATAAACATAGGACTCGTACTTGATCGTTTCCCATTCTCTCTTACAACATATTTTTCGTGCTCTGAACAGCATGCCCACATTCCTTAGGTTCTTTGGCGTTCTTTGCGCGTTGGGAGCTGCGGTCGCTTCCTCAATACCGTCGCGCAGGTAAGTGTCTTCATTTCGAACCTTGAATTCACCTCACTCATTCAATTAAAGAGCAACTGTATGTAATGGCCACGCCGAACTTTGTAACCGTATCTACTCGAATGTCACGGTCGTTGGCGCACACGATTCTTTTGCGTTCAGCAGTGACCCTCTGGCCTGTAAGTTTCTTGTATCGTCGACATTGAACCGTAATTCCTCAAATTTTTCCAATCGCAGTGGCACGAGATCAGGAGATCAACATCACCGCTCAACTTAATCTTGGATTCGCCTTCTTCAGGCCCAATCACACATGTTCGTCTTCATTGAGATGGACCCTTCTTCTGCTGCGTATTGACGTTGTTTTTCTTTAGCAACCAGTTGGACAAGCAGTTACACTTCTGCCATACAAGTGAGTAAACCAAGCGAAAAAACTGTCTCCTTGTTGATCGAATTCTTTAGGCTGCGTAAGGTCATCGTCGACGTCCAAAAGTTCCAACACCTCTGACGACAAAATAGTTTCTTTTTGACGGAGGAAAAGTGGTGGACTATCTAAAACCGTGAAGGCTTGGTTAGATGTTAATCCTAACGAAGTTCTCACTCTTTTGTTCACTAATCCCGAAGGACAGTCGGTCAGCACTGTTTGGAAACCTGCTTTTGATGCTGCCGGTAAGTCCTTAGCCTTCGCCTTCGTGTGGAGAATGGAAATTCAGATAGACTCGTTGCAGGTATCACGCCCTTGGTTTACGTCCCACCCTCTGTCCCTGTCAAGAATTCGGATTGGCCAACACTTGGACAGCTCATCGACAGCGGAAAAAGAGTAGTGGTATTCCTTGACTCTGGCGCTGACACCTCGTCGGTCAATTTCATCTTGCCCGAGTTCCAAATGGTACTTTCTATTCTATTTTGTACAAGCTCCCGTCCATCTAACACGAGAATCTTAAGATATGGGAAACGCCGTTCTCCGTTACCAATGCCTCCTTCCCATGTTCAGTCGACAGGATCAAAGGCCCGTTGGGGACGGCTGATCATTCGTACATGATCAACCATTCTCTGAACACGAACATTATACCCATTGGAGATGGTGTTATCGTTCCTGATATTAAAGATGCACCAACAACGAATTCAGTAGCTTCGTGCGTCATTTCAGCTTTTCGAAGAAGATTTCCTATTGACCCTTTTCGTGTTCATAGGATTGTAGCCAACGTAAACAAATGTGTGCCTCTCAGTGGCGCCAATCGCAACCCGCAGTTCCTCTTGCTTGATTTTGTTGACATTGGGCAAGGCTTCCAAGCTGCAAACCAACTCAACGGATTAGCGTGAGTAATCTCCTCGAACCCACCCTCTTTACCTGTCGCTCTTTTTACACGTGGAATCATAATACCCATACGTTTGTTACATATACTTTTACCTTGGATACCGCCGAAATAGTATGAACAAGACATCGAATTCTACTACTATGAACAATACAACCACCGTCGGAAGAAATTCGACTTCAGGTGGGGTTACGACTACGGGTTTTATGACACGGAAAGACCTTCCTATGATGTTAATGCTATTATTCATGACGACAGCTTGTATGTTTTTGTTTCCGCAATTCTTCGACTAATAGAACAGGCATTTCACACACCGCTTGGACGATACGACGCATCAAGAATCATGCTACGTCATCGCAGTCCTTCGTGCATCCTTCCATCAACGGAACCTACCAATTCAAAAGGTGCTCTAGTTACCTTGACGAAGGGCTGCGTGCTGGGCCAGTACTTCTTTTTCGGTGCCAGAGTCCTCTTCGAGACGTATAGGCACCGGTGTGTAGACCCACATTCTATCTAATGCTCATAGAGAGGACACAAGACAAAGATGACGGCGTACATACGAAGTATGTTGAGCGTCCAACTTTGGGCTGCGAGTCATCGGGGGGTTAATGGTATCCAAATTCCTGAAAGGATGGTATAATAGCTGATTCACTGGTAGGTGTAAGGCAAATACAAGATGAAACGAGCGTGTAAGTAGCATGAATCTCATGCTCGAGAGTAAGGATATGAGCTAAGCATAATATTCTCGCCTTCTGCCTCGCGCTCCATGATTGGGTGAGTGGGTGATGTTTCTCTTGCTGTGGTTACGCCGAAAGCTTGTCCGAAGTTCATCTTTGGCTGGCCTCCGTCGTAGGCCGTGACACGATGACCGTGGCCATGGGCAGATGGTCGTCCTCGTGCATAGTCGAAGAAGAAGCGGAAAGAGCCCCAAATTTCCCTGGCGAAATCCACTTGAAGGGGTCCTGTTTTAGATTCAGAACAATGGAGAGGTTAGGCTTGACATACTAAAGTTAATCCTGCATGACGTTTTAGTGAAAGTTAGTGAAGTCAAGGAGGACAGTGACAAGGCACGTACGAGTCCCAAAGTGGCCGCCAGATACTCGTGGCGGGAGCTCCTTCTTTGCGTCTGTACTCATTTACTGTATAGGCCCACCACATTAGCGCAGAAAAGATTACCATCTGCAAAACAAGAAAAATAAAACAACCCTGAATAGAACGTGTAAATGAAATCACACCTCGATACAGATAGCAAGAGCGTTTAGCCCATTGGCTATGTTCGTTGTTGTCCAGTAAGCCGAGGCTTGTAGGACCATATGAGTTACCGAGTATCACATCAATGACAAAGAGGCGAATGCTATACCATGTATTTTCCCGTGGAGCGCTTTGATCTAAAAAGCTCTTCAGGGGATAGTGAAGAGGCACTTGTCCAAACGACTTACAATTAAGGTTTGATAGAACGTGAACATTACAATCAGTTTGATGCACAAGAATTTTGCCAGAGGACGACGGCCCCTCAACTCCTCGTTTACCAGCCCGTAAAACATCAGGAGACCATACAGAGCCACGCTTCGAGAGGTTGAGAGGCAGGAGAAAACATCGAGCTGAACAGACATACCTGATACTCAAAAAGTTTATCCCCTCAATATAAATAGAGGCATATCGTAACGAATAACCATCGGCGTCGCACAGAACATCGAATTGTGCAGAAATAATACCCGCGACGGAGGCAGCTGCATAAGCAAAACGTTGAGCTCGTGGATATTTTAGCCCAATAACGTACCAGGTCGGATGATGACATATTGTAACACGGACCACTGGCGTATTTTTAGATAGGTTTTGGAACAGTCGGAAATGAACGCACTTTGACGGTATACATAAAGTAAGCCTGAAGGACTGTCAGCGAGCAACAACGAGTACTAAGAATTCGCGACCTTTGTGGGGCGGTATCTCCAACAGCAAAACTGTCAACATGTTATCAAGGTTATTTGAAGGTTAAACATATGTACTAACTGGGATTGGGAGTGGCATTTTGTCCTTCCGCTCAAGGGCCTTGTCAGCTGAATGCCCCGAAGCCGTGGCAGCCACGTATTCGATAATGAGAAGACTGTGTGGACAACTGTTAATTCCATGTGCCACAGAAAGAAAGAGGCAGACTTGAACGTACAGAAAAGCGCTTAAAGTGATGGCCTGGATCCGTCCTCAATGTGATACCTTGAGTTGAATACTGCTTCACACACCTCATAAGCTACGAAAGGTCAGTCAACTGGGCCATGTCGAAATGCAAGGACTTACCAACTTCAATAAAAGAATAATACGTGTAATCTCGATAGAACCGATATGAGCAAAAGGAGATTATAGCGTAGATGGGAGGCATGTATAAGATGCGGAGGCTATTCGACACATAAATATCTCGGACAATTCGAATTTCTGGTATAACGGCTTACATTTGTCGTTGCTGCCTCGGATCGGTATAGTTTCTGGGTGAATCGTTCAGGTCTGGATTGCCTGACGAAGAAAATACGACAGACCTGCAATGTTGCAAAATAGAAATGGTTGAAATTATGGTCGTCTACAGATTCGAAATCCTGAAATTGGCATCCGACAAGATTCAGCAGAGAAAAGTCACGCACCACAGCAGCACAACTACCAGCAATTGCCCATCCTATCCTATGTGTGTCCCAATGGATGCCATTCGAGTCCCAGAATTTGCTTTGGTCGATATCCACCTGATTTGGAGACGTTGGGCAAGGCATGAGTCAATTCTGGTGAAGAAGAAAGCTATAGTGGACAAGGCAGAAGGCGGCGCACCGCGTCTGCAGACCGTGAAGGACCGACTCTCGGACAAGGAATAAAGCAATTGGAAATGGTTGGCAACGTTCCCTCCACGAGTTCAGGGCAAATTTGTTGCAGAATTTTCGTGTGAAAAATATAACTTGGCATATCCTGTCGGTCTTTTCCATGACACTGGCAGTGCAACCTGCAGCTGCGCAACTTGATTGTAAATTTAGCAGCGAAAACGGCGCCATGGCTGAAGAAGGTCGAGACTACATTGCATTGCTCAAATGTCCGTAGTAGTATGTACATGTTATTTCCAAATATAATTGTTAGCGCAAAAAGCCCGATGGTCAGAATAACTGCAAGAAGAATTAACGAACGAGGCGGTCTAAACCTTCAGGTAGCTACAGAAAAACAGTGCTGAAATTAGCGTCAAGTGTTATCGTATGATATAATATTCCTTACGGTCCAATTATGGGTGGCTGCTGCACGTTTGTACCCGACAAGCGACTCATGTACGTCGTACGGTCTGGGTAATTGTCAATTCCTCTGTCAATGGAATTCAATGCAAACAACATACCTATTCCAATCACTTGCCAAACGAGCTGGTCTTGGATCCAGATTCGATAAAGCGAGTCTGATCTGCATCAGGACAGCAGAAATGCTGCGTACAGAAGTGTCAGCAACGTATTGATGTTGAATGGAGAAGGCCAGACCTATAACTGGGAAGCCATCCTGACCGAGCAAATGATCTCAGTATCTTGGTACAGGAACAAATTCCAACAATCTTACCATCGCTCGTCAAAAGATCCATACAAATTGAGCCACCTGAAACAATAACGATCAGTGATTGGAGCCCACAGCTTTCGACAATAGAAACCAACGTACCACCAGTGACGTGACCACCACCGCCTTGGATGAAGGGCAGGAAGCGAGGCGTGATTATCCTGAAAAACGGCGGCGAGTTCGGGAACGTGGGTGGAAAACGAATTTCAAAGATGATTGAGTTCACTTTCCTGTGCGAGCATTTTGTGTTAGGATACTGTCATAGGCAGAAAAAGAAACTTACTTCTGCTTCAGATCTTTGGCAATGGGAAGTGCCGGGTCGAGCGAATGCATCTCTACAATCCATTGATACAAGTTGTCGCCGATTAAGTCCGGGGGCATGTACCAGCCCAGGTCCTTGAGACTCGGAGCCGCATCCTGCTCCTTGACCATAGCCTTGAGCTCTCTTTGTATCGCCATGCTAGCCGACGGCGAGGACTGGAACGGAGGAAGATACAAGTTCTCCAGCGTCGTCTTGACATATTCGGCTTCGTGCTTCCAGTCGTTTTTCTGGCGTTGGACAGGGCCAGCCGCTTTGGACTTGGACGACGAGGCAACGGGGACGAAGTAATCGTTTTCGTCGTCGAGGTCGTAATGGTTTGATTGAGAGGCCGGAGCTTTGGACTTCTTCGTATTGTCGAGCTCGAAGATGGCCATATCCTCAGCATCCGGGTCCTCATGCACAAAGTCGGCCTTCCGTGCAGTGAGGAGCGTTTCAACTTTGTAAGATGGATCCGGAATTTCGACGACCTTACCGCCAACCACGGTCTTGTGATTAGGGTCAAACTTGACGAAAGGGATCACAGCGGCTTGCTTCTTGCCCTTGACATCAGTGACTTTAGGTGCGTCCGTTTCTCCGATTCCTTTTACTAGCAGATAACGGCTTTGACGGCTTTGAGGACCACAAACTCCACAGGTTTAGGAGGCAGTACTCACCACATGATCCAGTGTGTGTCTTTGACAACATAATGTGGGTCCGAGCTGACAAATTTCTTTGGTAGGTTGACGACTTCCGTCACCGCCACGCAGTTCGTCGGGCCAGCCTGGCTTTTCTGCCAAGAAGATCGAGCTGCGACAGCGTAGTAACCCATGGAGGTGGTGGCATCTTTGGCGAGATAAACACCTGCGGTCATATTTAAGCACTAGCAAACGAATCATGCAGAAAGACCCATAACATACCATCACCATAAGCTCGTCCATGGGCAACTGTTCTATACCACAAACCATGTCGAATGATCTTCGTAACGTGTCAGACTGTAATATCGAATGTTGATAACATCAAGCCATACCGAATGCCAATTCTTCAGAGGCGATCCATGGAACGCCTAAAAAATATCGTCAGTGCAATAACGATGAACAGGTATCCGTTACATACATAGATGACGGGATATTTCTTGATATTGGCGTCTTCTTTAGCAGCTATCTTGAGGGCGTCCTTAAATTTGGCTTCGGCATCAGGAGCGCCAACAGTAAGCCTAAATTGTCTCCAAGTTGGGTCTGGGATCGTGTTTAGCACCAAATCATCTCGATTGCAAATAGAACTTACCCAAGTTCTTGATTAACTCCTCTCCTGAGTCGATGACCTCGATATGGGCTGTACAGGAAGCGACAACCCTGCCTCGCGATATTGAGCGTTGGAAGGGTAATGAGAAGATAGAAGATGCACCATCGGAGCATAGACCAAGCAGCTGGTAAAACGTTCGGGTCGACATCGCGAAGTTTGGGTTTCGACTTTCCAGCTTTCACCTTCCTCTCCAAATTCTTCTTCATATCCTCGACCTTAACACACGTTGTTATTAGAATTTGTTATCGGAAGATATGATTCAAGATTCACCGAAGGCAGAGTATTGATCAGCTTCGCAATACAATGCCTCATCTACAACAAACAAGTCAACTCAACATCTCAAAAAAAAAAGCTCAAAAGGAAAACACACCTGCGGCAGCGTCAAATCATCAAAATCGCACAACCCATCAGGTCCTGGAACGAGCATCTTCGGAACCTCCGGCTCGGGCTGCGGGGCCGCCACAGCATGGTATACATGTCCAGTAGGCGCACTATTCACAGCTCCGGTGGGCATAGGAACGCGGAGACCGAGACCTATGGGAAGCGGGTCCTCCATTGACCCTTCCGACGCCGAAACATAAGCCAGAGAGACGAGAAGGTCGACGGTTTGTGGATTGTGCACGATTTCGTACTAACATTCGAATTTAGTACTCGACAACGGTGACAGTGAGTCAATAAAGTACCTCAAGCGAAGGCCCTCTGTTGAGCGAGTAATACTGATACGAGCAAAGTTTGGAGTCGCAGACGTAAGGCTTGAGGGCTTCGTAGTCGAAATGAAGCTTGTTGTGGCAGACGATGCAATATCTTGTACAAAGCTGACAAAACAACATCAATACTTGCTTCCAGACAGGAGATGGGACAGCTCACGGCCAGGCGTCGAATTAGATAACAGAACGCTGTCAACGGTAGATTGAAGGGCTGGGTTTTATTGATACCATGCAGTGGATCGTGCGGAAGGTCTGTGGTGCGTGCGAGCTCTCTTTCATCCAAGTCAGCCTGTCGAATTTCCTAGAATGATACCTGAGCTTTCTGTTTCGGAAAAGTATCATTAGAACCTACAGCTCCTTTCGTAGCAAGAATTGTTTCTTCAGTCTGCTGAGACCTCTCGACTTCCGCATTAAGCAACTCTGCACCTGCCCAACCGAGCCCGAAGTTCTTCCTGAGTCTGACAAGCTTGAGGAAAGACTGGTCCATTAAGGATTCGAGGGAGCTGCTCAAGCTGAAACGATCAAAGCGTCCAGGGTCAACGACATCCTCTTCCTCGACAGCCTCCTGCATAGGCTCATCTTCCTCATAGTCCTCGTCGTATTCGTACTTCGCCCGTAGCGCAGCCTGCTCGGCTTGAATCCGAAGTTCGTCTTCCGCATCTTGGATGATGAGCCCGTGTTTCCGAACGACCTCTTGCGCTTGTTCGTTTCCCGGCTTGTACTTCTCGCTCAAACCAACTTTGAAGGTCAGAGACACTCCCAATCGTTGTGCTGATGCTGTGTACGAAGCGTCATGTTCCAGAACCGGATACAACCCGTGGAATCCAGAAATAAGAAGAGTGAGATGCTGAGCACAGGACAGGAGCCGGCGATCCCAGGCCATCAAGGCTCGCGGAGGGATAGAATCGGCCAATTTGATTACAGGAAGTGAAACGGAAACCACGAAGTCATTCCCACCGAGACGAATGAATCCAGGCCGATACTCCGTTGCTACGATGTCCACAAAATCTCTGGAGGAGAAAAAAGATTAGAGGTTTTCAGTGACCGAGAAAGTCTTGGATAGTTACTCCTGTAATTTCTCCATTACCGAGTCAGGTTCAACCGGCGCTCCAGCGATGTCATCGTACTCGTCGAAAGCGTCGTAATCCTCTGCCCCAGTAGAATGCCCATCTTCTTCTTCGCTGCTGTCTTCACGTTGTTTTGCCACAACTTTCTGTTTCACCGAACCGACGACTCCTGCCACCGCCGCCACAAGGTCAGTGATGGACTTTCCCAGTGGCCTCGGTGGCTCTTCAGCAACCTCGTCTACTATCCTCTGCAGCTTCGCAGAAAGATCACCATCTGGAGAGTAACAAAATAGAGAATGGCTTGATGGATATTCCGAGGTATCTGACGGTACACCGTGAGATCTAGAAAGAATGGCCTACACCGGCGCTTACCTGAAATCAGAAGATTTACAGAAAGAATGTGCTCCGATGTACTTTTCTCAATCACAACCTCAACCGAGCCTTCGTCGTCTCCTGCTCGAACCCCTGAATCAAAGCTAATTAGGAGACGGTGCAATCAGGCAAATAAATGACTCACTCTTCAATTTCAACCCACTCAGTACAAGACCACTAGCACATGCTTCCTTAATATCAGAAAGATCCGCATTGAAACGCCTTCTCCCTTTCAGATGAGCGTTGCTATTTGGATTGTACACCATCGATACATCGACCATCTGGATGTCTTGATCGATGATTCGTTTATCCGTAGCTTGTGCGATATTTGAGCATCTAACGCGATATAAACGCGTATTTACGTACCGGGACTCATTTTCTGGCGCTTCAAAGCTGGTTTTTGACTTCGTGACTCAGAATCTGAAGAATCGACGGTAATTGGTTGGGTTGCTGTTCCTGCCCGAGACATGGATTGTCGTGATCCACGACGCTGTCCAGATGAAGTTCAAAGACAAAGTTCACGTTTTCAAGCGCAAGAGACTCCTTTTCAACGTTGAAAAGACGAAAGCGCCCAAGAAATCGATTATTGAGGTGATGGTCAAGTTGAAGAAGCTTAGACGTAAAATTCCTGTTCTAGGCATGATGGCATTGCGGGCCGGGACACAGCCACCCAATTACAGTGTCACCGATACCTGGATGGAATAATTTTGACAATTGATGATGTATTTATACAACTGTTCAACTTTCAAGTGCACTGATAAAAAGTTTCCATAGTGACCTGTGAGCGGCCCTTGCAAAAAGGTTTTCTTACAATAAAAATACTATTAGAAAGCAATTAGGAGGTAAATACTAGAAGGGTATCCCTACTGTAAAGACTTCTAAAACCGAGAAAGATTGATCTATCTACTTAAATAAGTGAAAATACAGGGTGTCAGCCTATAATATATCTGCTAGAACAAAACGCGATGAAAAACGGTGCCTCGTGATAAGAATACATGACTCAAATAAACTCGACAGTCAAACCAGCTCTGATACATGATATATTCAACAAGAAATGATAATCGTTAGTCCGACCTGGAGCGCGTTGAATTTGCACAGCCCGCGTCTTCAGTGTTTTGTCAATAGATGGCAGTCAACTGGGTACGGGCGAGGCGGGCGACTGGGAATGATCCGAACACTGAAAGCCGCGTCGAAAATAGCTAACACCAGCATAAATGGAGCTCACGGAGACAATGATACCCGATATCAGTACGACTTCCGTAGATACGGGTTTTGAGCATTGTATGATGGCGAACAGTTGGCGTAGTACGGGCTTCTGTTGTTGTTTCCAGAACTCGATTGTCCGTGGGTCGGATGAGATCGAGAATTTCCAGAAGAGGTACTGGTTCCAGTTCGAGAATAATTCCTCTAACAACGAGTTAGCAGAATGCGTCAGAGGAACAAAAAATCAACACACCAATATGTTGGAGAGCTCGGCAGGCATGGAACTCGAATGTTGTCTCGAAATAACTTCCAGACAGCGGCGTACAGCTTCAGGGCCGATAGCCTCTTCCAGAGTCAATGGTGCAGTGCCGGTTGGAGGGTTGGAAATCGAATAAGGCAAGAGATCGTAAAGAGATAGAAAGGTCATCAAGCGCAGGCGGAGGCCCTCTGGCGTGTCCATAATAATATCAGATGGAAATGTTGAGGCAAAAGTTGGGCTGGGGGTGCGATACAGAGGAAGAAAGAAAAGAATGAATATTCATTGCCATCCATGGTCAAGTTATATACTGGTGATTTGAGCTATGCAATCCTACCTGTTTCCCCGTGGGTATCGTGACCGAAGGACCTGAATAAAGATATTACCCGCGAGTTAGTCCTTGTCATGAACCCTATACACCACCTAGATACTCTTGACCTTGTCAACGTGAGCCATTCTGACCGGAAGTTGGGATAATCCTCCATACTCACCAGACGTTTCCGGTCTTATTCCTGGATCAGTGACTCCGCGATGGTTCTGCCATTCGTGTCCGTTGTCGGACCAGTGATCCGCTGGCCTTTCCGAGTCAAAAGATGGTTAACAGCTAACAGCAAAGAGTTGCAGGTTGAAGTTGTTCGACATCGAGGAATGCTGAGCAATAATATCGGATTAGTTGCCTGTTCCGGCAGGCTCCAAGCTGCGGGGCTGCGGCCCCAATTGGAGAGAGGAGAAACAAATCTGAGCGTCGTATAAAAATCACCTACTGACGTACCGCACGGCCGTCGACAAGTTGACAGTCCAGGTCCTGATCCGAGTCAAAACTGACAAGATCGTCATTAAGGGATTTGGTAAATGGCGGTTTCGAAACAGCAGACTGTCAGCAGTCCGGAAGTGATGAACGTAGCCAGCTGGGTGTCGATTCCGCACCTCATTAGCGCTAAGAGATCCGGGACTCATCAAAGCTCCAGTTTAGATCAAACTTTCGGAAAGTCGGCCAAGATCGGATTTTCCGCTGCTACCGTGGGTTTGATAAATTTCCTTTACAAGGCCGTAAATTGCAAGTGGACGGAGTCCCACTCGGCGTGCCCACCGCAGAAAATTGGATAGTTTCAACTTTCAAAAAAACCTTGAGTTGACACACGGCGCCAGCAAATGACGCAGACATGATGGAAATTCAAGATTTTGTAAGCAATCCAGAGTAACCTTATGAGTCGTTGAATAGGCATCTTGCAGTGTTGCACAAGTGCCACTGTTCTACCCGCAGTAGTGCGTCGGGATGGACGTTCCTGTGGAAAAGGCGATGTCGGAACCTTAAGCTGAAAGCCGAACGGTGGATTGTTGATAAATGACTTGCTTGCCAAAAGTCGTACCGCCTCGGCGCCTGCTTCAAGTCCCCTTGCCATCAGCTCCTCCCGAAACCTAGTAACCTTGTATACCTTTGACTCGCCCGAGGAGCAAAAATTTTATGGATTGCCGACGCAGAGTCATTTTAGAGAATTCTCCTGCCAGCTGCAGAGTCGATGCATGCAGCGAGGTAGCAATTGCCAAGAAACAAAATGACATGGTCCAGCTCAGAAATCCTAATGTCCCAACCGGCCCGGATAATATCACGTGATTTCAATTCCCATCTCCAAGTAATAACCCAACCTCCATCACAGTCTTCCACCTTTTCAGTTTCTTCTAAGCCTGAGTGACTTTCGAATTCACCTCTGGACTCAGGGTAATGGTTCGTTTACATACTGAGATCTTGAATTTTGGCTGATCGTCTCTCTTGGCTACGCATCACAGGCAGAAACGCAACAGACGAAGCCAGATGTTAATTCGCTACCAGCGGACACCCTTGATTTTGCGCATCGTATGTTCGATGCGGCTCGCGATGGCAATTCCAATTTGCTTTTGAGTGCGGTAGATGCTGGGCTACCCGTAAACTTAACGAATGATAAAGGTAAGATGTCATTCACAATACAGAATACATATTTACGGTTCATGAAGCACAGGCAACACGCTTCTGATGCTTGCCGCGTATGCAGGCAACACCGAACTGGCTAAAGGCTTGCTGGACAGAGGAGCAGATCCTAACAGGATCAACGATCTCGGCCAATCGATGGTGGCGGGAGCTGTTTTCAAAGCGCACAATGACATAGTTCGTGCCCTCATGGAGAAAGGAGCGGATCCTCGTTTGGGAACACCGAATGCAATACAGGCCGCTCAGATGTTCCGACGCACAGAGCTGATGGAGGTACTGGGAGCTAAAGACGAAGACTTAACAGCCGTTCCAACACCGCTTCCAGCTGCAGGTCCCCCAGAGTCATAGATATACATAAGATAGAGGAGTTGACTGAGGTGCGCATGGGTCCTTCTTCGGTTCTGGCAGTGTTGTCTCAAGATTTGCTTATCGTCCTTTTATTCCAGAAGTTTAGCCCGAGGTTAGGTCACTGCCGTGTCCCATCTCACGAACATTATGTACATCTTCCACATGAACAAAATGCCGCAAATTCCAATCAAGAAGAATTAAGTCATGTCATCGACCACTATATGTACGTTATATGTCTCAAAAATGTCAATAATTTAGGGAGACATAGCGGGCTGAACGCTGCTAGACCGCCTCGCAGTCGACTTGTCAGTTGAGCCAAATCCGTTCAAACAACGAGTAAAATTATATGTGCCTCACCCGCTCGGTAATCCCACTTGTCGCCTCACATATGCCTATGTTAAGTCTGAAAGTCACAGTTAGGTTATAATCACCACCTGGAGGTCGTCAAGGCGTTGGTGCCCCCCGACAGTTCATTCACCCTTCTGAATGAATGAATGTCGAGCCACAAAGCATTGCAATCCTGCGAATGCGCACCAACGGACGCTACATCAACGATACAATATTCTATATTAAAATTTCCCCACTCCTTGAAATTTCGAACCATTATATGTTCCTAGTGACGCAATTCATTGTGGTAAGATGAAGATAACCGCCACAACTAAAATTAAGGCTTCCATTGCAACAAACTACGCCTTGAGCGCCGCGGGAGATATATTCATCTCGTCGATCACTCAACCCGCACGAGGCTGGCTTCTCGCCGCCGTAATCGGTCAAATTGCGGTCGAAGACATTGGCACACAGTGGAGATGATGCTGCTTTAACATTTTCTTTTGAAGTGCCTTGAAAGACTATCCTGGGAGTGTGGATGGGACTCTTCTCTTCTCGTGCTTCTCTTCGTATACCACGACACAGAGGTATGTCTCCTCCGTCGCGTCTGGCGTCAATTTCTCAGTGGTGACAATTTTTTTTCGTGGATAGCTTGATCTTTCTCTCCAGATCATTGTCATGGCACCATCATCCATCCCCAGCAATGTTTCGCTGGAAGACATATGGCGTTTTCAGTCGAATGCTGGTGAGCATAGACGCCTGTCCTCCCAGTTTAATTTGACGCAACTTTTTTCCAAGGTTACCTCGCTCTGAATGCAGCAGTGGTGTTTGGGATCATTCTCTGGGACTAGTGCGTCGTTTTTGAGAAATCCTTTCGAATATACCTGACAACACTCTAAGCATACAACTATTACCCGAGGAAAGAAGTCTGTATGAAACCAGAAGAAGGCGAGAGTGGCGGTCACCAGCGCCTTGGGCGTAAGTGGATTCAAAACTCTATGCAGCCCAAGCACGGGCTAATTGTCTCCAGATTTATTGCACTTCGTTACTCAGCACTTGTTTCTACTCTATGCGGTGTCATTTACTCGTCCGTAAGACAGAGCAATTGCCAAGTCTTCGTCTCCGTCGGTCAAGGAGCCACAGTCGTCGCCATAGCCTCCTCAGCAGTAATATTTTGCTCACGAGTCGGATCACTATGGGACTACCAGCGTCTTCCTTTGGCGCTGGTATTTGTTCCAACTATCTTCATGATCTGTGCATGGGCGAGTCACTCAATCCTACTGCTATACTCAGAGGTTAACTGTTTCATGTAGATGGCCTTTGCCGCCCAATTTAGGGCGACAGTAGGCTTAGACCTGCCTTTCGGTAGTAACTGTCAATTCGAACCGCTGGCGGTGTGGACGCCTATAAGCTACGCGACCACTGCAGCCTTCAATTGCATAGTCCTGGCGCTTGTCGTGACCAGGGTGGTAACCACATGCACAATGGTCGCCACGAACACAGGTTTTACCCTGATCAACAGGGCTTGCATTCTTTACCTTCTGTGTGCCGCCATCCCGAGCATAGCCATCGTTTGTGTATACTCGATCAACTGGTCGAACGAACTCATCAAGCGCGCCGCGATGCCTTACACTGTCCTTATTATGATGGCTATGGGTGCCCGCGTATTCCTCAACCTGCAACTGCACAACCACACCCTCACGAGAGTGGCAGAATCCAATCATTTCACCACGCCTAACTGGTCTCCAGCCAACTTGGAGAAGGCGATCTCAACCCCTGCACCATCCCATGCCCACGAACCACTTTTCGACCCGTCGATAACCATGCTGTCGGTTGCCCCAAGTGAGGTTCGCTCTCTGGATAGATATACCACGCGGACGGCTCTGACTGTGCCAGAGACACCTGCGACTGTTACGAGTTTCGGCGAGTCGATGACTTACAGCGGATCCTCCTACGGCCGTGTCATGAGCTCCTCAAGGTCGACGCCAAGGTCACAGAGGAGTCATTACAGAGGAGGAGGAAGCATGAAATCTTACACTACGACATCTACTCGGCTTACCGACGCTTCTCCCAGATCTCCTAGGAGTGCCAGAGTCGGGAGTGTTAGGTCCGTTGGCACAACGTCGACTCGTCAAACAACGTCGACCCGTCAAACCGGCCCCAGACCGCAAAAGAGAGTACGCGTCCCAAGCATCGACTCGGTAACTCCGACCAAGTTGCCCACGGAAAATCTGAAGTCAACGTGGCATGGAGTTTGAGCATTACTTTTTGTTTAATCGGACTATACATAAATTAATTCATTCACTTGTATGAACACCTTGTCTCTGTACGACCCCAGCTTCTCTTCCCTGAATTCGAATCAGCTGGGCGGGTTCAAATTCGGGTGCCACAATGTCTACTCTTCATTTGCATGATCTTTCACGTTTATTAATGTTCAAGACACGGGTGATTTATTTCGCATCTTTATCAATGGCATAGCTATTTTATTGCAATGGTCGTGGCCAAAAAATTTCGCTCAAATTAAAATCAATGAAGAAGGGTAACGACAGATGAGAGATTTCATTTTCGGACAATTATGCTGTTACGTCGATAATATGAACAGTTTATCCGAACAGCATTTCATTGTTTCAACAAAGTTGAAGTACCTCTGACTAAAGACATAATACGTACAAAATAAAATTTTACAGTTGATGCATTTTATTTCCCACCACGAGAGTGCGCACGTCCGGGCAAGCAGCACGTAATTCTTCAATCAGTGCTTCGACGGTACCTTCCTCCATACGTACTTCCTGCCGAGGGTCGACCTCCTGCTGGCAAGTGAACGTCAGGCGCCTAAGGTTCGGAAATAGTATTTTAATCCACAAGCAGAGCGCCGCCGGTGTCTGGTCCTCATATCGCACATTAAATCGGTACAGGAGCAGATGTGTGATGCGAACAAAGGCGATGAGGGGGATATCGTTGTCTTGCATCAGCTGCTGGATGTCTGCTTGGCTGAGGGTTTCCCAGACGCTTCGCCGGAATTCACGTCGCGTATTGATGCTTTCAATGTACCTCGTCACAGGTGCAAAGTCGGTAAACTCCATTTGAGCATCGAGGGAGAAGTTGACTTCATGTCCTCGTGACTGTGATACGACGCGGTTGAGCAGGGCGTTGACCGCGAGACTGGAAGTTATGTAGCTTGGGGGGTGAATCAGTCGAGATAAGGGGTATATCGTGAGGTCTCGCAATTGCGGAAGAGCAGGGTTGGGAGGATTCCTGGCCCAGGTTGGTCGGGCATCAAGCAAAAGAGATATCAGTTCCGCTGGGGCGTGTAAGGTATGAAGGTATGGGAAGGGCAGCAGGGAATGGCCGTTAGAAGTGAAAACCGACGTGAGCGGCGATATGTGGGGGTCAATTTGCTGTAGTCGTGGGCGGAATGTTCGATCAACTGAAAGATACCTCAAATTCGGGAAGCGACCAATAAACCGAAGGAGGTCAGTCGCGTCTAGATTGGGACAACCTTTGAAGAAAGAAAGACGGGTTAATTTTTCACCGATAGCGTCTGCAAAGAAAGGGAGGATCGTGGACCAGATTTCCTTGGGAGTGGAAATGTAGGCGAAAGAAATCGAGGTAAGATTTGGGTGCGTGCGCAACAAGGACAACGTCCAGTTTGTAAAAGGGGGTAAAAGGAGAACTGGCGAATGTATGGATAATGTTTTTATTCGATTGTAAACTTGGCCATTGGATGGTAGCACCGGAGAATCCACATCACTACTTGAAAATTTATCTTCAAGTGATGGTCCTTGGAATTCCCATTGAAGTTGAGCCGATTGGATATCAGCTTCACGCCTGAAAACGCTGTGCGATAGATAACTGAACGCCCGTTTAACTCCATTCACTGATCTAAAGTGAAAAGGTGGCTCGATAGTCGCGTCATATTGAACGGTTAACGAGGTGCACCCCCGTACGACAAGAAGATTCAGCAGGTAGCCAAAGGAATTCATCCATTTTTTGATTTCCGAAATATGGACGTGGCTAGCTGACCGTTCTCGGGTGATGAAGTAGGGGTCCCACATGAGGTATATCTCAGCTGCGCCGACGTATTTCAGCCTCTGCACAAATCTAGAAACCCTTCGGACGGCGTACGGCAGGTTTAATGCTTGTTGGAAGGAATTTCGTTTGCCAGTGGTTTCTGTGTCTTGGAAGAAGCATCTCAAATGGTTCACTTTGAAAATGGTGGTGGAAATTCCCAGGCCAGACAGTGCATCGGGCTGGTTGGTAACTTTGACATGGTTGGGGTTCCATTCCAAAATATATATCGACGACTCTTGCTCTGGGTCTTGTATGCCATGGCTGGCCAAAAAGAGAGGCAAAGCGAGGTGGTGGAAACGCCGTGACAGAAGGGATACATTGAATGTATCCCTTGGAGGAAGGATAGAGAGTATGTCGATCAATAGCTCGTTCGGGAGATCCAAAAGGTTAACTGCATGAAGGTAATCGTCGAAGCGGGGGCCATTCGTAGCAACTGGGCCTTCAATGCGGGATTTGTGCTGGTTGGTTTCGAGCATGTTTCCTACAAAGTTCACTCCGTGAGATGCAGTCGCAATAAGGGCATGATAATGGATGCACACATACTAGGAGGTGTCTTGAAAGTCGGAAAGCTACTGCTGAGGGGTCTTAACAGGCAGGCTCGGGACGAGCGGGGCTCTTGTACTGGACAAAGAAACCAGAACTATTCCTGTTGGTTGGAGATGAGCCATTTTCGCTCTTCTAAGCGTTGTGTGGGATCGGATCTTATATTCTAAAATACAACTGGCTTGAGCTCCTAGATCAGCGGTAATTGAAGGAGTCAAAGCACGAACAGAATATGAACAGCAGCTTCAGGCTGCAGGCTTACCGCTGAAGACTTTCTTCGTTGTTGGTTGCGTTGAGGTCGCCGTTCAGTTTTGAAAGAGGTATACCTCATGAGCACATGACTGGGATTTTGGTCGGCAGAATCAGGATCCATCCGTTGATGAGGTTAATGCTTATAAAGACTGTCATATGGACGTGTTCAAAACATAACAACATGTTACATTCAGTTGATTCAATGCATCATCTATTTTTCAAGTGCCAGTCTACACTATCCCTGACCTTCCTCTGAACCATAAGCATTACTCTTATGCTTCGGCGTAAAGCTCCATGTCTCCGGTGCAGGGCCCAAGAACATCTCCGAGATCTTCACCCAGTCATTGCTATCCGGACTGGCAAGGAGGGATTCTACAAGAGACATATCAGCAAAGAAATAGACAGGCAAAATTACTGAAGGCGACGCAACATACCAAGTTCGTTGCGGCAACGGAACGCAGGTGCACGGTCGTTGATTCGCCCTGGGAGGTGCTCGAGGATCCCGATGGGGATGTAGCGATACTGGAAGGAGAGGGCTTCGCAGAGGTAACGCCGTGTTGCGTTTACACCTGTTGTGTCTGAACCAAAGTGGCTATGACGAGTTGGTCGATGTTTAGTTGAGAGTAGATGTGGTATGAAGGAGACTCACTTCAAACCATATTCTGCATACTAAAGAAAACATAAGAGAATTCATGTGACGAGGACAGCGTGCAATGTACCTTTCTGACAAGCTCCAACCGCTCTCTCGCACTGATGTCCCACTCTCTCCGCTCCTTGACTTCAGTGAAGATCCACGGCTTGATCAGGGCACCTCGCCCAATCATCACTCCGTCCACCCCGCTGTTTTCGACCCTATCCCAATAATCTTGCGAGGAGAAGCAGTCACCACCACCAAAGATAGGCACAGGAGGTACTGTTTGCGAGAGTTTCAATGCCATCCACCGAGAGAGTCGGAGATGGAAGAAAAACACGTACGATCTTCATCCTGCTCTCGTGCCCTTACAGCTGCGACGCATTGCTTGATATAGTCCCAATCTGCAAGGCGGGTATATCGTTGCTGGCGTGTCCGACCATGGAGCTGTTTGTAAACCATCAGTTAGTCATGAGACCAGGTGGAGAGAAGAAGCAGACGTACAGTAATGCATCCCGCATTCCATTCCGCTCCGAGTCGCGGCATGAGCTTGTGCGCCGTGTTCTTCCCATCTTTTACTCCTGTTCGCAGCTTCACAGTGACGGGTATCTCCCCAAGAGCTTTATTCATCCCGATCAGGATCTTTCCCAACTTGCCAACAGTGTCGAGAACTATACCAAAACCACAAGTCAGCTCCATCCTATGTCTCTCAAACGAACCCGAGACAAGAAAGAAGTAACGCACGAGCAGACCCGCTCCCGCCCTTGAACACCAAATCAATCGGACACCCGCAGTTTACATCGACGAAATCGATGTTTCCTGCCAACTCTTTGGCTATAACCTCTGCGGTAGGAACGAGGTTGGCGGGTTTGTTGCCGGCCACTTGAACACCGAATATCCGTTCGGATGGGTGCCGTCGGACGAGGGACCACTCTTCTTTCGAACCTGCGAGGAAGGAGCTCGCGAGGCCCACTGAGCCAGAAAACGTTAGAAGGCATGACGGCCATACAAACGGAAGGTTGTGACATACTTTCTCCGCAGGTGATGTCGGCTCCTAAGTCCACGCATAGTCTGCGGAACGGCTGGTCGGGATTTAGTTATTTGAACGAGGAAAGGTGGTAGGAGGTGGACTTGCAAGGTTTCCGACTGTTGTCAGCGGTGCGAGGTCTAGCAGAAAGTCAAGTTCTGGGCTGCGGAACCAAAAGAAAAGTGATCTCACACGTCTTTCCAGCCCAATGTAGCCTCTTTTTCTCTGGGAACCGAACTCGAACATCAGGTGTGTCCGCTTGGCTCGTTGGGGTCTGGGATTCGCCTGTACGTGTCTCGATTATCTGATCCACAGAGGTTGGAGCAGGAGGTGGAGGAGCAGGCGCTGGGGCAGACATTTCGACGTCGTCCATGTCCTGCTCAGGTTCTGCGATGACGACCGAGTTTGCATCGGGTACGGGCTTGGGTTTGTTTGTGGTTTCGCCGTTCTCGAGGGCTAGTTGACGGAGGTATTCATCAGCAATGGGAAATGGATACTGGTCACGAAATAATTAGAAAGTACAACAAAAAAAAAAAGAAAAAGACGCACCTTTCTTGAACGTAGCATCCGCTGTACATCAGGATTGACAAAGTTAACTTCCTGGGCCGTTAGTGCTGCTCGTGCCTTTTTATCCTCGTCTCTTGCTAGTGAAAGTTCTCCAGAGTCGGAGATGAGAATGTGACCGCCCAGGAAACGACATTTGAAGCCATATCTACGCTCTTTTAGAAACTTTAGGCATTGGGAAGTAAAAGGAAATACCTGCATTCTCCCGTCTCAGCGAAGACGGGGCAGATCGAGTTGAGATCAAGTGTTGGGTAATCTGGGTGGACCTTTCTTAACGAGTCAAAATCTGGAGTAAAAGGGGGTTCGTTTGGGACTTCCGAGAGCTTGGGAATATGGATGTCTTGTGTTTTGGCAGCCAGGTAAGCAGCGATGTCATGTGTAAATCGACACCTGCACAATGGTCACGGCTGTAAGTACACCATTAGAAGCATGGTAAAGAAACTCAACTCGGATCCATATTCGCATGTAGACCCATTGGCAATCTTCCAACATAAATCAAGCTCGTCTCTGACTTTACCAAACTTCCGAGCTTTATTCTGGCCCTGACGCGCTTTTTTCTGCTCTTTCGTCATCTTTCCGCGCGTAGGTCCTCCCGAGTCCCGAGAATTACCTCCTGGTGCAGAATCTCTTGCGTCTCGGCGTTGTCCAGTCGTTCCTTCTGCTGCATCGTCGTCGGCAACGTATTGGGGTTTGGTGGAGATTAAATATCTAGAATTTTCTGTTAATGCAGTGCAAAATCAATACAGAAAGCCATACTCTGCCTTCACTGGCGCTGTCCCAGGTCGGTGTGAAACGGTTTGCTCAGGAATAAGTTCGGCTTGCATGGTTGAAGTTGTAAAGATCTGTTTTCCAATCTTATCTGCAAAAATATTTCTTTTTACAAAATTCACATCACGTGTGCTATTATCAAAGGCTACTTTCCCTGTTTCGGATTCAGTTCTTGACCACAAACTTGTCTGCCCATCCTCCACGCATATGCAGTATTACTACCCTTTAAATCAATTGCCTAGGCCTCTCGGCAGGACCTGGGAGAGCTTTGAGAGCGAGAAACGTCTTCATTGAACTGGAAAACTCTGTAAGTCTTACAAAGCGATATTTAACCAGGCTGCAATCTTGCAAAAAATTTAAAAGGAAGTGCAGCGCCGGACTACGGAAGAATGCCAAAAAGTCCAATTTGCGTGGAGTAAAAAGGAAACTCATCATCGTCATACCCCAGTGAATCTTTCATAACAGATTCAATATCTCTGCATCGGGGTTCCTCATTATTTGCGCGAACCGCTCTGCCTTTTGGTGGTCGTCGTCGTCTTCAAAGATAGTCAAAGTAGCTCCTCGATATTTCCCAGCTTCAAAGCTCGCCCCTGCGTGGGAGGGCCCGAGGTATTGGTAAACCTGCGAAGCTGCCACCTGCGCGTTCGTGCCTACCATGCCGGTAACGAACTGTTCGTTTACAGAGGTCAAGTAATTCTGCGCGTCGGCCTTGTGTATTCTGATCACGAGATTCGTCTCGTTCGTCAAGGCGAGGGGGATGGTCCCGGTGAACTTTGCACGCCAACGGACCGAGGAGTAAACGGATACTTGGTTTTTTGGTGGTTGGATGTTTACTTGGAACCATTGGTTGTCACTGAATCTGATCCCAAAGTCAGTTTCTGGGACTTGATGCAAATCCACCACGGAGATGACGAATATAAATGTGTGGCAAGAGGAACTTGAGATGGGGCACTCGTATTGGTCGCCGCTTTTCTGATAAAATGGTATTCTGAATTGTTTCATCGCTTCCCTATAGTTCAGGCCAGGTGAGTGTTGACATGGTCAAAGACTCGGAGTAATCAGTTGACTTACTGATCAAGCCTGTTTGCAGATGATTAGAGAGTTTAAAGAATCTGATCTGTGTTCTCTCGATGCTGAGGTCAACCCTTATAAGCTTTAGGAACGCCACGATTCATTGGCCGAGGGATAGATAAGAAACAGATGCAAGTAATGTGGTCATGGGGTTTGATATAGATATGTTTGTGCAAGGCATCGTCAACTTCCGATGCCGTGAGCTGTCAAGCTCCCATGTTTCCTATATATCTCACCTATGAATGGCTCTGACATCTACAGATGATCCGGATGCGTTTAGAACATACAATGAATAGTGCGGTATGCCGTCACGACGCTGAGCTGCAGCTCCTCTGCGCGTCGACGTCGGCGCGTATTTCTTTATCAGCAGTCTTAAATTAATTTCTCTTGTCATGTGATCGACGCGTCGAGAAGTCGATGTGCAATCATGTGCAAATAGAGCAGATAAAAGTGCTTCGCAAATTGTTACCCTCTTCCTTTGAACTCCATCCATCATTTGACCACGTCTCACCCGCTCCACGCGAATTTAAAGTGAGGATGGTAGAGGTATGTGATCCCAATGTTATTGAAGATGAAGTGCCTAACTCATTAATCCGGCCCACCAGCAGTATGTACAACTGTGATGTGATAACCACAGATGGGGTCGGAAAAGTTCGACGGGGTGTCTCAATGCGACGGCAGCTTTGCCATACTTCCTAGCTTCTGCCTCTATTCGCCTACTTTAGGGCAGTGTCCAGAGAATGTGACGGCACAGTCCAAACGACTTGGCCCCCACTCCCGAATAAAACAGCTGGTGTACGCAGCACACTTGCATCTATTCGTTCCAAAATTTTTAGGTCAATATATGCGCGTCAATTTTGAATAAATCGACTCAAAACGCTCTCATCCCCAGTGTATTTTGATGTTTCATAAACGATAGCACTGCGTGTGTTGAAAAAGTGCTGCTCTATCTCTCGTCGCCAACTCGAATGTTATCCATCAGGTCTTTCAAGTCCTCGGTATGTCTTTGAAACATCTTTTTCTTTGACTCCAGTTTGGTCCTATATTGATGTCCCCTACTCAGCAATACCTTGATTGACCAAGCTAATGTTACATTCCCGAGCACTCCTCAATTCGATGCTTGAGGCTCCATTCCAATTGGGGTAATTGATGTCCGAACTATCGACATGTGGAATCTGACAGATTTAGGCCGTCAAACCCGTCAACATTTTCCTTTGATTTTCTGAGGATTGACCGAATAGTGCATCGTAAAGTAAGTAAGTGAAGTCCCTCCTGTTGAAGAGTCTTAAATTTTTTGCCTGATATCCTTGTGATATTTCAATATTTCAATTTTCAAAGCTTGAAGACGAAACACAATTAAAGTTTACGTTAGTAACGAAATGCACATCCGTGATTGGCTGATCGGTTAGATTGATGGCGTGAGTGCTGGCTCTACATATTCACACGCTAAATCTCCCCAACGTGGTTACTCCTTGTTCGTTTCGTTTTCCCCTCTGACGACGACGACCCCAGCTTGTCTCCTCAGCCTCCTCACCTATCCCGCCCACCCCTTCCTCTCTTTCTTCCTTTCCAACCCGCAAATCTTTGCGGACACGTTCTTTTTTGTCCTACTTTTACGACAGCGCCCCTCTTAGGTCCTCAACCTCACCTATATTTTTCTCACTCTGTAATATCTCGTCAAAATGGGCTTTTCTCATATCCATGTTGTCCACAAGCCACACAAGAGGAATCCAGTAGAATTAGTTGAGAAGCGCGCAGATACCACGGGTGCGTCGAAAAGGTTCTGATCAGTCTTTCATAGCTGATTTTTGTGTCCTTGCAGTATGCAACAATTTTTACATTTCTCCTCAAATGGGAGCTACCGTCGATTCTCTGCAACCTCTTCCTATCACCTGGAATACCACTTGTCTTGCAGCCAAAGACATTGATATTTACTTGTATTCGCCTGGCTCACAGTACCCTCGCATCCACGTTTGGGAGGGTATCGCCCTTTCGCGTGGAACCTACCAGGCCGACCTTATGCCCCGCTGGTGGAATGCAACGGCTTCCCAATCGCTTCAAATCAGCATCGTTCCTGCAGGCCAACCGTCCTTCATGTCCTCGACCTATTTCCCAGGCGGACCGGTATTCACAGCAACCTACACGGCACCAGCAAGTGGTACACCACCCTCCGCCGACTTAACCAAGATCGACAGCGGTATTACCCAAGTGAATGATGCAGCAAATGCGAAGAAGGCCATGACCCCTGGCAAGAAAGCCGCCGCCGCTCTTATCCCCCTGCTTTTCGTTATCCTCTGTATCGGAGCTTACATCAAGATGAAGCGCTCCAAGAACCAGGTCAAACGAAAACGCTGGTCCGAGGCGGTCGACAAGCGCATGTCGACCATCTCAACCGACTGGAAGTCCGTCACGGCCGCCGGAGCCAACGCTGCCATCAGGAACTCCATGGCTGTCGGAGCTCGCAACTCGTCCTTCTCCTTCGGCGCTCTTCGCCCCTCCAGCACTGTCGCGGTTGAGGGAGAGGAGACCACCGACAGACGCCCCATGTCGCAACTCCGCACTGGTGTCGGTCTCCGCAACCCCGCCGCCCTCAGCTCGACCGAACGCGTCTCTCGCGTCTCATTTGCACCGGACACCCGCGTTTCTCGAGTCTCATTCGCTGATTCCCGACCCTCCGGCGAGTCTCGCAGGACCCGGGCGTTCCACAGTGCCTACATCCCTCCCGTTCCGGCTTTGCCAGATCATGCACAGGAAACTCAGGAAACTCAGGAACCTCAGGATGACTCGAACGATAGCGAGTCGGAGGATAACAATACATCGGCATCATTCTCACCTCGGCAGACTCAAGGAGCTTTGACCCTCACCCCTGAGGATATTCGCTCTAGGATCGCGGCTGGAAAAGCTAGGAATGCTGCTGCTGTTCAGGAGAAGGATATCACAACTGAGAAAGACACCGGTTTCGCTGAACTGATGCCTGCCTTGGCCAGTACGTTTCAATTTATCTTTTTTGTTTCTGGCCAATTCTAACGAGAAATATTTTCAGTGATGCGCACAGGCAACGCTGACGCCTCAGGAAACGACGACCTCCTCTTCGCTACACCCGCCTCTCCGCCGCCAGCCTACCCCAAGCCCGCATCCAACTATGCCACACCGATGACCAGCCCCGTTATGGCCACCATGCCCATGCAACCGATGCCTGCCAACGTCATGTCGCCCGACGAGATGCTCCGCGCCTACGCCGAGCGCAAGAAGTCGATGTCGATGGGTGCGGGCAAGGGCCTCACAACCGCCTCGATCAGCTACCCCATGCCCGTCGCCTCCACCACCACGCCCACCCCGTCGACCAACAACATGCGCGTGCTGTATAACGCTGCCACGGGCAACGTCAGCCCCACGAACACCACCTCGTTCGCTGCCTCCACCATAGACTACACCCCGAGCGAGTACAGCGCGGCGGAGGCGTACGCCTATGCTGCTCCTCAGCAGCAGCAGTATCCGTTCGGACACCACCCCAATGGATCTATTGGCGTCGGTGCTTATGGTGGTGCTCAGTATTCGATTGGCGAGGACGACGACGATTCGTCGGCTATGGGACGACAGCCATACGTTGGCCATGCTGCTTGAACGGTCGTTAACGACCGATCTTGACAGATCGGTGCTGGCTCCTGTCAGCCGTTTCTCTTATCTGGGCTCAGTCGTCGGCGTTTTGTCTAGTGGCATTCTGTCATCGTCCTGTCGTTCTAGTGTTTGACTGTCTCTCTATCTTACCCCTGTGTACAATTTTTGTCTCATCCTGCTCTTGCTCTCCATTTAACCGGAGGCTTGTCCCTATTCTTCTGACTTTTCATGATCTCCATCTCTAACACCACCCTTGTTTATTCCTAAATGTTTATATTGTCCTATATCCTTCCGTGGTTTTGTCATTCAGCCTACGCCTTTTATATCCCATCTCCAGCTCGATATCCCACATCGTCGCTGCGATGACGATTCTCATTTTATATAGGGCTTATCATCATATACCATTTTTGATTCCCTTTTCTTTTCTTGTCGATAAATTGGTGACGTGTTCATTGATGATGATGCCCTTGTGTTAGTAGCCTTCCTTCTTCCTGCTCCTTGCCCTATTACGAACCCATTCACCCTTACTTTCTTGTAGTGGTATAGGAGTCCCCGTCTTTCAACCCCTTGCGAGTGCGGAGAGTGGCTTGATCGTCACATCCCGCTTCACCTTGATCCTCCCATCGAAGCCATTATCTGGTACTACGTACATACGCGATATCCATCCACTGATATTTGTCGTTGCGTTCGTAGTTTGGTCCATTCCATTGTGTGGTCGTTTTACATACTTTCACTCTTCAAAAGGCATTTATACGTTTATACCAAGTACCATAACTCGTACTACGCAAATACACGTTGTACTCTATTCCTTTATGGTTTACGTTCTTCTAGAATAACCGGTCCAAGGTCCTGCAGAGGATGGAGTATAACGTGGAGAGAATTTAGCATTCATGACGTGGCATCCGAACAGCAACTTGAAGCACGACCATGCTTGATGTTGAGAGCCAACTCAAGCATAGATAATACGCCTGGCCCTCCAGAGAGCCGAGACGCTCCATTTCAGCTTCTTTCGTGCCAGAACAAATGCAAGCTCCGAAAACGTAAAGACGCTTCGTATATTGGTGGATCTATACACCTTTCCCCTAGCAACAGAAATGAGGTCGGCAATTTCGAGACTGGCAGCTTGAAGCATTCATTGGGTAGGACAAGAGCATGCAATAAGTCTACCTCTTGTCCTTCTAGCGACAATTGAGCAGCTGCCTTGCCGATTGTGTTGCAAAAACCGTTCTTGAGGTAGACGTGACAGGCTGGACATTCTCGGCAACCAACGAATAAGAGAAGACGCGTCATCCGCTTGGAGGCTGTGGATGGGTTTAGCCAGTGATCGAGATCAGGCTCGCTCAGCGCCAGGAAGCGAGGTCATGGAAGGTGGCGGGTTGTTGAACATTTCAACGTGCCAGGCATTCGATAGTGAGGGGTGTCGTGTAGAGTTTGACAAGCTAGGGCTGCGATGCTCGACTTATCGAACATGCCTGAGGTAGAGAGTGTGTTCCACTGTGGTCCAGTTCTTGAAGTTCCGTCGATGCTTCAGGAAAACGAGCCAAGTAAGTCCAGTTATCTATCATCTTCGACTGGCTATCAGGACGAACTGAAAGTTGCCCAACCGTCGATGGTAAGACGACGAGTTGTCACCTCGTTGGAGGGGAAAGTTTGATAGGCGATCCAAGGAATCACAACGACCATGGTCTATGAAGAAAGGCGATTTGCTGTCAAGAAGCATAATCTTGTTCCACGATTCATCATGATGATATTTGTCAGCTTCTTCGAAAAATGGTCGAGGATTATGTGTTGAAGTTGGTCTGGCCCGGTGTGAGGGAAGTCCCTCCAAAATTTGTGGGCAGCAGAAAAGGCCTCAAGCCCTAAAGCCGCAACGGCCCGATTTCTGGCCAGGTCGATCGATTCTTTGAAGGCACTCTCGTGTTTACGTGGTTGAATGTGAAGGGCTTTCAAGATGTACAAAGGTGAAGCCGCAGCCTTCGCATGATTTGAAGATAAATGTCGTCCCCCTGGAGCGGTGGTGCTGGAAGATGATGCCATGTCAGTTCTGGCAGACCAGGAAAAGGGATTTCAAATTTGGAGATACCTATTTCCAAGGCAGCGATGAGGATTTCAGGAGGTATGTCGACCATTTTCTCTGTGAACGAGAACGAAGGAACGATTTGCCAGCTGATTGACTTGCTTGTCGTCGAGGTTGAAGGGCGTTTTATCCTTGTTGAACCATCACAAGAGTGCCAACGCCAACAATATTCCAAGAATACATAGGACCCAAACTGGGTTTCGAGTCATCCATGACCTATCCAAAACTCAAAATATCAATCAGGATGCTTGAAATAAAAGAAGAAAATGCCAGGCAGGCAGCTTAGATAAAAAGTAAATCTTCGAGTCGTGACTCAACGAGGTATCATATTCCTCGGTCTGGCGTTGCTTGAGCTGGAGGTTGATATGAAGCTGACTTCATTACCAGGTATCCTTGACTCTAGCTGAGTCACCGATTTCTTCAGAGTATTCTGAGAATCGTTTGAAAAATAATTCTGTCTGTAGGGCCAATGAAAATAGATGAACGCACTACTGAGCAATTCGGTTTCGTGCTTAGAGGTCGGCTCCTTCGAGGAATCGTCATAGCCAACTTGCCTGTGCGTGAACGAAGCTGAGGAAGAATATCGCAAGTGCCGACCCGGAGACAACCAGAGGTGAATTGGGAATCGACGGGGAGGTAACCTAGTTGTTGCATAAATCGATTATTCAGTTCGTAGCCTATGTATGCGTGTCAGTAGTTGGTCTCGGTGATCTATCAGTCAACTTACTCCTGTTTGCAACATGGTTGACCACTCCAGTTGGATAATTTGGAGACGGGTCGCAAGGAAATCGGATTGCTGTCGGTACATGTGGATCTGTAAGTTGTATAACACTTTTTGTTTGAACACTGACGAAATCATGACATAGATTCGAGCGACGCAATTTCTGAGTTAGCAGATCTCGAATGAGTCTTTTGATGATTGCTGCGAGGACAACCGGCTGGCCACAAATTTTCAGGATCTACTCGGGAATTGACAAAAATTTTCGATTCTCTGAGATATATGCACTAAATGCCATGCAGACTTGTAGTAAAAACCTGAAGAAATAATTATAACAATGAACCCGCAATTGTTCGAATAATCAACTCACAACAAAGTTTGATCCTGTACCTCTACAAAGGTGTCCTTTCCAGGCGGGCACACACGAAACCAGAAACACTTCGCAAGTGTGGCGGTTACACAAAGCAATCCACCAGCTAGGAATGGTGCATAACTACGACAAAAGAGTCGCAGCCAACAGTCCATCTCTCATCGCTCCGTTACTCTCGAAGTCGTGCAATTGGCGACTCAAGAATGCAGCACGACTACTGCTTCGATGTTGGTTGAAAGAAAAGAAAGAGGTTGACATCACTTTGGCCCCTTTGGGACCAATTTCGTTATTTTACCCACGATTTTTGCACTTTTCTAGATACCAATGTGGGTAAATGGAATCTGTCGTCCTCAAGCGGTTCTGGCTCTGGCAGGCTGTCCAGGGTGCAGAGTGCAATTCTCCTCCCCCCGCCATGCCACTTGCAATGAAATTTCTGACTCGTTTGACAAAAAGGGTGTTCCCAAGAAACACCGCCCAGACGATATCTCCTGAGACTGAGGATGCCCCCCAGTTCATTTCTCGTCCAGGTGAGTTGTCCTTCTAGACGGTGAGATACTTCCTCGTTAACAGGAAACCAACTCAGAACAAAACTTCTCTCTAAGTGAAGACCTACTTTGGCGTATCCTTAATGTTAACGCGGACATGAATCTCGAGTCTGAAGGACAGAATCCAGCTTTGACTACTCTCAAATCTGCGTCGCAAGTTTCCTATTTCTGGAGGGAGCTTGTTCTCTCGAGCCCTTCGCTTTGGGGAAAGGTTATCAATCTTGACTGTCTCAACCAAGAGACGGATGATTGGAGAAATGAGGTTTTGCGACGGGCAGGAGAATCGCCACTCTGCCTGAAAGGAACCACGGGAAGGACCAAGAGGAGCGCCTTGTTTTTCGAGTCTGTTTTTATCGACCATTGGGAAAGGATACGGGTCCTCGACCTGGATATACATGGTGAAATTAATTATATCGGCGCCAGATTAGTTGTTACTTTATTCAATCGTCCAGCTCCTTTTCTTGAAAGCGTTACTGTCCCATCCTTATACTTCAACAAGAATCTCATCGTTGACGACGAATATCGCCTGTTCTCCGATCAAGCCCCATCCTTGCGTCATTTCAAGCCGTTTTCATCAGAAATACCGGCCCATCTCAATGCACCATGGATCCCTCAGCTTCGCACATTCCACCTTATGCATTCAGTCACTTCTCGTCAGTTGCTTGAAGCACTTGCAACCATGCCATTGCTCGAAAAATTCACCGGAAAATGCCATTTAACAGACGACCCAGAGGCGAACATATTTCCTGCGGTGACTTTACATCATTTGAACTCTATCACTGTTGATCCAGGAGACTCCAGAGAATGGATCGGTGTTTTATCCAAAATCAGACCGGCACCTGCGTGTTCACTTAGCTTCATCCTGTGTTTAAGGGGTGATAACCCCCTAACCACGAAGGAATTGTTCGTTGCTTGTGATGTCCTTTCTACCTATTCTCAATGCTATTTCAACCGTCAAAAGAGGCGGTCGGTTTACCTTCGCATTGCAGAAGATTTATTTGATCTTTACGAGACTGCTCTTGATATGACTGCCCCTCCTACGGATGTGTTTGCATTTCATTTGAGTTTGTGGCGCTCCCCTTTTCCCGTCCATGCATCCTCGACATTCCTCGGTTATCTGATCCTGTACCCCTGGGACACAGTCGAATATCTGAATCTCGCAATCGAAGACAACCCTGACCCCTCTGGCCCAAACTTGATTAAAACCCTCTCTTCGCTCACGTTGCTGCAGATGCTAACCGCCAAGGTGGAAACAATTCATCTTCTAGCAGAAATTCCCCCAGATATTGGGGCTACTCTTTTCCCATCCCTCCGATGCCTCAGCTATTCCTCGCGATCCGCTCAAAGCGGCCTGCAGTCATCTGCTTTGAGTGTGCTGGAGCGCTTCCTCACCTCGAGAGCAGCATTTAAACGGCCAATGGAAGTGCTTGAATTGCAAGGATATGTCCATGGAATGTCTGCACGAGATTTTCAATTTCTCGAGGCATTTGTTGGATTGCGAGTTGTCTGGTGGATTGATGGACAAAAGAAGGAACATGTATGTGGTAGCACGGCATCCAACGTCGTCGATCCTGTTCAGCATGAAAGTTTGTAGTCGGTATTTCAATGACTTGAATTCAGATAATCAGTGTGAACACTGCAAAGCTGTAATTGTGAGCATTCATCCTCTGGTATTTATACTATCCTGTTAGACTTTCTGTGCTACTTGCCGTAGGGTTCGTCTTTCAAACCCTGACTGGACAGAAATTCATATGCGCTTAAATAAGTTCGCGTCGAAAAAGATGCGCTAAGAGTAATCACCGTCAAAATAGGAAGATTGCATCCACGCTGCATGTAATGCATAGCCAACGTTTTCTTGCTAGGGCACAACGGCCAGAGAATCATCTTTGTCAAGAAGCAATATTGCTACATAAATACATATCTCAAGCTATCCCTATCGGCCACGCCATTCTAATATTAACGAGCCTGCTCCGTAGAGTCGCTCTTTGACAGAAGACGGGTAACATACTGTAACATAGCCGCCTTGAACGGGAATTTGAACTCCGAGTCGTTCTGGACTTCTCCGACCTCGGGGTATATGCCTAGATTCGGTATGTGTGGCGCAACTACGGCCCGACGATCACCACCGCGGACTTCTAACTTCATCTCCAGCGCTTTCTGGGTAGGAGGAAGATATGATTAACATTGAGCGCATAAACAGTGTCTCTGAAGAAAAAATAAATTCAAAAATAGCAAATTGCCGGCTGTTAAAATCTTGGAAAAGTATTAGGAGGTGAAGTACCGAAATAGATAATGGAGTACTCCAAAGGTAATGCTTTCTAAAATTCAAGCAGCTCGTACCTTTTAATGGCCTAAAATCTAGCCAATAATTTCTAAGCATAGTATAAGTAAGTGTTTCGTTATCTTAAGCACTGCGTGTAGCGTGATCGAGACGTCATTCCCATAGGCTCAGACCATGATGTCCTGCAACATCGCGTTTTCTTCTATGTTTCTCACAGCGTTCTCATTCCTAATGGAGCATCCCGAAGGTCAAATCGCCAGTTAATTTAGCTGTATCTCAACGTGGCCGCAAGTGTATTTGTCACGCGATGGCGTTTTCTCAGTGATTTCAATAGTACTTTGGAACAGTGTGAGAATCCGGAGTCGGTTCCAATTCGCTTGCTCTTGAACGCGATCCAGGTTCTTGGATTTTGGAGGCTGCTCACAGCTGGGCAGTTGGATCTGATATGAAAGTGTGCTTCCTTATTGACTATTCCTCTGGCCACTCAGCCGGGAGCCGGGAAATGTCCTCCAACCACCATCACATAGTCAATCTGTAGGCTATTAGACCTAGGAAACGAGGGACCGTCATTGCATCGGTCCTATGGCAGCGTGCTGTAACCTATTTTGTCTATATTAGCACACGCGGCGCGTGCTAGGTTGGTGTCCGTATCAATTGGCAGACTCGGTGATAGCCAACAGACTCTGCTTGGGGTTGGAAATATTGCAAGACAACGAATCCCGAGTGCATCAGAAATGTTGAATGGAAGCCCGAGGCAGGGGTTTATTATATTTGCAGATTTGAAGGGGATGCGGGACCATCCGGTAGTCGTGAATATAACAGGCACGAAGAAGCAATCCCTGTAAGAGCCAGGTGGACTCGTGGTGGGAGCCGTTCTCCCGGTCAAGGTGGAGCTGCGATGCAATATTTGACACGGCCAACCAGCACATTATTCAAAATCCTGATGGACCAGAGGTGATTGGCATTGTTGTTCTCGTCAAGACCCTTTTGACAATATGCCGTACGAAAAAAAAATCACAGCTTAACTCATTACTAACGGCAGTCACCGCGCTGGGCGGTGTTCGCGTACACCACCTGCTTGCCAACTATAAATTACTCGAGACAACTCTCGAGTCAATTGGAAAAACTTGGAAGATTCGTTCGATTTTTAGCAAAATCATTGGGATAGTTAACGGCTAAAGTGACGTGCCCAATTTTTTGCTAGAGGACTCGGCAATACATTTCGATGACCTTCGCCCTATAGCTATTTGTCAAAGCTGCGCTTCTGATCACATCTAAGGGTTCTGCCAAAGCTTGGGATTATTTGGTTGCTGGACTCCAGGTTCACAGACCATCGTGACCTTGGTGGTGCCTTTTCCCCTTGCTTCTCTGACCTTTCCTGGCATGACACAGCTGTTGTTCCATGGTTCCAGTTATTTGGAAACACGAATGTCGGTAAGTTCATGAATTGTTATGGCCGTTCCTCTGGCTAAGCATGGAAAGGGTGAAAACAGTGTACAGAGATCTGGAAGGATAGGTTTATTTGGGCAGCAAAAATAGGAACATATGATTACAATTCATCGACTTGTTGCGGCGTCGATCTTGATTGTAGACGAGACGTTTTGCGCCGATGAGGTGGGAGCGTATTCCCAAATATTGTTATCGTCCTTCGGGTGCTCTCTTCTGAATTTCGAAGGCTACCAGGTAACTAGAATACTAAGCCGCTCATCCACTCGTCGGTACATGCAGTCAAAATCAGACTAGGTGCCCTTCTCCCTAACAGATGTGAAAGTCCTCCGGGACATAGTTCTACTCGTATTCACTCTTGACCGGCGCATGACCATCCACTTTATTTTACAGTCAAGTTTACCGCTTATTTGCGCATAGCATTCAACCCTTGCATGCCGTCAAACTATGAAATGCTCCCTGCTAACCCGGAGAAGTAATTTTTTTTTTTTCGACATCAAAAGAATTTCCCTTCAAGTTTGACTTAAATTTACGTATCGACTGATACTCAAGTCTTATGGCGCAAAACTCCGAGCAACCCAGTGGCCCGCCCTAATTTTAGTACCTGATCCTGGGTTTATCGAGCCTGTAGGCCATGAGTGGACGATAAGAGCGACCGGGGAATTTTGGGGTCACTGATACAGTATGGCCTTCCAAACCTGGGGTACGATAAAAGAGAAGATCAAAAGAATCCTGTGCGTGTCCAGGATCATGTTTTGAACGGTTTAAAATATATTTACGACTGCTAGAGTTTATCAGTAATTTTTCATGAAACGAGCTGTTGGTATCTTACTCTACGTTCTTGCCATTTCCCGGACTGTGGCTCAGTTATGCGTGGAATTGTGGCTTGACCGATCGCATGCCATTGACAAGCCCGAAGCCGGCTCCAATTTCAATTGATAACAGTATGTATATTTTTACCTGCCACCATGGACGACTCTCAGCACTAGCAAGAATTTGCTGAGCAAGAAGGGGTTGAGGGTATCCAAGATGAAAGCAGGCTGTACTCTGCGTACCTACAAGTACGTTTCACACACCGAATATTACTGGCACGTCACCCCATTTATCACAATTGTAGAGATGTTGCTTGCTTATTCCTCAGCATCGGACCCTTCGTAGCCGCCAGGAAATCGTATATGGAATATGGAATGGAAGCATCAGGTCCAGCCAGTATAATTGTAATTCACATGCCCTACGCGATGGCATTTCATGGGTAAAACTTGACATCGTTGAAAAGGCGAGCCAAGAACCGGGGACAGTCACTGGGTTTATTTGAGATATAACTCTCATTCGATATTAAGAAGGGCGATGAAGGCACGTAAGGCGCGTATGAAGAATTGGGACCTCACATGGCTTTCTGGAAGGAAAACTAGACGGACTTTTACTAGAAAGATACCTGTGCGATAACCCACCTCTTTCCCTCTCCCGTTTTCTGTCAATATTTTTGAGCTGGGTACTCATAGCTACGAACTAGGGCTTACAGCGAACCGAAGATCAAGAGTAAAAATCCTTTCCAAATTTGGACCGCCACTTTACTTTTAAGCGACACTTAGCTTGATCGGGTAATAATAAGCGTTTATCAGGGTCGTAATTTACGATTATTATCTCGACCGCGCTCCGAAACTACCTGTATCTAACTCACACATTCTAGCGGGTATCTGTGAGTTGCCTAAGACACGAGGCTGACCTTTGCTTACCTGTGCTTATTCTCGAGTCCTGAAGCGCTTTATTTTTATTTTTTTGGCGCTGAACAATCTGGTAACATGGCAACCTTCCGATCCGAATTCGAGGTTAGAAGATTCTGAAGAACGCGAATCAGTCGATGAGTCAGAGGCATCGACTACGTGGCAACCCTCATACGCCTTATCTAGTATGTGGATTTTTTTGAAGTCTCGAGTAAGCCATTTCGTTTAGATTATTTTCTTCTGAGTAAACCCATCTGGGCGGGCTCATGAATCGGGCATACTCTGCCTATACAATGGAATAATTTTGGAAAGTAGCCAAACAATATGGTCCTACACTCACCACGGCATGTATAATGGGTCGAGTCTCATAGTCATGACTCGAATTCGATACTTGTCGAAGGCGTTGAGGTCCTCTGACGATTCTTTAGCATAAACACTTTTCCAGCACTGTCCGCAGCATGTTCTGCATCTGCGATCGTAGAACATGCATACCAACTTTCATTCCCGCCCATACCGCTAAGCATCCTAGGATATCGACATGCGAATTCTGCACGGGAACCTTTTGAACTTCGGTATGAGTCATGGTGAGTGAAGCGGTTTCGGGTGAAAGCCCATATTAGGCCAAAATGACACCGTAGATGTATGGTTATTCTCACAGGCACTTGACTAGTACGCCCACAAAACATTGCCTTTTGATGGATGGCAAGATCACTTCGGCAGACTTACCCACTGCCTCCTTTGACCCGCCATTGGTGTTTTCGGAGAGTGGCTCAGGCCTTTTTGAGCCTTCCATTCTAATAAAGTGTCCTGATCACTGTGGAGCAAAGGTACCTTGACGGATTACTGTAGATCGTCGGAAACGGAAATCCACGGAAAGCTAGGAAACTCAACGGCTTTTCCGGCGGGGTTTTAACGGAGTGAGTTGCGCTTGTAGATTCGAGTAAGGGCTAACGAGTCGACGACTGGCCGACAACGTACGGTCGTCTGAACTTTTTGTGGCAGAAGTAGCGCGAAGGCACATTTTAGGCGCTAGGATGGCGTAATATGTGGTAAAGAGGAGACTGCTTAACGACAATCACCGATAAGCGCTAAAAAGTCATGCGACGCAATTGGAAGATAGAGGCGATGCCACTGTGGGGTGACGAACATCTGGACAACTTACGTTGACATGATAGCGTTGACACCTAATGGGCGGCTCGATGGGCGTTCGAATCACTGGCACCTACTCGAGCACTGGTTCGGTCTCCAATCTTGCGGAACGGGCTAAAATTACTTCTGTAGCAAACGTAAAAGGAAAATTTACTGTATCAGTCTATTGAAAACATACCTCATGACCAGATGAGCTTAGATACAAAGTCCCAAATGAATCACTGATCATAATGAGACGACATGCCCGCTGTGGCTATGGTTCAACTGTATCATTCATGAGAAGTCCAAAGTTAGAACTCACCATTTTCCATTGTTCTGTCATCCAGGGACTTGGTTGAACGAGATTCTCTTTCGAGACAGCATCGGAAACGACGGATAATTCCTTGGATAATTCAATGCAGCCTGGTGTCTGCCAGGCGTAAAACGCGCATCCACTGCAAATCACGAGACTCGGCATCTCGGCGACACCAGTCCGTGGGAAGATCTGCACTACGCCAACGCGATCGGATTTGGAAGGACGCGAGGCTTCTCCTTCCCCAGATTCCGCTCTCTGGATTTCCTGACTCTCCATCATCGCACGTTGGCAACACTTTCGAATTCGTGGACTTGGCGTCGTCGCTTACGGTACGCTTACTATCTGGTGCTTTCGCCTCGGTTTACTCATGGAATGATTGTTGAAGGCATTTTGGGGTGCAAAGTTGAACTTCTAGTTTGACCTCCTCCTGGTTGCAATTGAACCCGCCTCGAGGCGAGGTTTTATTCTGTACTTGTCACCGGGACGCTTACACAGCCTGGACGAATCTTCCATTGTGCTCGCCCTCAGACACCGTACACCAGGCCCCCAAACCACACTTGATTTGTGAAGATTAGAACCTCTCGTCGAGTACTTGTCAGCAGCGCAGCATTCAGTGTTCTCCGTATTCCATCAAGGCTCCTGCCAACTACAGCAGTTAGATATTTGCTTGTCTTTGGACATACAAGATCAGCCACCTCAAAGGACATACGGACCGCTCTCATACGATCGGGTGGTCGAAACACGGCAGCACTGCACGGACGGTCGCGGAGATCATCCCCCAAGCCAATATAAGAGGCACGCGCCTAAACTCGATCGTTTGTTTTTGTCTTCTTCCTTCTCTGCCTCTGCGACACCTACCCAACCCTGTCATCATCATCCCCAACATCAATATCAGCACACCTCCGGCCTGGCGTCACTTCTATCAGCATCAGGCATAGATTCTTGCCCCCAACTTCCAGGCTTCTCGCGTTGTCTTGGAAGTTGTCGAGTTCGACGCGGTGCTCTTTTTCTCTCTCATCATCATCACCAACAACTCCCACACTACATTTTTATCAACGCCATCAACGCCATCCACAGCCGAAGAAGCTCTCGGTATGATTTTCTCGGATAACATCAGAATTTTCACCTCATTTTAATCCCCAGCCTCCACGATCTCCGAGTCGACTTCGACCTCAACAGTTGAATCATCTCATCTCCTCTCTTCACTACCTCACCCCTTCACCCGTCACACCCTCGGGTCCCGAAACAAAACATCTTCATATTATCGCTTCTCCTTACCCTGGGCCCTGTCCTCAGGTCGTTTGTCATTGCACGTTCTCAACTGCTCACCCGTACGTGACGAGCACACATCGAACCGGAAACATACCGTCTAACCACATTCCTGATTCAGAACAAATTAAGCTCGAACGAGTCAAGATCTGAAACACCTTCCTCGCCTTCACATCTCCGCTCGAGCTTGAGCCCAACACACGCCACGTCGAACGCGATTCCAAGCTTCGGCATCGTTGTCCATAAACTTTTTATCTTTTGTACGTCACCGTATCATGCCCTACATCACCTCGTTCGCACGCTGACAACAAGCACACATAGACCGCAACAGCTCTTGTTCATCGATCTCCATCGACTCAGACCCAGTCATCGACATCGTGGGCGGCCGCCCTTAAGCCATTGAAGACCAGCCACTCGCAGTCACAGCCACCCACCTTCATTGCCTTGGATAATTAATTGCCTGCACACCACCCTCCACAGTCCTCTCATCTGATTTCCCGAGACACCGGCATTCTTGCCTTCCCGCACTCAGACGAGTCGGGACAACCACTGCCACCACTACCACCATTATCACTACCCACTGGAGGCACCACATACCCACCATAACCACATATACCTTACCACAAACCATATCCCTTACCCTCCCACAACAATTTCCCTTTGTGTAGACAATAGATAACCTACGTCACAATTCATGGCACACCACCAACCCCCACAGTGGCATCCAAGTCCAAACCAGCACCAGCACCCACCATCACACTCTCCTATGCCACCACAGCCAACCCACAACCCACATGCAGGCTTTTCATCATGGTCAACGGTACCGCCGGGACCTGGCCAGCACATAACGTCTCCTCCACTCTTCCACGCACAAGTTCAGGCCCAGGGCGCACCGACGGCGAACGAGCGTCAGCGGTTCGCCCCAGTTCCACTCGCACCTCCCCCAATACCACAAATTCAGCCTGGAGCAGCGTCATACTTTCCTCAGCATCAACAGCAACAAGGACAGGCTCCCGCCCAAATCCAAACCCAAACCCAACCATACGGACCCCACCCACCTCCGCCGCCACACAACACCATCGAGTTAACACGCGACAGGCTGTTGCTCGTGCTGGAGGACTTCTCAGAAAGGCTGGCACGGTATTTCGATCTTAAGACCAACGGCCGGGACTTGGATGACCGTGGTGCGGAATCGGGCGGCAGCTCGTCTAGGGAGCGAAGGCGGATGAAGGAGCCAGAGACGGGGGCTGGGTTCCGTCAGCCCTCTGACCCGAGGGGGCCGAGAATGCTTAGGCTCACGGTGCACGGTGGGGCATGCATGCTCCTCCATCCAGACCTATACCGGCTGTCTCAGGAGATGCCTCTGGCCGCTCCAGGTCAGGTACAGGTACAGGGACAGGGACAAGGGCAGGCAGCACCAACGATAGCCACAGGCATGCACCTGCGCGACCTGCCCCGCCGCACCATGACACGCGACGTGGACATCGTCATGCGCGGTTTCGTCGCCGACTACGCCGGTGTTGGTCCACCCCCGCCCTCAAGACAGAGCCGCCGCGGTGGGCATCCCTATGGTGCTGTCAGCGGAGGGTATCCGGTGTCGACGTACCCTGGCATGAAGCCCACTGGGTACCCAGGGCCGTACCCAACTGGCCCTCAGGGGGAAGACGACGAGGACCCGGCACAGCTTGCGCAGATGGACGCTGCGTCGCGACTGAAGGCGTGCATCCGCGCAACGGCGCGTCATTTTCCTGGGCTCGGTGCAGATTGGATGAACGCAGACCCCGACCAGGCGTTGCCTTTGGGTGCTGAGTGAGTTTTTTTTTTCTCCTGTCTTTTCTTGTTCTTCTCTTTGTCTTCTCTTCCTGTCCAATGTACTCATGCACATCTCTTCCACTTGACAGCCCAGTAACTCATGCCACCTTCGACCCCGTGCATCTCTCTGCGCAATCGGAGGAAAACAGGCAGCTTTATACCGTCTTCCGCTCGAAGAACCAGCGGCTGGAGCTTGTGAGCGTGCCGCCGTACTGGAGCGTCGCTTTGAAACTCGTGAGGTGGAATCCTCAGGATTGTAGCGATGTTGCAGTGTTGTTGAGGTAAGCACGATTTTACACCTTTTGTCACGGTTTCTTTTTCCTTCTCTTTTGGATTTTATTTCATTTATTTCTTGGTGGCTTTGCTTTCCATTGTTCGTGCTGGATTGGGCAGGTTTTCGGACGGTGGTTCTTGTAGTGGATTTCTCACATTCTGGTCATCATCACAGGAGTAGTTGGAAGGGTGTCTTCGGTCGAGCCTTGGTTGGGGGATTACAGACGAGCACAAAGATCCGCCTTATACTTGATGAAGCTGCTGTACTTGTCGGACTACCTTGTGCCCCTTGGAAGCTGGATGGATAGGGGAACAGCCAGCTCCATCTCCTAGTGTCATCGGTCAAACGTTCAGTCGGGGTGTGTGGAGCTGCTGCACTGGAACAACTGTGGCAGTGCTTTTTGGTAGCCTGTTATGGTCTGGAGTTCTGGCAACTGCGTGACGTGCGCATATATGTGCTCCTTTGCGACGAAAATGGATCAGGGCCCCACCAGACACGCATATATGCGCCTCATTTTGCCCCGTATCTTACATATCGTCGTCGTTCGAACGCGAGCTGATATTTGTCCCAGGAACGGCACCCTCCTCTCGCAAACGGAATGGACACCAGAAACTCTCCAAACGTGGCTCGAGAAGCACTGCTGGGCAATGGGCTACGCCCGGTGGGAAGCAGGGAAGGTTGCGGTAATGCGCGAGAGGGTGGCTCAGGCCGTAAAACTGGTGGAAGGGTTAAACGGAGTGCCGCCTATGAGGGGTGGCCCCGAGAACTATTGGGGTAGTGGAGGGTCGCCTGGAAGTGGTCCTGAGGCAATTGCTCGGCACCAGAGTGGCGGCAGTGGCGGCAGTGGAAGGGATAGCTGGGGGTCATCGCTGAACACGCGCAACCCATCACCAAGCACTGTTGTCTTCCCTGCTTCAATCCCAATGCCCGTGCCGGTGCTAGCTCATGAACGCGGGCCCGCAGCTGAACTTGGACATGGACACCGGCCAGTGAACGTCCGCGACTGGGCTCGGAGTAGGAGCAGACATCGGAGTCAAAGTCGAAGGAGAAACCAGTCGTCACGGCGGCAGCGGAGCGCCAGTCGGGACCCTCCGGCCATGTTCATTCCCCCTGATTCCGAAGATGAGGGTGATGAAGAGGATGATGAAGAGGATGAGGACCCTCACGAACATGGACAGCAGCGCCAACCTGGTACATATATCTATCGGAATCTGAATCCAACCCAGACTCAGAACCCGAATAGGCAAGACCAGTACCAAAATCGGCATCAGCGCCAACACAGTCCATACGCCAATGCCGACGCAGGCGTCCAATCATATGCTCAGGTGCCCGGCCAGGCGGAACAGCAACAGCCATATTCCCAGCCTGCGCGCCAGAGCGAAAGCACTAGGTCAAGCCCGTGGCTCCTGCCGTCCTTCTCCCGTATCCCCGCTCAAAATGGCGACTCTTCTGCTGCTGTTGGACAAGGACGAACATCTGCGATGAGCAATTCAACCTCTGTCGCGCCGTTCGAGCCCCACCACCATCAGCCCTCGCACGTGTTGCGGGACCTGCAGCACCAGCGGCACCAGAAATCCCGGAGCCAGCCTGAGAACTCTCGTGCGCGAAAAGAAAGAGAGGAGCAGGAGAAAAGGAGGAAGCGAGAGCGCGATGGTTCGAGAAGCGTCAAGCGCGGCTTCTTCGAGAGAATGGGCTTTGGCGGTCGCCCAACGGGAGAGGCCGAGGCGGGTGCTGGTCCAGTTGCCGGTCCGAGTCGATTGGCAAGAGACTCTCGTGGGTACACGGATGTGAGCGAGGACGAGGGTTTCGGCGGCGACGACACCGACGTCGATACCGACGATGTGGACAGCGAAGAAGACGACAGTGACTCCGAAGGCAACAAAGAGAACCGCGGAAGGAGGACCGGCCATGGCACGCCTCATCCTCGTCACCAGCATCTCCAGTCGCCTCCTGCCCACCAACAGCACCAGCGAGTGCAGCAGCAGAGACAGCCGCACCAGATCTACGCCTCGCCGCCCCCTGCGCCGGTCCAACATCCTGCTGGTGTGCATGTCGGGTTCATCCCCCCTCGTATTGGAGGGTCCCGGCAGTCCTCGCCTCATCCTAATCCGAATTTCGCGTCTGGGAGCAGGGACTCTTCTCCACACCCTGGTCCGAAACACCGTCCGCCGCCGTTGGATCTGCCCCCACCGCCGGTGCCTTACGGCGTCGCCGGTCCTGGTCCTAGCCATTGGCAAGCGGAAGCTCGACCGTCCTCCCGAACTCGCGCCGGCGGCACTGGACATGGCTACGGCCACCAAGCCCCCCATCCATCGCAGCACCACCCCGCCCATCCCTCCCAACTCCAATACTCTTCTCAGCAGTTCCAAGCGGAAGAGCCCCGCCGCCCGTCCCGTGCTGACCAGCTGGCGCAGTACCAGTTCGAGCAGCAGCGACGGGAGTACGAGGAGCAGCGCCTGGCTGCGCAGGAGCAAGATAGGAGAATGAGGGAGGTTATGGCTACCCGTCGGGTTAGGCGACGATAGTTCTTGGTCGCCTTTGCCTTCGTCTTCGTCTTCATGCGTGCTGTTACCGCCCTGGTCGTTTTTTCTGGCTGTTTCGTCATTTTTTCGTTCATCTTCGTTTTTGCCCATCTTGTTTTGTTTAGATTTGGGTTTATCTTTTCTACTTCCTCCCCTTTTTGCCTTTTCGTCATATTTATCTCCTTCGTTCTCTTCCTTCCAACTTCCGTTTTGCCACTGGATGCAGATGCCCGTCTTGCCCACTGCGACCGTCAATCCCAACTCAACTTTCCGTCTGTCCCATCTCGTCTCATCACGTCTCCCGTCAATCAATCTCAATCTGCATCCAAGTGTATCTATTGCATTTCACTCACTTTGTATCCCTACTTTCATCACATAACGGACCTGCATTTCTATCTCTCTTCATGTTGCTGTCTCGTCCTCCTTCCCATGTCGTTCCCATTCCCACTCACGTCTCATCACGTCCACGTCTATGCCTGCCTTCATCACTGTCACCATCACACACATCAAAACTGGAACCACAAAGAATAAACGAACGGACATGAAGCTAAATCTGAACCTCTCTGTGTATCATATCTATCCTACCGGATCTGTATCTTATTCCCCCTACCCTACGCTATCCCCACCATATATTATATACCTTATCGCATATGCTCTGCCCCTTGCTTTGCTTTCTTGTATGTACCCCGCTTTTTGCGTATTGTTTACAATAAATGGATACCCCTCTATTCTTACGTTGTTGACATGCGATTCACCTTGGCAAGCATCTTGGTTATGGATTACTCACACTTGGAATTTCTGACAGCCCTCGACTTTCTAACATCACGGTAGTGTTAGATATTCGCTGATCGCAATTTCTAACAGCCGTCGAATTTCTAACATCAAGGCTCGTGTTAGATATTCATTACTCACATTTCGAGTTTTGTAACAGCAGTGTAATTTCCAACATCAAGGTCGTGTTAGATATCAATTACTCACATTTTCTAACGGCCGCCGAATTTATATTGGAGGTGCGTTAGATATTAATTGCTCACGTTTCGAGTTTCTAACAGCCTTGTAATTTCTAACGTCTGGGTCGTGTTAGATATTAGTTACTCACACTTTCTAATGTCCGCCGAGTTTCTAACACTGGAGGTGTGTTAGATATTAATTGCTCACATTTCAAATTTTTAACAGCCGTCAATTTCTAACATCGTGAGTTTTAGATTTTCACCGCTCACATCTTCTAACGGCAGGAGAATTTCCAACACTAGAGGCGTGTTAGATATTAATTACCCACATTTGGAATTTTTAATAGCCTTGAAATTTCTAACATCGGCCAGGCATGTTAGGTATTCACTGTTCGCATTCATGACCGCTGTGGCATCTCGAACGTGCCTCAATTCCCCGACACCTGCGGGGAGGCCGTGTTAGATATAAATGATCCACATTACGACTGTAGTTGGCCTGATAATTAATGGCTGCGCGCGGAAGGCCGAGGGCTTCCGCTCGTCAGAAGTCGAATGGCCGCCCGGTGGCTTCGGTGAGCGACGAGAGAGTTGGAAGTTTTTCTAGGCTATGCTAGCGCTTCGAGAGCAGGTACCAGGTACGCTTTGATTCTCGAGGAAAGACCAACTTCCAAACAAAGTACAGGTACCGTCCAAGGTCAAACTATGAAATGACTATGAAACAAACAAAAAAGAACTGAACCAGCTCGAGTACATCTGGGTGCGTAATTTGAGTGCAGTAAAAGCTGTACTAAACGAAGGCCAAGCTATGTCAACGTACGACGATTGGAGTTTGATAGGAACCCTCGATTCTGAAAAAAGAGGCTGAGCCGGGGGCAAACATATTTCCCCAAGTAACCGAACTAGTCATCACGATGTACGCAAGTTATAAATGGACTTAGATACAGATAGCACTATCCACTGTGCCAGCCATTGACCATTACACTAATTCGACGTTTTCAATGACAGAACAATGTAATGATGAGCATTATATAAAATAGAATTCAGCGTGCGTCGACTCGACCCCCACTCCCTCCGACTGGACAGGAAATGGCGGAAACGCGGAAACTGAAAACCCAGCGGCGTTCCGAGGGCGGGAGCTGTATGTCACGACAAAATGTGAAGAAGGTAGGTCGAGAAACTAGAGATGCAAAGGACTCGACTGCCCAAAATAGCCAGAATCCCCATTTGGCCAAACTTATGTGTTTTAGGACAGATACTGCTGCTTAAATCCGTTTTGCCAGGGGTATCTTTATCTAATCTAAAAATCTCTATCAGTGTATACGGAAACCGTATATACAGGAGAAGCACCGCCACACAGGGGATAACCGAGTGCGGTGTTTTGTGGGCGTCAGGGTACTCGGTTACCTTGTACCGTTGTACTAGGTCCCATTTGTGCATGGACTTACAAACCACGCCACGCCACGCTCACCGTAATTCATATCAAACCTCCTCGGAGTGGAGCTCCTGGATGTTACAATGCGTCTACCCCGGATAGATCTCGAAGGGGGAATCGACTGGCGACCATATTGTTGGGTGGAACATCATCTCTGAGTTTCCTTAGTACGATGTTAACTGCCGGGAAAATGTTTTAAGCTAAAAGGACCGTCACGGTCGGAGTTAGTCTGAAAGCGAGATATTCGACGGCAATCCCTCGAGCTCAAGCTTCGAACCCGATCTGGAAGCAAGGTTGCGCGTACTTACTTATCATTAATTGTACGACACAGCCCCGGCGTACTGCGACCAAATTGCCCAAGTTTCGACACTGCGGCCAATAATATGAACGCATAGAAAACTCTACGATTACCGTCGACCCTAGGACACATTGGCGAAAATTAATGAGGGACGCCTTTGAACGCTTCGGCGGCTGAAAAGCACATGACAAAACGAGTTGTTAGAACAAAATTTTCTTTTCAGCCCAGAAGAATAAAGAAGAACCTATTATTTACTTGAAAAAAAGCAATTGCTGGGATTCCATCCCAGTGAAAATCGACTTTATTTGTGGCTATTTCACTCTATTGTCCTTGAATTTAGGGTGTTTCGCACTGATTTCAAATTCAGTGAAATTGCTGTAAATCGTGGCAAATAGGTGCTCAGCACTGTTTAACAAGGTGAACATATCGCTGGAGATCATTTTACTTCGATTTGAATGGCCGGCTGCATTTAATTCGCTACACATGTTCGGCAATCGCCGCAAATAGGGTCGATTTTCACTGGGATTCCATGCTGGCAACCCTCCAACCGAACTTGCAATTCCGAGGAACGGAATTCTGCATACCCGAAAAAGGATATTGGATCGATGCAACTAGCACATCAACCTCAAAAAAAAAAAATGGGGTGGGATTAAAACCCGTCCAGATAATGAGTTAAGCTTGCCCATACTCTCCGTATGTGCTATGCGAGGCATTGACGCTGCGCAATCGGAATCTCTCAAATTTTCAGACTGTGGTCAGACTGCGTAGAAATTAGACCCACAAATAAGCCGTCAGATCGATTAGAAGAACCAGTGTAGCTATTAATGTCGAGGCTGAATGGCTTGTGATTTCAGTATCGGAGTTACAGAGCATATCTACTTGCAACACAACGAAACCCAATCATCGAAAGAATAGTTCCTTTACTCACGTATAAACAATACGAGTATTCCCTTCACTGTCATTTCCTTCTCTGCCGAAAAATAATTAAAGAAGATCGGAGAGAAAATGTGGAATCTCAGATTGGAGAACGCAAGTATATGTACCCTCGAACAACCTCGTCGTCGCCTGCGATGATGTCCTCGTGCCCTATTCATTTGGTAATCAGGCACCAGACGATAACGAGGATGGCCTGTCAAACCTCGTTCATCTTACTATTCTCTGTCGAGATACTATGGACCCAGATGGAAGGGTAACAGATAGCTGTATTTGCGGTTTTCAGAAGTTCAGCTTCCATGTAAAGTTATAGTAGTTGTATCATTGCGACACAGCCCTGTGCCTTGCTTCGACGAGTGCTGATATGCCCAGGCCCCGCAGTACTCTGATGATTTCATTGGGTTACAAGGCATGTATGGGGAAATCGCGAGACATTACTTGTTTCCGAAGACGCCGCAAGGCTATTTGAGAGTTGCAATTGTGCTGTGAGAAATATGCACTGATTTTTCAACATCTCTCCTTTTGCGATTGGTCGAGATAAAGGAGTGAACCAGGAGCAAAAACAATAGAACCTCCCCGGGGTAAGACATTGGTAATGCCGTCATAGCTTTCTGGAATGTATAGCTGGATGCTCAGAAAACACATCAGAAAACGTGACCTTCCAGGATCAGCGATCAGGAAGTAGATGCCTTAATTTAGCCCTTTTCCAACACAGTACGTCGGTATAGTAGAAAAGTATTTTGTACGGCCTCCAATTGTAAACGGCCTCTTTCTGCTCAGAAGATGAATTTGTTTATCCACCTTGACTAAATGGTGTTTAAACTCCGCGACGCGGCGATGACGTCGCGGCTGCGCCACACCTACTCAATTCGGCACGCGCGCGGGTTGCATTGCTGCGCACCGGTGTAAACTTCCACTCGCCTTCAAATTTCTGACTTCCCTAAAATTGTTGAAATATCCCATATTTATACCCTAGCCATCTTTTGTGCCGTTCTTGCACTCGTCATCCCCCACTTTACTTTGCAGTTCACTGGCAGGCTGGACTCCAACCAGGATATATCGATAGTCGTAAGTTGTGATCGAGTAATGTTCGCTTGTCTCCGTGACTTTACCAGGCATCAATCCAAATAAAGTGCTCAAAAAATGATCCACAAACTCGGCCCATAGACAGCCCAGATGGAATTCAAGAATCGCAGTTATAAATCAGTGCATGCCCACATCTGATATTTCCAAGACTTTAACCCCTGTCTTGCGCCAGGTCTCCTAAAGACACGTTTAAAGTATGCGAAATTTTTTTTGGAGCACTTATTCTTTGGGAAAGGAGCTCTAGTGCTGTCCTTTAATATAGACCTGTTCAAAATGAGCAAAATCTGAAAGTAATTCGCGCCTTTTCTATGTCAGTTTGCTCTAGCGCTTAAAATAGCAGCTAATGGGACGGAAAAGTCCTTTAATTTGACCTGAACTATACCAATAATGTTGTGTATATCTGATGAAAGTGTCAATGCTATGGCGTTGAGATGTTGATACGCTGCGACGAAGTACTATTATTAGGCGGCTGGTATCATCGGCACGAACAGAATCAGCTGGTTGTCCGCACGGAATGTCAACACTGATGAACATTGATTACGTTGGCAGACTGTGAAGCCTTTTTAAGGTCATGGAAAATCAGAAGGGCGATCCCAAGTCTCTGACTCTCTGCATGGTATGAACGAGGACAAATTTATACTAGGCACGGGGATGCAAAATTAGGAAGTTGATCTTTCAACTCGACTTTGGAACGATGCCCCCCCGGCCGAAGTGTTGATAAAGATGAAATACCTCAAGTGATCCGGTCTCTACGCCGGCAAGCAGAGCCCTTGAGGGGATGAGTATGACATCCACTTTCTCGTAAAGTACAATTTATGGGCGCCTAAAAGCTGAAGCATTAGGAGACCAACAGTACATCTACCCACTGTAGTACCCTGGTTGAGTGCGTTTTCAAAATTCCGAACGTTTAACCTCGTCGTAGATAGGGTACGATCAAGGCACGATAGTATCACCAATATCAAACTTCCGACTAGTCATCTCAAGGTGATTCCATCTGGTTGCCACCTAGTGGAGTCAACCCCACATCACAGTAAAAGAACATCACCATGGTCAAGAAACCACATCTCATCTCTTGGCATCCAAGTTGTATTGGTGATCGCTTTCCGACAGAATAAAAGATGAAGTCCTTCCGCTTAGGACCTAGGCTCAATCCCCCACGGCTATACCCTCAGCGTCATTCGCTTTCTGTATACCCCACACTTGGAGAGCGGACAACCTACCGGGTAAATGTCTCTCAAACCGCCAGCACACTCATTTGTCGAAGGTACGGGCTCGCCCCAAACGTCTGTCCTCCGGGAACATACGGGAAGCGCCGTCAGCGTGCCGGCTGCGCCACACACCACTCTGGGCACCACGCACGTGGCATTTTCTTCTTCCGTACCGTCACCTGCAATTCCTCCCGGATCCCTGACCAAGGCCACCGTTCATGATTCCACCCCGACTTCGCTATCCGAAGAGACTAAACGGACTAGTACCGTTGAGAAGGCTCAACCATCCGAGTCGAATCAAATCGGAAAGTCAATTGTCGTTCCAACCACTACAAACTCGGTTGCAACCCCTTCCAGTGATGGAGTGGGCAGTGTTTCGTCTACAATTAATACCCAGGAACCTGGAACCCTCGCGGGACACGGGCACGTATTTTCTCCCTCGATCGCGAGCTCTTCTCCACCGGTGACACTCTCGCCTGAGTCTCATCCATCTCAGAATGCGCCTAGTAGTCAGAGCACGAGCACAGTTACTGCTTCGTCTTCTGAAACGGACAAGACGGTAGTAACGTCAAGCGGGCTTTTGCAGACGTTACTTCCAATTCCTAGTATACAAAGTGTCTCAACCACGGACATATCGTCTGGACGAGGACCTTCGGCCGAGGTTCAGAAATCCCACCACCAAGGTTCGGGCAAGAACACAACGGCATTTCAACCTTCTGAGACTCTTTCAAGTCTCCATTCGGTCGTCGAATCCTCGACAGTAATCTCTTCGACCCAATCAGAGCAGAAGGGTATAGATACGACATTTCTTGGAAAGCATCACCACACTTCACCGAGTCCCGACCAGTCTAAACACGAATCTAGTGAAACTAAAGGATCCGCTATTCCGACTACCTCTATACAAACCACACATTTTAGCCAGTCGTCATCAAGTCATGGAGAACCGGGAAAGTCAAGTGAGCCCTTGCTTCCAACCTTGCCGATCCACATACTTTCAGGGTTGACTCCTGGAGGCCATCCTACGGCTAGTTCCAATTCTCATAGTGATCCAACGCCGGCAGCCGCCGTAGCTACGTCAAGTCATGGAGAACCAGGAGAGACAAGGAAGCATTTTTTTCCAACTAGGCCGATCCCCACCATACTCTCTTCGCTGCTTCATGGAAACCACCCGACGATTAGTTCCAAGTCTCATCAAACCGCGACAGCCACTGCGACTAGCAGTGGTCATAAGAATTCTCAAGGGTCGGATAAGGGAAATACGTCTTCAAAGGCCTCGAAGAGTACAACAGCGCAGTCGTCTCAGGTTTCAAAGACAAGTTCTTCTTCTACTAGGTATGAGCAAGCCCCAATATTCCTTCGTAACTATTTGCTTTAAAGCTAGCTGACGTTGGTCAAACACCGCAGGGAAAGTTCGTCAAATGAAAACCATCCAACACCTGTAATTCCACCTCTGTGTGTTCCTACGGAACACGACCACTCGAATTCAAAGGACCACCAGGGCCAGGGACACGACCATTCGAATCCAAAGGACCACCAGAACCATCCTGGTCTGCTTGCTTGCACCTCGACTACTTCCACGCACACTTCGAGTCAACATGATGAAAACCACACTAAGGAATCCACAACCGCTACAGTAAGAAGTTGACTTCCTCTCTCTTCGATTTAGTCTTAATTTTTCCCTTAGAGTCAGACACATAGTGATGGAAAGTCGCATTCAACTAAAGGAACGACCACTACCACTACCACAGTAAGGAGTTAACCTCACCTCTATCTTTGATCGAGTCTTAATTTGTCCTTTAGAGTCAGACACATAGTGATGGAAAGTCACATTCAACTAAGGAATCTACCACCAGCACCACAGTAAGGAGTTAACCTCACCTCTACCTTCGATCGAGTCTCAATCTGTCCCTTAGAGTCAGACACATGCTAATGAAAAGCCATCTTCAACTAAGGGAACCACTACCCATACAGTAAAGAGTAAACTTCCCCTCTATCTTCGATTTGGCCTCAAGTTTTCCCTTAGACCGTGTCAAAAACAACCACGCATCCAATCCCGGCTGTATCCGTACAGCAAAATGAGGTAAGGAACGTGATCTGCACTTCTCTAGTCGTCTAATATGAATTTATTCAAGTCATTCAAGGTCCCGCCACCAGTAACAACAACGCCGACCGAGACTCCTATCCTAACTTCACCGAAGCCTTCTACTAGCGCAAGCCTGATTTCGTCCATCTCCAATTCACTCTCTTCTTTATCTTCTTTCTCCACCAATACTTTGTCATCCTCGACCTCGATACCCGTCGACACCGTGACCAGTAATGTACATATGCCCCATTCCAAGGTCACTACGCCCACAGGTCCCTCCCACACAAGCGCATCTTCGTCAAGCTCTCCAAGCATTACTCTATGGCCGAAGGAGTTTCTTTTTGGAAGCGAGTATGTCTATCAGTTTAGTTAGTACCTTTCCAGATCACTGATCCCCTTCTCGTTCTAGGACCGTCAACCCCCAATCAACTGCAGGGTTAGCCATTGCTCTCGCCTTCCTGGCGTACTTACTTGGAGCCCTCTTGGTGGTCTTTCTAGTGCGCATGCGGGATCGTCGAACCCGTATTTTTGGAACTAATCGCGGCTATGGGACCCTTGCGTAGAATTTGCCAACGAACAATACGGAGATATAGACTTTTTGATTTTACTAGTACGAGCTGGAATTCCTGCAGTATTCCGAAGTGCATTTTCAAACCACTACTGCTTCGGTCAGAGATAGTGGGCAGGATTTGGTTCGAATTTTTGTGAATGTATGTAGCCCTTCGTTTTATTTTATTGTCGTTGTACAGGCCCAGACAATTTACTCCGTTTCTCCATGAACTTCGTGAATTCCCCACCCAAGACTTTTCCCAGAATCCCTTCCTGCCCAACCGAGTAACCTGGTCTCTCTGCATCGACCAACATTCGATATGCCTCTTGAAATGACACTTGAATGTGTTTGATAGCATAAGCCTTTTCACCCATGTCGATGGAGGCATTGGCAGGGTCGAAAATAGAAAGCAGATATCGCTGTGTGATAGCATATCGAGAATATGGGTAAGTTTTCGTCTCGTATCGTGGACTGGGCTCGATCTTGATGGCCGTGGTGAAGTAGTCGAAGTCATGACCATAGAACTTGAAGAATCCCTTCAAAGCCGCGCCAAAATTCTGAGTTTTTGGTTCCGCAAGCCGTGTAGACCCAGACTGCACGTTTAAGCCACCGAAAGCTGATATTAGCGTAGAGAGATCAGCGGCGACAACCGGTTGGGCATTCTTTCGCAATTTTGGTCACTCGAGTTTGACCCAAGCCACCACCATCCAAACCAACACATACGAATTGATGCCTCCCGTATAGGTCGTACCACACTTTCTAATCGATAAAAAGACCTTGACAACCAATATCAACATCTTCACAACCTCGGTGTCCTTCTGCAGCCATCGCTCCACCGCCTGAGTAGCTTTAACGCCATGAAGGTCTGCAGTGGTTAAGTCGATCTCTATCCCTGTGACTTTGTCGGTAACTCTGATCAAAGGGACGGAGGCTTTCAGAACGTCGTCGACCTTACTCGCAAAACCTGAGGATAAAATTTTGAAGTAAATCTCGCGGAGTCTCATTCTCGAATAAAAGGCCAAAGAATCCAAAGCATCCTGCTCATTGAATGTGAGCACCATGTCGATATCAGATGTGGGGAGGTAGAGGCCAGTCACATAAGATCCCACTGGGCGGACTGTGGCATTGACTCCAAATGATCCTATGAGGTTGGTGAATCGTTTGACGAGATCTTTGCGAGTGGCGATCTCCTGAGTGCTAGGGGTCATGTAATTCAAGAAAAGGTCAATTTCTTTGTCCAAACTATGACAGGCTGAGATCACTTTCATGCCACAAAAGATTATGGAGTCTGTGCCCACCTTTTCTTCTGTGAAGTGGTCTCCAGGGAAGTCATCCACGGAGGACGAGCAGTCGACGAGGTCCTCTTTGCGAAATCTCCACAAGGCGGAATCGCCTTCCCGACATAATCTCCCGCACTCTTGGTTTTCGTTGGCCAGCCTGCCATAAGGTTATCCTTTATCTGTTCGCCTAGATATAAAGACATGACGAGAACGAGCCCAAGTAACTGGGTCCTTGGTGTGAGTCAACAATGAGTTATGGGAATCTACAGGCGCCCTGCCCAATTCAACCAAGTTCATACCCACGGCAAGGTAAAGAATTCGCAAACATCCCAGAAGAAGTTCAACGGGCAAGCCAGTGGCGGACGCATACACAGATGCCCGTGGCAATAGGCGAGTTCATAGAGCCAACAAAGTTTGTTTCTTCCGACGATGCGTGTATGAGCTCGAGGTTGAAATATATTTGTGTATTCAGATCCTATAGGGAATAATTACACATGGCGTACATGCACAACAGACAGGTAGGCCGTGGGGTATCTACAATATATACAACATAAACAATAAATCCGACAATACGATAGCATGGACGATAGCAATGGAAATATACCAATAAACACGGGCAGATCGTGTATCGCCTCCTCTTAATTTGCGAAATCTATTCATGGCTTCTCTTCTTCGCCCTCCATGTGCGCAAGAGCATCGTTCTCCTCCGAAGGCGGCGCCTCATACACCGCAAACGCAGCTTTCTTGCCAGCACCCATCGCCACGTGGTCAATTTCGCCCTCTGCGTTGGTTGGCGCGATCTCGCCAGCAGCAGCAGCCCATCCCAGGCCACGTTCCGCGAAGACCTCTGGGCGGCGGTCCAAAAGGAGGTCGAGATCCTCGTCGCTCAGCACGCCTTGCTTGCCTTCCTTGGTGTTGGGCACCACATTGATCTTCTCTCCTTCAAGTCGGAGTAGCGAAGCTGCCATCTCGGCCACGGTTTCTCGCTTATTGGAAGCTGCAGCTGCAGGTTTCTTGAATTTGCCTAATGAACATTAGTGTCTGCACTGAACTGTGTAGGTAAGACAGCACCGCACCTTTGGCGATGACGAGCGCCTCTAGCTTCCTCTTCTCCGTGGCACGCTGCATGATCTTGGTCTCGACTGTGTGAGCGCTGACCAGCCTGTATATAAGGACCGGCTTCGTTTGCCCAATACGATGTGCACGGTCCTGAGCCTGTGCGTCCATTTGAGGATTCTATTTAGCGCATTGTCAGTCTCAAAAACTGCTGCTTGTCCAAGAGATGACATACCCAATCCTGGTCATAAAATATGACAGTATCTGCTGCGACGAGGTTGATGCCCAACCCGCCAGCCCGTGTGCTAAGCAAGAAGAGACGAGGAGCCTTCGGGTCGTCGCCGCCAGTTTGAAAGATGTTCATCTGCTCCCGACGGTCTAGCGGCGCCGTTTGACCGTCTATACGACAAATAGGCCACCCCATATAATCAACTGCCCATTCCTAAAAACGAACAATAGTCAGACATGGAAGAAGACGAATGGGTTGCCCTTCGTACCTCAATAATATCTAGCATCGTCGTGAACTGGCTAAAAAGCAGGACTTTATGCCCACGCTTGAATAGTTCGCGAAGCAGGCGGTCGAGGACCATCATTTTTCCACTGGCATTCACGAGCTCCTCGCCCAAGACAGGGTATAAAGTGTCTGGGTCGATAGGCCAGTCGAACAGGAAAGGATGCGAGCATACTTTGCGTAGTTGCATGATGGTATTCTGGAGCCTCATGTTGTTGACTTGCTTGACTATAGGGAGAGGACAAGAATTATTAGGTGCAGGAACTCAAGCAGACAGCGAAGCAACAGACCTTTAGTTCGAACCTGATACTCTCTTCCAACCCTAGCCTGCTCTTCCTCTTCTTCCTCCTTGCTCATGATGACTTTGACCCCCCGTTCGTCGAGATCACCGCGCTCGAGCATTTCAAAGTACTCATCATCATCACCATCAACCGCATAGCTCTTAGTTGGCATTTTATCTAACCTCTTTGACACCCGCCTCTTGTTCGATTTCTCCGCCTCCTTCTCCGCCTCCATTTCTTCTTTCGACATGAGGATAATCTCATCGTCCGACGTGTCGTCAGTTTGTTCTTCGATTTCCGCCGAATCTGGAACAATTTCAACACTTCCCGTGCCACCTTGGATCAACCACTTCCGCAGACCACCATCCAGAACTCGGTCGTAAGCCTCTCTTTGTCGAACACTCAGAGGAGCGTATAAAACGTATTCCTTCTTGGGTGGAAGGTTTGTTTCTACGTCAACTTTGAGCCGACGAAGAAGGAAGGGCTTGAGGATGGCATGCAATGACGAAATTATTTGAGATGATTGGGTGGTGGGTAAGGTAGACTTGAGTTCGGGTAGATTGAACCTATCTAGGATTTTAGTTTGACATAACATAGATTTGAGTCAAAACAGACGTACCACTGCTGGAAGGTGTCAATATCGTCGAAAATGTCAGGGAGGATGAAGTTGAGCAGGGCCCACAACTCGGCCAAATTATTCTGCAAGGATCATCAGCTGGCTGAGCACAAAGACAGAGAAACTGAACCAGCATGAAGAGGCGTTCCAGTTAATATCATCCTCCCAGCACTAGAATACTTTTTGATCTCTTTCATCAACTTGCAGTCAAGATTCTTCAGCCTGTGGCCCTCATCAACGACGATATACCCCCACTCGTAATGCGAAAGCGGCACACGGTCCTTGATGATCATCTCGTACGTCGTTAGCACGATCGGGAACGCCGCCGAGTACTCTCCGTCTTCCTCCTTGCCTTTCGCTGTCGTGTCTGCGTTGCTCTCTGGCTCGGAAACCTCGTCATCAACAACCATGCTCTCCTCTTCAGGCTTGTATTCGTCATCGTCATCTTCGTTCTCGGATTCGAGCACCACAGTTGATTTTCTGGGTCGACCACTCCGACGTGGTGGTGGTACCGCATTCCGTTGTTCTGCATCCTTGGCTTTCTTTTTCGGTGGCCGTCCACGTTTTCCCTTTGGTTTTTTGACGGCTTGGGATTTCGTGTGAGACGCAGTCCGTTTGGTGTTTCCTGGCCTTGCCATGACAGTACGCCGTAACTCTGCACGCTCCGCTGGCGTCCCATGGTACATGCAGACTGGAATCTGTGATGTTGTCAATAAACAAGGAGAGTCAAACGAAGCCGAAGGAGCTAACGTCAGGTGCAAACTTTTTGTACTCATCCACCCAATTATGGAGTACACTAAGCGGGCAAACAATAAGAAACGGCTTAAAATTGCTGTGTTCCCGAAGATACGCGCTAAATGAGATCGTTTGTAATGTCTAAAATGATCAAAATTAACGGCGTTCAGAATAGCGTAAAACAGTGACATACTTTCCCCAGACCCATTTCGTCAGCTATTCAGTACGTCAGTGCGTATTTCTCTTCCGCAAGGAAAGTTTGTTTACCTAGAATTCCAGAAATTCCATTCTGGTCCAACGAAACCATCCATTGAAGACCTTCCAGCTGATACGGCTTGAGCTTCGCGCCAGTGATAAGCGCAGGTTGTTGGAATACGTGGTCTTCATCATTGAGTTCGTCCTGCTCGTCCACAACAGCCTCTCCGCGCGTTCCTTTTTTCCTCTTGCCTTTCGGAGAAGCATGAGCATTTGACCGACCGCGTTTTTTGCCCGCCATTTCCTCTCTTCTTTGCGCCTGAAGTGCAATTTGTTTCTCCTTTTCTTCGTCCATTCGGCTCTTCAGGATACTCGAAAACACCGCTGAGCGCTGCAGGATAGACTGTAGTCGTGCTAAACGACGTTCCACTTCCTGATAGTCACATTAAAGTCGTGCAAAAAAATAATGAAGTCACTGTGCTTACGGTTTCGTCCAAGCTCAGAGGCCCTTTGGCGTCCTCCTTGGAGCTCTCATAATCATAACTTGTGTCCTGTGTCCATTTCTTATTTAGTCATGAACTTGAAAAAATTTTGTCAACATAAACGCACCGCGCCAAAATCGCTACTGACGTCTGATGACGCGTGCCTCGGCGGTGTCGACGCCGCAGAGCTCGTTTCCGATGCGGTACCTCTACCAAAGCCATACGACGGCGGCGACGACGAAGCTGGCGAGCTCATGGTGGAATGAAATGAAGGATCCAAGCAAGAAACATGTCAAAGTTTCTTTAAGCGCGCTTATACCGGCCCTAAACTGAATGTCAGCCACGTGCTTAATTACTATTAGCCCTCTCCCAACTCCAATGTCCATGACTGGCTTTCTTTTCTTTACTCCTGTGAGTCCGTGAGTAAAATGAACCTAGTCTATGATGTTAAATTGATCAAAGTTCTCTTTTATAGCAGGGGTTTAACGTTTTAACTTGGGTTTACCATTGACATGTTTTGATGCCTCTGCAAGGACACCCAGATCTCACATACTATTTTCTATCATCATAGGCACACGCGAATCACTTTTCAAGCACCCATCAGACTCATTCGATGTTGGCCCAACTGACGGATCTTCCCACCGAACTGATTCTCCAGATCCTTGACCATGATCAGGTCCAACCCACTGACATATATGCACTCGGATTAGTCTGCAAAAGACTCAATTCAATTGCAATCGCACTTCTCCTCGAAAACCAAGGCATTTTAAATCCCGAGGCTTCCATTACTCTAACGTTCGACAATGATGACGATAGCCCACGCCCTCCTCACCTTTACCCCGATCTTCTTCCTCCCAAACACCTCATTAATCAGGCTGATAGAAAGGTATCAATTCTAGCGGCAGTGACGGTCGCTTTCTATATTTCTTCCATGCGCGAGGTCAAATGTATGCTCCCCCCTTCAAGTTCACTCACCGATGGCCGCTTTCTACAGCAGCTCGATCGTTTCGCGGGCTTTATTTCGTGTCTCAAGTCCATCGATTGCATTGAATTCCATTTCACGGGGGATTCTCAGTACAGCCATCTATCCCCAAATACTATGTCTCCCAAATTTTCCTCGATTTTTAGGGACATTATTCAAACCTTGACATCTAATGACTGCCGGACACTCCTGCTGTATAATTCCAAATTCAAGACGCAAAAAACTTTAGAACGAGAAATAGACCCTGTGGGTCCATCAACATCGTCAATATCCCTGTCAACTCCCAGTAGTGTTGGTCCGCGAAATTCCTCAACGCCAAAGAAGGAAGCAAACAGTAGTAGTGTGCTCGGTATTTCAGGAGGAAAAATAGTGAGCATCGCCACTGCTAGCGCACCCTCACCTCCCGGCCCAGCCTCTGCGGACAGCAAGAAAGGCCTTTTCAAGTGGGTAAAAGCAAAAGCCGGAAATTCTTTTTCTCGTTCCCGTACTCCAAAGCCTCCTCCACCCTCTAAAGATATACATTGGCTCTACCCCCCTTTTGATCCTTCGTCTACCAATCCTCATGGAGCTCTGCGTACTATCCTCATCCAAACCCCATTTGCCCTTCTTCCCATGGGTCTTCCAGCCATTCGGAATATCATGCATTCCTCGTCCAGCACTCTTACAACACTCACGCTCTCTGACGTTGTCCTCGACGAAGACCTATTCGATTCATGTTTACCGGCCCTATTCCTCGACAGACCGAACGCCATAACCCATCTCTCAATTACTCGTTGCCGTCAAATCTCTCGTCGATCACTCTTGCGATTTCTCAGATGTTTTCAAGAGCGCCTCCAGTCTTTGGAATTCGATGAAGAGATATATTTCATATTACAAGACGAGGAACCATCGAGTCGGCCAGATTTTAACGAATTGCATACTCTCAAAGCACCCATCGACTGGGTGACCTACTTTTTAGCAGCGCACCAACCAACTCTAGAGTGTGGAAACGATTCCGAAGTCTCGTCTCCTCTTCCCAACCTCTCTGCTCTGATAATCAAATGCCGAACAGCCACTTCTGCATATTTCACGTACCAGGTTTTCCGCCCGCTCCTCGATAACATTTTAGAACCGCTCTACTCACGATGGGAAGTCGGCTCCCAGTATTCCAAGATCCCTAAAATTGCTGTTACTCTCGAACTCAAACTCGACCGGGATCAGCCATGGCAAATGGATCAAGATCGCGCCGTCCTAAATCTCCTCAGGCCATATCTGGAACCTGGCCACCGAAAAATCTCGTCCTCCCACACAACATTAGTTGTAGAAGATGGTTTCTCGCGAACACAGGCCTCTTCTACACCAACAATCCCAATTCACTGGCTGCTTATTGGGAAATTAGAATTGCCCTGCACATCTCCGCCTGTCAATTCTATCCAAGCCGGCGTCCTCGCGCAGTGGGTTACTACGCTCTTTCCGGCAGTCGAGCAAGTGACCTTTCCACTTCCTTTTATCCCTCGTCATGTGCCCATCGACGAGCGTAAGAAGCGCCAATGGAGCATCGCAAACGATGCTGTTGTGTTCCTGCACAACGCTCTGCAGAACAGTCGTATAGATGAGGACGCAGCGCCGTTCACATGGAAGACGTTAGTCATTGGAGAGTGGAGCCTTCCCCTAGACCCAGACGGGGATTCATAAGTCGAGTTGTGCATAAGGGCTTCAGTTCAGACGTTTTGCCTTTCCACTCTCAGGTCTGGTGTCGTACATTATTCTGAGTCTGACCTATCTCTGCATGATTGAGAGAGTTAAATTAATTTTAAGTGGGGATTGACCCGCTCTCTTGCGACGAATGCATGTTGATTTCTGGCCTTCATCCTCTTTACAGTTTATAATATGTGATTTCTTTATGGACAGCTATGGAAATTTTAATTTATTTCTCGTAAACTTTTTATCAATAAATAAGGGCTAATGGACTTATTTCTCCGCTATCTTGCAGATGTGGTTTCTATTGAGACATGCTACCAACTATGTCATTTATTTATCCATGTACAGCTGGACTTGAAAATACCAAAGTGTTATATAGTCGAAATTCAAGTCGAAAGCGCCTTTGACTTGAGTTTCCGGACGACGCGCATGATCTGACACGCCTGTCAGTGTCACATGATTGGTTCTGAGCGCCTTCGGGAGTTTTACATCAGTCCATTTTGGACCCATCCATGTCATTGTCGATTTATTCTTGTCCCGCAGTGCACGCTGCGCAAGACTCACATTGTTTTTGAATGACTCTTTCTTGTCTACAAAAGCTGCAGAACGAAACTTGCTAGGTTTTGGCAACTGAGCTCATCCAGTAGCGGTTGGTTGTGTCGACTTCAGACCTCAGCAGACCGGTCCCGTCGAATTCGCTGTTTTGCCAGGATATTCAATATTGACGTGATTTGGGATCTTTGGGGATAGGATTCACCAAATTCATCGATTCTACGCGATTCTGCCACCAAAGTTAGTGTTGTCACTTTTCCTTTTCGTCTGCTTATATCGTATCATTGACAGGTCTACACCAGCCACTGATGGCGCAACTTACAGATCTCCCCACTGAACTAATATTGCAAATTTTACAGGACGACTTAATCGTAGTGGCAGACCTTTATGCAGTAGGAGTGGCGTCCAAACGTCTCAACTTGATTGCGATCCCACTTTTACTCAAAGCTCAAGGCGTTTCCAATCCCGAAGATTCAATCTCTCTCTTTTTCGACCACAAAAGCCTACACCCTGCCCAACGTTACCCCGGCCTCACACGGACTAGCACCATCAATTACCGGGAGAAAGACATCCCAGTTGAGGCCGCAATCATGGTCGCCTTTTCCGTTACCTCTATTCGCGAGATGAAATGCACCTTTCCGCAGTCATTCACGGACCTTCGGATTCTCTTGCACCACCTTGGACGTCTCGCTTGTCTATTATCGCGGTTAGAATCTGTAAAATCTATCACATTTTATTTTATAGGCGATTACAGGCACCGCCATCTCTCATTGAATCCATTGTCTGCCAACGCTGCACCCTTTGCGGACATCTTCAGCGACATCATCTAGTCTCTGACCTTCAAGTCCTGTGAAAATCTCGTACTTTATAATCAAAGCCATCGCATCCAGGAGCGGTCGGAGCGTCTTGACGAGCACGCAACAACTTCTCTGACCCCTCTTATCGTTAAGTTCAGGCTGCAAACTGCGCTCCAGTCAACTTACAATGAAGTCGACGGTCCAGTCGGGAATGGTGCCAGCACTGGGCCAAATATCAATTCTCACAAAGGACAGGGACCTACGGGGAAAATGAAAGCAGTCAGCAGCCTCTTGCGCTGGACATGGGCGAGGTTCGAAAAAAATGTGGTGCTCAACCACTTCAACCCAGCGCCCTCAAAGACCAGGCTTCTATCGGGCCCAACAAACTCAAGTCTAATGGACCCATCCGAGTCACTCCAGCCACGGGTACTAAACCACTGCGCGAGTGCATCGCTACGTGCTCTGTTTATTCAAACCCCGTTTGTTCTTCTTCCTGGCTGTCTTCCGTCCATTCGCAATATTATTCGTTCATCCGCCGGTACGCTTACCTCGCTCACGCTTTCGCACATCATATTTGATCAACACATTTTCGACTCATGCCTATCTTCCCTGTTTCTCGATCTTCCCAACACCGTCACTCAACTCTCTGTCCTTCATTGTCGTCAAATCACTCCAAAATCCTTTTTAGAATTTCTCGGTTTCTTTAACGACCGTTTGGAGTATCTGGAACTCGATCGAGAGATGAGTTTCATCACAAATGGAAATCTACCTCGCCTAGCTTTCCCCAAGCTACAAACTCTCATAGCGCCACTTGATTGGGTGGCCCACATCCTTAGAATGCCTCTTTCCAACCTTACCGCCCTGACTATTCAGTGTAGGCTTCCCTCAACTGAGTTCTTTATGTACGACCTCTTCCGCCCACATCTGGATTCAGTTCTAAAGTCTGTGCGACCCAACGCAGATACAAAGATAGAAATCACCCTCAATCTCGAGCTCGATCGAAAACAACCATTTCAAATGGAAGACGATGTTATCTCTCCGAGCCAAAAGCGCCATTCTCCAACCATTAAGGTACCCGCACACTGGCACCTTATCTCAAAGCTAGAGCTGTCAAATATGCATCCTCCTGCTGGCCCAACTGAGGCCGATGTTATGGTTCAGTGGGTAACTACACTCTTTCCTGCGGTTGAACGAGTATTCCTCCCTGTTCCTCGCATTCAAAGCCGCACATTATCCAAACCCGAACACAAACGCTACCAAGTAGAGGCCATGAATGAAGGTGTTGCTCTCCTCTGCGTAGCTCTGAAAAGGTTTCGGATGGATTCCCCAGAAGCGCCACCTCCTGCCTGGAAAAAATTAGATATTGGACATTGGCCATTTTCAATTGACTGTGATCCAGAACAGGTGCAGTAACTCTGCCCATCTGTCTGTTCTCAAGTTTATTCTCTTTCTTCTGACAAAGTGTTGACCGCGGTCATGGGAGTATGCTGCGTGTTAACAGGAGAGTGGCAAGAATCGACGACGATTCACAAGTAATATAAAGTGGTCTGGGTTTTCAATGGTCAATCGTTGGTGATGTCGAAATTATATGACTCTTTCAATCAATCCTCGATTCATCACTCTCCAGTCGCTGCGGAACAACAAACCCATAACGATAATTAAATATTGTGTGCGAAACAGAGCTTGGATTATCGTTGGTAGGTCTCAAGTCCTACTTTGCCTAGCCTCACGACGTATTCCCTCTCTACACCGTAGGGCCAGGCGGCTACATTTTATTGCAATCCTACTTCTACTCAAAGCTCATGGCGCCATCTATCCAGAAGTTTCAATTCGCCTCGTCATTGATCACATGAGCCTACACCCTTTGCAGTTCTGCCTTTATCCAGACCTCTTGAAAGCCAATCGTCAAATTAACCAACGGGATAATAGCATCTCGTTTGAAGCAGAATTAATGGTTGCTTTATATGCTGCGTCTATTCGCAAATTGGAGGGCTCTATCCCCCAGTCAATTACCCATCACCCAACCCTCTCATGTCTTCACCTCGGACGCATCTCCAGGCTGATATCGCGCTTGGATTCTGTCCAATCCGCGACTCTCCATTTCACAGGCGACCATATGGACTGCCCTCTCCATTTGAAGCCTTCTTCTGCTAACCCCCGTACCATTCGCAAGTATTTTCAGCCATATCCCCTGGTCACTGAGCGCTAGGGGCTGTGAAACGCTGGAAATTTTTAACCAAAGCTACCCAACCATATGCAGGAACTATTGGAATTTGGTAAGGCACGATTACCGGACCTGTTCGGTGCGCGTCTACCTAACGACCTAATCCATGAGGAAGAAACCAGTGGGGCGACATCCATTTGGACATGGACGAAGTTCGCAAGCTCGCTATCTGGAGTGTCTGCAACTGCACGTTCATTTTGTTGACTCTTTCGATTTCGCAGTTTGTAAGTGCACATTCCTCCGAATCCCACATACGAGTGTTTCGACAGTTTAATATTGGGCTAACAAATGGGTCATTAAGTATACCCCACACGGAAGTAAAATAGGCTTTCTTCAAAATCGAAACCGTGATGCCGTGTACATAGTTTGCTTCCGAGCGTGAAGCCTACAACGGCACAGCCCATCATCATCACGCACACTGCCCGTTGCATCGTTGTTGCGCACAGTGCAGCACACTCAGCAGCGAAGCACTGCCCACTGCCCAGACCTGCAGACCCAGTTGCAAAAAGTCCGCAACTACGCTTCCCCGAAAAGGAAGGCAACGTGATGGCTGCTTTGCTCGTTTCACCCGACACAGCCCATCATCCCTTGCGGTGTTTGAATGGGTCAGAAAATCATATATAAGGACCCCATGTTCGTATTCCCAATCCCAGTTCTCTCACCAGGCCGGCCTGTTCTCGAACCACTTCCATCGATTTCTCCATCTCTTTTACGACTCTTTTCACGACCGCACCACTCTAACGACCTCTCACGACCAGCAGATACCCTTGCTCATCGCAATAGCAATCGCTTGCAAATCTCAGACGGTCAAACAAACACTTTAAACTCAAACCAGACCTTTTTTCTCTGCGTTAACCAACACCTTACTCATCGACAACCATGTACTACCCCAGCTCAGCCGGCAGCGTGACCTCATTCGTCACCCCCCATTACCCAGTTTCGAGGTCGTACTACCCCACAGCGCCCATGAGCGCCGTTCTGCCTGGTCAGCACTACTACCCGACCATGCAGGCCGCCCCCATGGCATACCCTATGTCAGCAGCGCCAGTCATGATGGGGCGGCCATCATATGGCTACAGCATGCCGAGTGCCTTGCCTTACTATGGACAACAACCAACAGTAATTCTTTCCTCCAGGAGCGGGAGGCACAGGCGCTCCAGGTCCCGCGGGTTCTTAGGTTACCTCTGAACGAGTCTACGTTCGAGGCCTCACCAGTCGTTGAAGATGAAGACGAAGACAGCAATATTTTCAGTGCTTCAAGAAATATTATTTTTAGGTTCCGATCATCAAGTCAAGTTTTTTGGATCGTAGGAGAGGATGAGGGTGAGGGTGACGCGCACGTTGCTGGTTGGTGTGGTGGTCGCGAAGAGCGCGGTGGCGGATTGTAGTTAAGTAAAATTGTGAATGAAAATGGGAGTGGTCGTTTTCGAACGACTGGCTCGTTTTGTAAAAGTTTTGTGTGCGATGAGTCGGGAGTTCAGAGAGCTACGAAACGCGACCAAGACTCCTTCAATACCGGCTTCTATGTTTTCCGGTGGACACGGACGTGCGCTAGTTGCATAGCAAGCAAGGAAACGCACAACAGCAGATCGTACAGCATCCCGCGAGACTGTAATAAAAGACAGTCGGGCAAGTCGGTCTCAGTAGATTCTTTCCACTGTCCAACCAAACCAGTGGCTTACCAGACGACGCAGGGCACGCAGCATCCACCGCTTTTCGGCTTCTCCTGTACAATCACCATCTGAGGCTGAGGTTGCGCTTCTTCACAGCATTGCTGCGGCTGGCATTGAGGTTGATAGCCATAGCCATATTCCGGTTCTGTTGTGCAATTTTGAACGATTTATCAAGCTCGAAAGGGAGTACGGAAGACAGATATATACCAGGATTGTAGCAAGGTTCTGGTTCTGGGATACAAGGTGGGTAATAAGGTAAAGGTTGAGGCTCGGAGGACATCAGGTATGGCACCTGTAAGTTTGTTTCAGTTGAAGCATTTTGATTTTCAGCTGTCAGTAGGAGATCGTATGATTGGATAGAGGAAGAGGACCAACTCTGTTGTCCGGCTCGCCACTTTATAATAGAAGAGGGTCGATAACGGCTGGATATTGGGTGTTTGTATACCCTGAAGCAGTGCAGTTTAGGACGTCGGCGCGGATTTGTCTTAGAAGATCTGCCGAGCTGCAATGATCTCATCGAGAGTCGCGTGACTGACGCGTCTTAGACTTTAATCACGTGCTGTCAAATTACTTGAACTTGTAGAACGCGCTCCTTCAAGTTCCGTGCTACAACATTGACGAAGCCATACAACGTTTACCAGTGCCGTTAGAGTCACCTCAGAATTACGGACTTGATGGCGATGTCGACACTGCAGAGTCCAAGGTAGATTTGATTATGGGCGAACCGTCGGCAGGCAAGACGAAGACGTGTTCCTTGGAGGACACCTTCTCCAGCTTAACGCAAGTTATTCGTAAATCCGCCAACGCCTCTTCTATCTTGATCAACGTCATATTTTGTTCCAATATCGTCAACTCGCGCAAATGCGGGAACAGCAGGCCGACCATGGTAAAAATGTGCTCTGCGCTCTCCGAATACGGAGTATTTTCAAGCACAACCTCAGTCACGGATTCGAAAGCAGGCAGCGTCTTGTCCCGTATAGCTTGCATAAGCAAGCTGTAATCAGTGCCCAGCGCACTGACGTAGTCGGTTTGTCGGCTCGTTATGCGGATACAGAATTCGGGGTGGACCTTGATTCCCTTCCGAGAACGGAGTCGTTCCATAAAGGCGGCATGCCTCGACGTGCACGCGTTGACGTATTCATTGCAGTCGAAGATCCGCTGGCCGAAATATATCGTCCATTTGCGCAGTTTTGGGATAGCAGGTGATTTGAATGGCACGAAGGACCGGGGAGTTTGCAATAAGGAGTCGAGGAGGATGAATGGCGCTACTAATTCCTCGAGCCGGGGTAATCCAGGTACGACCAGACGGGCTGCCTTGAGGCCCTCGGAATCCCTATATCGCTCCGGGACCTTGAAGCTGTGGGTGGAAGGCACCTCTAGATGAACTAGGCGCGGGGAACGAGACAAAAATTCAAGCATGTCGCCGAACATTAGTCCGGCGCAATCCAGAAAACAGACCTCTTTTAGGCGGCCTGACAACGCATCGGCTACGCACAGTAGCATTGCTTTCCACCAGCGGGATCCACTTTCAAGAAACCCAATTGAAATGGAAGTGGTGGTGGTGCAGTGACGGAGAAGGGATATTGTCCAGGTTAACTGAGGTTGAATTACACACATGTCCGAGTGGATGGCGAAGAAACGCAATCCGCATTTCTTCAAAGCGTCTGCCGAAGGCTGCATTTGAATCTTTGCAGAACAACTTGGTGATGCTGGATGACTGTATTGCCAATCTAGGGCTTGCAAATTCATCGTGGAACCCTTGGAGCTGAGGTGGCGTCGCAAGGACTGGGCCAGTCGCAAAAATGGGTTGACGTATTCACGCATATGACGATCAGCGAAACGAAGACTAAAGTAGTATATGATCCCGTGTCTGTTGGGGCAACCGCGGACTGTAAGTCTAACGCATCCTTTTTCGATGACTGTATTCAGTAGGGTAGAAACATCCGTGGTCCACGCTTGCATTTTCTCTTCAGAAACTCCGAACGAGTCGCGCTCAATCACTTCTCGAAATTCAATCTCGAATGTTATGATGGAACTCAATCTCTGGAGGACTCGCAGGAGTTGCAAGATTTTATGTTTGCTCGGCGTGTCGAATTCGTAATTGACCATCGGAAGTGAGCATTTTAGGTGGTCGATTGAAGTTAAATTGGTCATGATAGCCAACCCAGAAAGAACATCGAAGGCAGGGAATTCGTTGGGTAGTTGCTGGGATTGAAGAGTAGATGCAACGTATATCGTGCATTGTCTCTGGGGTTGTGAGTGTTCATGGACACGGAAGTATGCCGGAAGCGCTATGCCCTGGAGGTGGCGAGAAAGAGTGGCTAAGTAATAAAGGTCTTTCAGCGACAGTGAGTGCTTATCGATGATCTCGGATAGGATTTCGTCTGGTAGGTCACATAGTCCAACCTTCTCGTTCAGCGAGATGGTGGTCATCGGGAGGAAGATCAATTCCAACTGCTTCCGTTCGGAAGAAAGGACCAGCACTGTGGCAGTGCCAAAAACGTGCACAGCGTTGGCGGTTGCCAGGAACTGTCGAATAACAGACAGCCAAGGTCTTCCTCAATACGAGTCACCACTGCCATATCCTGACATTCCAGTATGGTCCTTGACTCAGAATCCGCCTGCACCGGTTGCGCACGAAGGATTGGCGGCTGCTTTGCCTGAGCTATTTATTTATTTAAAAGAAAGTGGAGGTATCAACGACATTTCGAAAATCCGGGACATCCCCAACAGACCTGACTTGCTCTTTGACAATCCTCCGCAATGGTTGACATTCACGACATTCCGCCTGAAATTTTAGCGACAGCTTTCGAGTTGGGCATCTACTCCGAAGGCATTAGCTTCCTCCAACCCCTTTTCAAAGTTTGCCAGAGCTGGCGCGATATTATCGACCATACGCCGCGTCTTTGGGGCATAATCCTCATCCAAAAACGCAAATCTGCGAAAGCCTTGGAAAGGCAGATCGCAAAAGCCAAGGCGTCGCCTTTGTCAATCACAATTTCTTCGGCCACACCTGTCGGGAGGTACAAAAACTCGATTGACCAGCTGACAAAATTGAGCAGCAATTGGGTCGTCGCTGACCTCGGGACCCAATTTATTTCACCCTGTCGTTGGGTTGACCTGCACCACTCCTTGGAGGAGCTTTCTCTGTCCAGAGGCACCCCTACCCATGATGATCCTGGCACATTTTTCGACGGCACAGACGCGTTTACGAAGCGTGAAACAAAACTGCGCTCCTTCACCGCAATTGGACTTCCCAGGCCATGGGTCATTGGTTTTCTGGGACCCAGCATCCGACACTTTAGCCTTATCCGTGGCCTCAACAATGCCGTCGAACCAGGAGACCACCCGGTGTATTGGTCTGTCCCTCAGGCTTATCGCATTAGAATATCCGATACATGGGATTATCTGGCGCGAGTGCCAGAAGCGACATCGATCGAGCTCAAGGACCTCAAACACACTCATACTCACTACAAAACACCTCCCACTATTCACCTGCTCAAACTTCGAAATCTCAAGGTCTCAAGCGTCCTCCAACTAACCTCCGTCCTAGCTCCAGTCGCTGCACCTTCTCTTCAGACGTTGTCTATTGACCAAAATGTTCCGCAGAGCATGCAGAACTGGTCTTGGGGCATCTCCCGACGCGACAGTCTGCCCATGGCACCTCTTTTCGCGCAGTGGAGCGTCCCCGGTTTCGTACCAACACACCTCCACACCCTAGAGCTCCGCAACTGCCTCGAAGTCGGTGACGTGACGTACTTAATCCGGTGGCTCGACCGGCTACCAAACCTCGTTCGATTATTCGTCGAGGATGAAGCAGACGCTTTTGGTCGGGCAGCCAGTAATGGGGAAGCCAACTTTTATAATGCCCTTGCCTCTCCAGTTACTGGAGACGATGGACATACCGTGTCCTGGCTCTGCCCGTCTCTGATGATTCTTCATCTAGTCGCCGACCACGAAATTAGTGACCTTATAGCTATCGCTCGTGCCAGAGGTGGTATTGTCCCCACGGCTCACGATATACCTCCTCCTAACCGCCTTCGTCGGCTCGAGGCCCACCTGTGCGCTGGATCTGAATCGAACGACGTCGATTACCTTCGTTCCGTCATTGATAATGCTTATTGTATCTGCACCAGTTGCGGGCTCAACGGTGCGTTTTTATACTATTGTCTCGCTCACTGTGCTGATGATCTTGTATCTAGCGTAAATACATTCTATAGTTGCTCATGATCAAAGCCCTTTCAAATGCACTGAGCAGGGTCGATTTATTAATAAACCCGATGGGCGTTTCGCCTTTCATCTCAATATAGAACATTTCATTCAATATAAGGCATAAAGCTTTCTACTGGTAGAAATTTGTTTATTAGTTGGTCGCTTATTTGGCTTGATTTAACGAATCCAATCAAGGAATCATATCCTCGTCCTTCTCAACTTTGATTCCAAAAAACGGCCAAATGGCAGCCGCCTGTAAATCCGGGACCCCATCGTCCTTCACATCGATAATGGGGCCCATCTGATATACAGCTCTCTTCTAAAAGTAGTCTCGACGTTAATCGGAAAACAGAGAATTATGACACAAGCGACTTACAAGTCCCAGAGAAACCTTGATAGCAGGAGGACCGGGGTTATAGTGCTCCAATGGCTCGGGAGCAGCTTTAGCTCCTTCCGAAGAGATCTCTGTTGCATTGTTTTTAATAAGGCGAATAATATTTCTTGCGGCGACCTCGCCCTGTAGTCGTATAGTCAGATTTAATAAGTCATTTCAAATTTTGGAAATATTACTCACCTGCGCGTAGGCGTTATGTCCAGCGGGGATGGCCCCGAACGCGTCAGCGGCGTCGCCGATGACAAAAATTTGGGGATACGATGTGTTTTCTCTAGGTTCCCGGTTGATACCGTCGTCGCTGACAGAAAGTTTCTCGTGCGCCTCCATGAGAGGAGACGCAGGCACTGCCTCAGGCAGTGATTGCAACTGCATTGTCCTCAAAACCCGGGCTAAACCAGTGGTCTTGTTCACGGTCGCCGGATCCATGCTGCTTAGTAGACCCGTATTAGACGCTTGACCCGTACAAAGTAGCTTGAGAAGTTGCAAATCAGTAATTATAGATTTAATTATGAACGGCGAAGATACATACTAAAAGATCAGCTTCGATTTCTCGGCCGGTAACAGTTCGGACAACTTTCTTCCCGAGTTGATTGATTTTGGGAGACCCGTTTTCAATCGAGTCGAGGTCGAGGCGTTCTCCGAGGATGAGCTCGATGTCCAAATTGATAACACTCTTCTCGACTGTTTAAAGTGGCTTTTTCAGAAGGCGTTTAGTTACATTAAGGACAAGACTTACTTTCTTCGTGCGTCTTCTCGTCAAACCGGGGCAGAAGGCGAAGGCGGGAATGCAGTAGTGTGACCTTCTTGGTCGGGTATACAGACTTAATATCTGTCGCGAATTCTAGCATCCAAAAATACATGGTTAGACTCAGTTTTATTATTGAAAAGAACATGGCGCCTACGAATGCCAAGGGCACCTCCGCCCACGACGAGGACAGTTTGAGCGTGCTCAATGGTCCCCTGCTTTTGCTTAAACCATTTGCATGCTTCCAACTTTGAGCCCGAAAAAGGGGCTGTGTCGTTAAATATCTCATTAGTGACACCGTTCGTGCTCCCCCAGAGATTAAGCGGCGGTGGGAGATGAGCGCCAAGTGCATAAATTGCGTAGTCAAAGGCGATAGTGGTTGTAGGGATACCCAACTCGGGATAAGATCGAGATATAGTAATATTGGTTGGTCGAATAGATTTAACCTGGGCCTGCAGGTGAATATGTCTAGGTTTGGGTGGGTCGACGAGAAAAACGTTGGTATATGGAATAACTGACAAAGAGATGAGTCAGTCGGGTTATTTAACAGGTCAACTTGTAGTAACTTACAGGCTTTATATTCATGGCCAGGTAGCACCGCGTATCGCGGCATTACATAGACGTCTACGAGTGGGTAAGAAAGCTTTTTGCATTTGGCTATATAACGAATACGTACGGTTAGCATGTCTGTTGTTGCAACGTTAAATATTAGTAGGGAAAATAGAAATTTATATCTGAAGATACGCACGAATTTCTGTCGATAAGAATGACCCTCCAGTCCTCTGGTAAATCTGCTGCTAAAATCTGTGCAGCCCGTGCCCCTAATTCAGAAGTGGGGTCCAAATTTAGCACTCGCATGGTTAAAGATCAACATGAAGGGAGGCATTCCTGACCTCCGTATGCCCCACCAAGAACTACAACAGTTCTCGTGTTATCATTTGGCGCAGCACCACCCCCCATGGCATATAGTTTATATAGATGAATGTAGGACGATCGAGTAAGTAAAGTGGGGAAGGTCACGCAAGGGTGGAAGAAAGAAGCAAAGAGGAACGAAATTTTATCAGATAAGAAAGATCAAAGTCACATGACAGTAACTGATGTGATAAATCGGAGTCAGGTGTGTTGAAACTTGACCAACGTTGGGCGTTCTCAGTGACGAGGATATGGCGCTCCAGTCTGAGGATAATTTGTTAGTAATTATCTCTTGATGTTGCAACGACATGTTCATCGAAGCTGATGGAATTCTGTCACCAAAATTTGCGAGGGCTGGACAGGGGGTTTGAATGTTGCCAATTACTTCGGAAGGACTAAATGTCGAAGTCTTTGAGCTCATCCCATCCGGGTAGTCCAAAGTAGCTTGGAAGGGCCTCCCATATCGCCTCACGTCCTTCCTGGTGAGTAAGTTGGGCAATGTTTTGGCACATTACACAAAGGTTGTGAGTTTCCGTCACCCTTTCATCCCAGATGTCCAACGCGCAGGCAATTGTTGTATACAAGGTACGTATTGAATCTTCCAGGATAGTGGACCTAGCTTTCTCGCATCCCACAGGCGAAAGGCATGCCACAGAAGGGATTACTTCATCATTCATGACCCAAGAAAATGACTCGTCCAATGTCGCTTGAACAAGGGCATCCTTACCGTGGAGGAGAATATAACGAGTAGATGGTGATAATTCAGCGAGAGTGCCGTCTGGTCGTCGGCATCCGTTGAAGATAGCGTCCTGGTACATTGGCATCACTCTCTGTTATCGAGCTCGAGTTGATATTGCAACGCACCAAATTCTGGTCCCGAATACAAAGGTGATAGGCCATTGGGAGGATGGAACGAATTCTCAGTTCTTCCGCAATGTTGACGAGATCAAATTCTATCCCAGCTGTGAAGTACACGCCTTGGGCTTCTGGCCCAACATCGAATAATGCATCCCAATCGACGAGTTTACTAGGGAGTTCCAACTTGATCCGTGCCAAAGCGTGATCCCGCAATTCCTCGAAGTCATACTTGTTCCCCAAGCGAAGCATTGCAATCAATAACTTGAGGGGATAAGATTTGACCGAATTGTAGAGTCTGAGATGGAATGCATGAGAACCAGTGCAAGCGATGCGTTGCAGACGAGCACTAACTGTGGCCCAGAATATATTGCAGTTAACAGGCTTTCCCAATCCTCAGCGGAATCGAACATTCGTACGACAAGACACCCTTCCACCAATAATTCGCCCTCCGGTTGAGGAACGGTGAACATGTCCTTGAAAAACTTTGAATATTTGGACAGCACGCCCCGATGGACGCGAAATTGGGTTTTCTCTGCTTCAATTACGATGCTTCCGTCATCGAACCAAATGGAAGAGCGTAATGCTGGCTCTTCTGGCTCTTCATTGGGTTCTGTCCGTTTTCGTTTCGCGGGAGGCATGATCAAGGTTTACTTTGGCACGAGGAATGTGCAAGGTCGGCACCAAAATAAAGTTTGCGACTTCGTCTTTGTTTTGAAATTGTCCCGATTAGGCACTTCACCGAAATTCACGAGGATTCGAGTTCGACGCACCTCACCACCTACCACCACGACCTCCAATGCTGAAGATATCCAGATGGCCTACACGTCCTCTGATTAACGCGAGCAGCCTTACACATGGCTAGTTTTGGTCGGGTGATTTGCCTTGTTCCTATCCACATTCGAAATCAGTGTTCAAAGAACAAATTTGAAGCACGTTGGAAATACAGACTTCCACAACAATGCTGGACCCCTAACTTCTGTTTACGACTTTTATCGTTCATAATGGCCGAATTTCTGCCTCTGGTCCTGGCTCGTCTAAACCCATTCTTTGGCAATTTCTCGTTCAATGGCTAAGCACTGCGCCTTCCAGTGGCAGAAGTGTCGCACTGTTAACCGTATCTCCTATAAGCGCGCGATTGATAAGAAATCAGAAGATTCAGTACAGCCTTGTGGACGTGCATTGATGATATCTGCCCAGGTCAGCTCGAAAGTAGAGGTCTGGTCACAAGGAAATTTAGGCGCCTGGAACTTGGATCTTATACAGGCACGTCTAACGGAACGTTTTTCCTTCAGATCTCGGATCTAATGGGCTTGGGTTTCTTGGGTTGTCGTTCGATCATCTTATGTTGGAGGTCATAAGATTATCTGCGATCTACTACCCAATTTTAGTCTTTAGGAGGCCACTCTTTCGTTCTCGAAATTCGGATCGCTGTTCAGCACAGGGTATCACAGGGTTTGAGACAAGGAGATAACCAGGTCAAGAGGAAGCTTTTTTAGCACTGAAAAGTGCGATTGAAATACAAGTCTGCTTTCAATCGCGGTGATAAGATGATGATGGCTCTCCTTGGTGATATGGAATGTCAGAAACCAGGCGAACCGAATCGCGAAATCAAAGGTCCACAACTATGATCACGAACTCGATGTGGCTGACAGTTGCCTCCCTGGACGTCTCATCTCGGACTTCATTTACTTACTTTTAGGATTGCGTTCAGTTGAGAGTCGCTGTCATTATATCGCAGTTGCCACCGTCGCTCGTCTCTTAAATAGGATGCTATGCACCAGGTCACAGGCTGGTTCCTAACACGGACGCATTTCAATAGTGATATTGGTAAATGTACACTATGTGGTAGATATTTGTTCAGATCGAGTAGTATACTTGAGAGTGTTGAAGCAAAATTAGTCTTGTACTTTAGTCATAGTCATATGAAGTTGTTCATTATGGATAGTGTAACAATGGGGTGGAATGGTCGAAAGTGGATGCGACGAAAGCAAGAGAAAAGGATTGCGGACGACCACTGCGCGAGGGAACTGAACGAAGTAAAATACCAGTGGCACCCTTGTAGGTGCCTTTCCATAACGACACGCTCTACAGCATGTCTCCTTCTCGCAGATGTTGTCGCAAGATTGCTTCGCGTACGCCAGTCAGGAGTACTGACATCGCTCGTATATCCTAACACAAAGATGTGAACATTTGGGCAGACATAGAACTTCGACACCGAGCTTACAATGGCCGATGTTTCGTAGCAAAGAAAGGGCCGCGACTCTGGAGAGAATTTTTTCTAGACGAAGTCTCACGTCTGAGCGATGGACGTCGGTTAGAAAGAGGCAGACATACATGGTATATTTTGAATCTATCCTTAAAGTCTGGAGAGCGGATTCATGTCGTTCATAACAGTTCCTCGAGGAGTGAGATTGCATACGAGACTCACATTTAGTGACGCTAGGAACGTCGTTAGGAAGGTCGCCGTAAGTTGGGACGTATTTCTTGACTTGCACGCCGGATGCAAGGACCGACGTCAACACATCTTTCTAAAGGCGCGTTGATTAACGATTATGTCCGCGGAAGACGTCGACAATCCTTACTTTGTTGAAGAAAAGAATAAGATTAGCATTTGCAAGCAGTTTATTGCTGCAGATATCTTTCCAGAGGTGCAGACTGTCCTCCTAAGAGGATAATAAGATATGTTGGTCACAGGAAGCGGTCAACAAAATGTTCTTACAAGCCGGTTGACTCGGCGATCTTCGTCGAGCATTTGATTGAAAGCCAGAGGCGCAAGGAAGAGAATGGCTTGCACTATTTTTACGATAAGGACCAGAATAACATAGGGTACATTATCAGGCTTACCGTCGTCAAAGAAGGGGGCCCATGATGCACGCTAATGTGGCGTTAGCGACGACACTGGTCTAAGAATATTTCAGACCCACCTGACTCCGAGCCCCTCCAACGTCCGCAATGTAAAAGTCCGGGTTTATCCCAGGACCCGCTGCTGTTACGTTGAGATAATGGCAAGAAGGACGAGTCAAAACATACCTTTTTCCACCACGAAGTGATGTTCCTCAACGCCCATTGTACGGATACGTGCTCTAACGATGTCGTCTTTGATGCTGAGTGAGAAATTGTAGAGGAACGAGGAAAGGAAAGACATACGGTCTGTAGGAATGTAGTTAGGTGTAGCGATTCTTGCGAGGTCATCCATGAAGCTGAGGGAGGTGTCAGACGTTGTAAAGATGTTTAAGTTAGCAGAGCTTACAAGCCAGGTTGTTCTCGAAGTCGTGGACGCCTCCTCCTCAGAATAGCCTGAGTTTCGGAGTTCTTCCACAACGCAATAATATCGTCACGCTGAGCAGCCAAAATGGACGAAGGATCGTTCTCTTGGCCGAGTGAGGTTTGAGATCGTCGACCGGACAACTTGTTCGTAGGGTCTTGTGGGAAGGGGTTACGTTTGGAACGTAGCAACGACTTCCAACCGTCACCAGCGCGTACAGTCATGTCCCTCGAATCCGAACATTCAGGTGCTAGAATCTTCAAGAGATTTGTTTCGATGAAGAAAAGAGGGGAAAGACCGAGTCGCATCCGCCTCAAGGATCGTTGGGGAGACTGTGGTGAAGGATCTACCGGGGCATTTGGAAGTCCGTCATTAGGTTCATACTCTTCTTGCAACGCGTCCAGGATGGTTTTTATTGAACTGGGATCATCGACAGATTTAGTCCTGAGGCTGTCGAAGTGAAAAATGAAATACCATACCCGATAATATTGAGTTGGACTACAATCTTCCAGATGGGCCGCTCGCTTTCAAAGTGTTTTGGGGCGAAGGCAAGTTGAAAGTCTTTGCATTGGTCAGTCAAGCCAAGGCTCAAGTCAATATTCCAACGTACTCTTCAGAACGGAACTCTAAAGAACGCGCCAAAAAATATTGAGATGCGATCTGAATACAACAAAAAGTGCAACAAACCTTTCCAGACTCCGATTGGCCTATACGGTGATTTTTTGTCAACGGAGTCACCAGAAAATTGACGGAATTCACGCACCAAGCAAAAGAATTTTGACCCCTTTCCTCCGCCTTTCTATCTCTCTCCGTCCCTCTTGCAACATTAGATCTATTCCTTTAGATCTATTTGCGGCTTCTTGCATTTCTTGAACACGTATCTGCGCCTCCTCTTCCGTTTCCGAAGCTGTTTGTCCGGACCATCTTGGTACTTGATATGGGTTGGTAGGTGGAGTGAAGTTCGGTTTGCTCTTGTCCTTGGACTTCATTAGTATAGGAAGTAGGAGGCAGTCGAGTGGATTCGACGCCTAGGAAGAGGTGGCGGGCGATCGTTGAAAATGGGAGGCGGAAGCGGAAGCTCTGGGTTGAAAGTTGATGTATATGTACATGGATCTAAAAGGGTAAAATCCCGCCGGTTGCGATGGAGAAGTTCAGATGAAAAAGTTATAAACGCCGGCTCGATTCCGGCCCCACATATTCGGTTGATGTCGGCCTTATGAGGAAAAAACATGTGAACACATGTCCGATTTCCGTTCAAATTTTAGATGCATTCTTGACATCAACGCGCATCGCGCATGGGCTGTCAGCTCGGTCTTCGGGAAAGGACCAAATCCTTGCGCGTCGGGCCTTCCTTTTTCGGACTCATAACCGAGAAATACTTTTCCATTTTTCATGTTTGTCCCGGTCTTGTCATAAATCGACGAATCTCACATAGGAAATAACCAGTGTGCCTGAAATCAAGATGCACAAGCATTCGCCAAAAATGTCCAAAAATCATGGATTGAACTATCAACTTACGAAACTGAGTAAAGAGGTGAAAAAAATCCGCTTGCGTCTGGAATACTGAGCCTCTGAGTTTAACTTGAGTTTAACTTATTTGGGGACTTCAATGAATTTTAAGCCCTTAATAGCACTTGTTTAAGCGGCCCCATTAGTCGGGTGGTGGGATAGACGATGAGTAAGTGACGGCTCCAATAATAGATAGGAGCGGGAGACCCAAAAATGTCGGATAAAGTTATAGAATTAGGTCGAGGAGCCTGGCCCTGCCACAGCTTATCACCGCAGAGTGACGCCCGATAATAAATTCCACTGAAATAGAGTAAATACTGCATTAGTAGGTAATGGGCGTACTGACTCACAGGTGAAATAGCATTTGATTAATTGAAAGAGAAAACCAGAATTGATCCGCAACTTAAACAATCGTGGTTGGCGGACCGCGTAAGAGAGACTTTGGCAACATCATGCCAATCTGAAAAGGTTGAGAGGTAAGAAAGTAACATGCTGTGTACGGTATCAATTTGGCGCTCACGACATAGTTAGGCATGTCAACCTAGAACATAAGGGTCGATCGTGGACAATATAATTTAAATGAAAGGTCAAACTCACGACTTCGTGCATCCTCAGATCCCCCGCGACACTACATAACATATAGCCTGCGACGCGGTCCATCTGAAACTCAGCCTCCAGGACATTAATCATGTTGCGGACAGCGGATCGCGTAGCCTCCCGAATATCGGAGTCAATTCCAGTAGTGCAATAATATTCGTCGTTGTGCACGTTTGGGCGAAAAGCTTGGAAGTGCGGAGTCTTGGTGAAGGGACGATCCTTCCGGACTGTCAAACGCACGGTGACTTCCATAGGGGTTTCAATGGCGGTGCCTATAACGGTGATTTTCAGCAATACTCAAGTGAGGGCAAGAGGTCAGTGGCGAACCGCAAACCTCTAAAAGAAGGTCAGACATAATGAACGCCGGTCTGGATCTTGCTGGAAAAACGTACCTCCGTCCCCTTGTGCAGCATGGCCATCCTAATACAGTTCTCAGCAGGAAAATACGTCACTCAAGACAAAGAACGCACTCCAATGGAAAACAAGGCTCCATTAACCTCGATCGGCAGGAAGAGTGTAGAGCCAGCAATTAGCTGTCTCGTGTCCAGATTCCCTCCAGTATTATACGGTGGAATTGTCGAAAACGCGCCCATCTTGCCAGGGGCAACTCCCATTTCACCAGCAAAGGGTCGTAGGGGTATCTTGATATGTCGTTGCTCGTCGAACCAGGCGTATCCTTCTTGTTTGTTCAATTTCCATATTTTCAATGCTGGCTCCGGGAATTCATCGCTCAATAGACCAAAACCTGGTATTAGTCCTGTCCAGCCCCAATCGGCATGCTCTACTGAGATGACATCAACTTGTAACGTGTCTCCTGGCAAGGCACCCTGTACGTAAACAGGTCCGCTAACTTGATCGAGTTGTGAGAACACGAGGGACGACAGTGTCGCAACCGTGGACTCTTTAGTAATCTGCCCATTAGACGCATCAAGACATGAAAACGAGACGGTTTCGCCGGATTGAATAGAGATCACTGGCGGAATGCTAGACACCAAAATCAGGATCTTATCAAGCACAGGTCTAAAGCATGGAGCGATCTCGAGCTCACCTGTTATCCCAAGCGAGGTGGGTATGCAAGCGATTAACAGAGTGGATTGACTTCGACATTGCTTGATGTTGAAGGGCAGATCTGGGGTGCAGAATCTAAAGCTCACGCGTGGAGGGAATAGTGAACGTTCTCTATTTATTAACATAAATCCGCAGTGGGGCGTGGGCCGTCGTCGCCACCTCCTACAGGAAACATCAGCAGATAGAAGACCAATCAATACCTTCCCTCGACTCTGACCCGGATGTCCTGATATCAGATAGATGGCGCATTGTGGGCCGCCCGTGAGGACAGTTCCATGGTTGGTCCATCGTTCCCATATGCCGAATCACCTGATAAGATAACAGGAGTAAGAGTAGCCCAATAAATTGACTTAATTTAAACCCGACTCACGGTAGTCATTTGGTGGTGGTTCAATGGCATCCCGACCATAACGCTCTTGCGACAAGCTCTCATGGCAAACATCGCGCGAGCCTTCGAACATCGGACCATCTGACCACCAGGACGGTCGCGCATGAGGTGTATAATTTCTTCCAAATCTGACATACGAATGAGATTAGGTCCAAACAGTGTAAAATTTCGTACCTTTCATATTGAAGACAGTACTCTTACTAACAGGCTGAGCTGTCAGTTTCAGCCTGCTTCCTTGGCCGACCGGGGCCTCTTCTTCGACGTCAACCTCAAACCCGTTTTGTCGGAGTATTTCCATATTTTCCAAAGCCAACATCTCATCAGAAGCTGTAAGTTCGAGGGGTCTAGGTCTGACATGATATTATTAATATGCCGAATAAACGAATAAGTGAAGATATGTGCACTCACCTAAAGAGTTTCTGCGACTGAATCTTGGTGGTAGCTTGTAACGTCTCGAAGTTGTATTTTTCATCCGCAGCGTGCTGGTCAACGATGAACAGATCATCCAAATCACCATCGTCAAGGCCAGAAGATTCAGAGTCGGCCATAGAAAGGCCTTTCCGTCGTCTGACAACGATGAAACCCAGGTTAAACTGTCCAACGACGTCCATTTCCGCAAAATCTTTCTTCTCGATTACACGTGCAAGCGCGTCCGCTGCTTTCGCGTCGTTCTCTGTGTTGGAGATGCCCGCATCGACAGGAACGCCTTCCGGGCCTGACACTTGTTCTCGACCATGTCCAACGCCACCTGGCCGCCTTTGATGAAGCTTCTTCGACCAGGTGTTCTTGATTCTGTCAGCATCAAACTTCAACGAAATATCGCGTCCGTCTTTGTCGGTCCTGATGACCTCGGGATGCAAGACCCTGTCTTTGTATGAGGTGGTCGATCGGGTGGTCGACGAAACACGAGCTTGACTCAGCACTGATGTTGGATCATCTACGTCTTCGTCATCCACCTGTGTTAAATCAATCGGGTCGTTGGAACTCTGATTAACAAGAGATTGGTCAAGTTCGAGGTCGCCTCCAGATGTCTGGTCCTCCATGTCCTGCTCCTGAATATCATCCTGCTTCGGCAAATGACGCTTGTCTACCCTCATTTGGTCCTCCTCCTCTCCGTCATCGTCAGCGAGCTCATCCTTTTCTTCCTCAGGAGCTTCCTCGTCACTGTCATCTTCTCCTTGATCAACCTTAGACGCCGCTGTCCGACTGGCTGAAAGTTGACTTCCAGCCCTTGCGAAACCAGCCAATTGACTACGCAAATTCTTCCGCGAATTCTGACCGGCTTTCCTGCCTGGCAGTTTGGCCGCCGACGGTAGTAAAGCTTCGCGGACACCAGTAGAGGACGAACTGTCAACAGCCGCCTGTCGTGGGCGGGCATCGCTGTCGCGATCAGCGGCGGGACTATCAACGTCTTCCGCACCCGATGATGAATTGGTTTTCTTAGTGATGATTGCCCCACTATCCGACTTCCGTTTCTTACTAGCATGACCACAATCATCAGACTGCGGGTCTGGGGAGGCAGGCCTAGACTCGGGGGTGGGTGTCTGAGGACGGGAGTTTCGAGTCATGCCTAATTTACGACCCCATGCAGTCTGGGAGCTGTCGAACATGACTGAGTCATCTTCGCGGTCGGGTTCTTTGGTGGTGTCTGCGTCGACGTCCATAGGATCATGTCCGTCTGGCTCATGCGAAGGGTCGTCAGGCAGCTCATCAGGCGGTGTATCACGCTCTTCGCCATCCTCATCGGGAAGAAACAACGGAGGTGGCGGCGCGACGGAAGGTTGGATGGGGAGTTGACCTCCCTGTGGCGGGATACTAGTTGGCGATGAAACGTCGTCTTCTGGTAATGGTGGAGAGGTGGTTGGTCCTCTGTTGCTTTGCGCCGTTTGCGCAACGGATAGCATTTGAGTTAATGAAGTTTGTATTTTGGAAGTTTTCGCAGCGGGCTGACGTTCCACAGACCTCTGCTCATCATTAAAATTATTTCTCGCATTCGCCCGTCGAGTCGACATTGAGGTCGACGGTGTTTTCGGTTGAGGGGGAGGCAGCAATGTCTGTATTTGCACCTTCGACTTGGCCTGTGTCCCATTCCCCAAATCGAATGTCGCCCTGGAAGGAGAAAAATGAACTTCAAGAGCAGCCTGTGACATCAGATGTTAATGCGATATTTTCGCACTTAGTTACGCGAACCACGAACCTTCAGAGCGGAGACAAGGTTGCCTTCGCTGTGGACTAATATCGTTCGCTTGTCAGGGCTGACGTTGACGTCGTAAGACTCTAAAATATGAGTATGTAATTAATGAAGAGCTCATTTGCAGATCATGTTGATAAACTAACCAGTTGGAATGATAAAGTCGGCCAAAATGAATGGTGATTGGTTGGCGTTGAAAGAACGGTATACTTCATTAAAGGCTTTCTGAACCTAAGAGCCAATCATTGAATGAGCATCAGAAGAAGTCAAGAAATGGATCACCTTGTTCATATTACAAGGTCGTCCATTGATGTAGAAGAATTGTCTATCCGTGCCCGTCCGTCCGCATGCGACCGCAAACTTGGAAATTAACCCTTTAACTTGCACTCGAATTGGGTCTGAGTCCAGGCTACGTAACTGTTCATTAGTTCTCAAGTATATCAATCAGTGTGAGATGACGTACTTCTGTAGTCTCTTTAGAGCCGTCTTTTCTCGTTCCACTTCAAATTCCAAATCCATGTCCACGATATTCTCCAACGACTTTGGGCCCCACAGCGCCGTGACGGATGCACGACACGAAGGCGATCCCAACGTTCGGATCTGCACCGACTTGGCCCTTCGTTCCGTTCAGCGTGTCCGTAAAAGACGCGTCGAAATCGCACGTACCCCTTCTCCGGCTGATTGCTCACTGTCAGGCGTATGCCTGGCGGGGCTGCGCATGGAACCAACGCGTACGCGTTGAGGAGTGCCAGTGCCTTGCCGAATTCGCGTTTCGCGTTTCGCTCGAACTCCTTTCGACGAACAGGCAGTGGTGTAAAAAGGTTTGTGAGCGTGATCGTTGTGCCTCGCTGGTGAAACATCAGGAAGAGCCTGAAAGATCCAGGAAAACTGTGACTTACTGTTCTTGCAACCGTGTTCTTTTCTTTCACTTTTCCACTTGAATGCATTACCAGACTCACACCCATTGGTGCGGTTGTGGACGTTGCAGTGACGACTGCCACCTCTTCGCTCAAAGCGCAGAGTGACGACAATGCTTCTCCTCTGAAACCAAACGTTTGCACCGCCGTAAGATCGGAAAATGTCTCCAACTTCGAGGTATGATGCTTCAGTGCTTGAAAGAGAGTCAAACCTTGAAAAAAACGCGTATTGCGAGCAAGAACGCACCAATACTATCATAATCAGTCTCTGCTATTCCAGAACCATTGTCCACGACTTCGACAGAAGTCAACCCGTAGTTTTTGAAGCGCACTTCTAGAGAAAAAATGTCAGAAAGGCCACAAACTCGAGCAAGACAGAAGCTCACCAACATTTGTCGCTCCAGCGTCTATGCTATTTTCCAACAACTCTTTGACTGCTGTCTGAAGGTCGATTACAACCTGGCCTGACGTGATACGGTGGACTGACGCGCTGTCTATTGCTTTAATACTTTGAGATTTTGACATTAGAATGATAAGATATCGAAAAGAGATGTCACATAAATGCAGGTATATAAAAATGTGGAACGAGGAACAGGACGTGGAGAAGTTGTGAAAAGGTGCGCATTCGATTGTCGCTGTTTGGCATCAAACCCAAGCCGTTCTGGAGCTCTTTCCCGAGCATTTTTGTGCCCTCTTTCCACTGGATGCTGTCACCGACGTCTTTGGGTCTGTGAGGACGACCGACTTGGCACTGATAGAACCTTTACAACAGATAAGAACGCGAAACATGGCAGAGACCGCCGCTCTCAACAGATTTCTTTCGGCGAAAATGGTTTTGTGGCTTCACTTCCCTCATTCTCAGGTAGATGTAAGTGAATACATATCCATAACAGATCGACTGTCATCTGTTTATAGGTCTGTATAGGAGACTAACATATCCACCCCATTGCGTGCCGAGATGGATTCATACTCGCACTACCGGAACACACACCTTCCCTCCTCTCATTCTTCCTTCTTCGCTTGCTCTTGATTCCATCTCTGCAGTCTAATAGCAACATCCTGCGAACTCTTCCAAAACGTCTGAGGATTCTCAAGACCTATTTGTCTGCTTATCAGAAGGGTCTTTCTCGGAAATAGAAACCAGAGTTGAGCAGGTCGAACGCACTATCAAACAATGGCCAAATGCAAGGCGTGCAAATGGTACGACCAATATCAGCTAGTGTCTTATCTGAGGATATGACCGGACTCTTCATTAACTCCTGTTCATCAACCCCATCCTCAAGAACGATCATGATATTGAGAGTGTTGTCCGGTTCGTAGCCGTTTTGGACGCGTTTGTACGCGTTCCTGGGGATAGTGTTGACGATGGGGATGACCCAGTCATCTGGCTGGCCGTTTAGCTCGAGGGGAACAGTTTTGCTTATCTTGGACATGTCGAGCCTGTAACCCTTGAGAAAAACAGTCATCGTGGGCGAAGATTCGGAAACAGAGCGCCAATGCAGAAGAAAGGACGATGGAGGATGGAAGTCAGGAACGTTCGGCAGTGAGAGATGATATCATCTGCAAAAGACATGAGCTCCTTGGTGGCTGATCTAGTCCATTTTCGGACCGGGTGTAGCATATATGAGTCCTTGCCGATTTACTGGTGATACTGAGGTGCTTGCGCTATACGTACAGTCTAGATTATATACGCTTCTCAAGCACAGAATTATTCTGTGTGCAGATAGCAAAAATAATGAAACACCGAGGATGTCTGATTGATATCTGTCCAAAAAAGGAGACTTGATTGCCGTTTTCAGGTTGATGGGCTCCTCTTGAAAACAGGATTATACATCGAAACTCCAAGCAAGTTGGTAAAGGGCGTGACAATTGACGAAATAACACATAAAAAAATAGCAGCTTGCTGATTCGACATGTTTTCAGTCCCTCGACTGGGAGAATGAGGCTGATGACGATTTTTCCCAGTCCAATACAAAGTCGCAAGGTAACAAATGCGATAAAAATGGCTAACAGCCTGTTAGAAGAGAAAATAAAGCCTCAGAAAGCATTTTGGTCCGCAAGACAAGCCGGAACGGTGAAATACCAGTGCCGAAAGACAACATTCCTTGCCATAGGGCTGCCGAGGACAAGTACGACGGAAGTGGGTTATATTGGCAAAGCTGTAATGAATACAGGTAAGTAGAAGTAACACGGCACAGGGTGAAGAAAGGTTACTAAATAAGACTAACATCTATGTTCAAGATCCTCCATCGCTGGGAGGAGAAGAGATACATTGGGACAAGGCTCTCTTCTAGAAGCTATCCTTTCTCAAGGTCTTATAACCACATTCCCATGGGCTCAGGAGCCGGGTAGCTAGAGGACATAAACTGCATGGCCGAACACTTCCGAGTACCATAAATCTGTTGTTATTCGCTCAGATTGTATTTCAAGCCGTATAAATGCAGACTCAGGAGTCAGGAGAAAAGGAGTGCCGCTTGCCGCAACAAGTGGCAGGACATTACTCGCTGAGATATTTTGGGTCTGCGGACTGAGGTGGGATAAGATTATATCATAAGAATAGTGATTAGTGGGCGTTCGAAGAAGGGATAGTCACAACTAGTACCGAAAATAGAATTCGCGATTCTTAATTAAAACGATTCCTATAAATAGGAATGTGTGTCCAGTGACGTAGCCGACCACGACGCGACTTGAGAAGACGCGACTAGTCTTTGTGTGAGTACTTAAGTATTTTCACCTGAATCATCTGCAATAAAATTTAGAATATTTATATCAATTCTCGAACTTAAATTTGATGCAACATCAAAAGATGGTCACTGGCATGGAGTCCACTTTAGATAGCTGCCTAATTTTTCGCGGGAACCCTGAGAACCAGTCCTTCATACAGATGATATCCACGTCAAGGACGTTCATCCCAGCTTTGAGAAAACTGCGAAAAGAACGCACTGTCTTCGGTGTTAAAATGAACCCTGCTTGACAGGGAGATGTGTGACGCACGGCAGAACTCGGCTGCTGCCAAAAGGCTAATCCTGTCCAACCCACATTCGGTATTTTTCCCTCTTCATTCCACAAAAATCTTATCCTCCGTTCAGATCTCCGGCCAAAAATGGTCTAGTGCCATCGTTAATTGCCCGTTAATCTGGCGCGGAGTCGGAGTTATAAATTCCGCCAATTGCCGATTGGGGTTAGGATTTGCTTTTCTAACGCGTGCCACTGTTGATTTCGACCATCGACACAAGATTGGTGAGTGTATTCGAACGAAGCAACCTTTTAAACTTGCTTTGAGGCAATCAGATGGATCATATTTTATTAAACCGCAAGTTTCGGGCGAACTCTAGAAATGCATCGGAGGACTTCTAGACCCCCAGGAACCTGGTGGTGGAAATGTCGGATGACGAAAGTGACATCCGGAATGTATGTCGATGTGTGTTTAATTTGAACGGGTTGGCTTCACCCTCCGCGGTGCTCTGTGCTCTTCCTCGGTCAATATTGCTCGTCACCGAACAACCATTCTCTTATATTCTGCCTCGTTTCAGGCAGCTGACATACTCCCTTCCTCTCCCTCATTATGTCGAGTTACTTCGCCGTTTCTCTGACTTGCGCATTAGGGGCTGGAATACTCGGGAGCGCCCTGACATTGCCACCGCACGGAACTTGCGAAGAGGGGTCAATCCGACTGCACAGTGCAGAGCCCACTCTGACCAACTTCAACGTCCTTGACGATTTTGAAGAGACCAGTCCATATTTTCCAGACGTCACCGAGCCGGAAGACGAGGAGGATGGGGTTCCTGTTGACGAAGAAGCATTTTGGTGGAAGGTAAATACCTATTTCTACCCGCCAACGCGTCAGAGTCAATAAAACTCGCCCTTTAAGGTTTTCTTCACCAAGGTAGCTATGTTGGCTTTCTTGTTGGTCATCGCGTTGTTGGAAGTCGCGCTTCTCTGCTGGACTGTTGCCTTCCACGAACCCGTCGCGTCCCATGTTGTGCGCGTCGTATTCTGTCTTTACATGATTGGCCTTATCTTGTGGTGGACGACAACGAATGGGCCACGACAACATCGTCCACTACAAATCCATGTCGTCGTACTAACGACCGTGGCCGCCGTACTGTCGGTTTTGCGCTCATTTGCGGATAATCGAGTCTTCTCCATTCTCAAAAGTCACGGAGCTCAACACCTAGATTGGGTTGTCTGTGCTTTGTATGCTCTGCTCTTCATTTTAGCAGTCACGACACCTCAAGGTCCAGGGCTTCAGTATCCTCTGACCTACATCTATTTCCCCTCTTCAGCTGAGAGTTTCGCCACCTCTGGCTCTAATGGAATGAAAGCTGAAAATGTTTGCCGCTCCATATGTATGCGTTCCCCTGAAAATCTATCCTCAATATATTTAGGTTGACCGTCTTTCTGCAGCTGCACCACTTTGGCGAAACCTCCTGTTTTTATACACTCAACCAGTCCTAGAGCTGGGCAAAAAATTGCGCAATATCGACATTGGAGATCTTCCAGTTCTCCCAGCCAACATGCGAGCAACGTCAAACTATGCACGGATGAGGCTCGCCCATCAATTCGCCTCCAAAGACGACTTTTTCAATAGAATTTCGAATCTTGGATGGAGACTTGGCTACCGATTGGTTTCCCTGAATATCGCTGCGTTTACGGCGTTGCTTGTGCTGGCCGTCCTAACAGCAGTAACTAATTACGGACCTGCGATATTCTTCCAATTATTCGTGAAGTACCTCGAGACGGACAGAGATAAGAACGATCTGCGCCAGGGCTGGACATACGTTGCCGGGTTGACAACAGCGAGCGTCGTTTCCGTCCTCAGTAAGCTGCCCCATGCCTCGTGTATGCTGTTTATTTGGCTCATTTTCTGCCACCTTCGAAAGTTTCTCAACAGCTCTGGAAAGTTTCGACAAGCGACATCGAAGTTCGATTACGCCTTCAACTCAACAGCATGCTCTTCGCCAAAACACTTGTCCGGAAGGACGGCGTCTCAATACCGTCTGTCGGCCCCTCCAACTCAAATACGGATGTGGAGCAGGCATCCGACGCAGTTGACGATTTCACGAGCAAGACGCAGGTCATGAACTTGATGACCACGGACGTCGACCGGGTTGGCGATTTTGCATGGTCTATCTTCGCCCTGATTGGTATGTGAGGTGTTATAGGTCAATATATGCGCGAATTTAAGTGTCAATTTAGATTCGCCTATCGAAATATTGGTTGGGTTGTGCTTTTTATATCGACTGCTCGGTAAGCTCTTCCTTCAGACGTAATACAGTATACTGATTGACTATGCTGGTCTTAGGGAGATCTTCAATTTTAGGAATCAGCACTTTCATCTTGTTCCTCCCATGCAACCACTTCATTGGCAAAGTCTTCCTCAGTACGTAAAACCGAAGTTTCGTCTGCTTCGCGCTGAATCTATGATATCAGAGACGCAAGAAAATTTGATGAAGGCAAGAGACGAAAGGGTCAGCATAATGAACGAGGTAAGCCCTTCTTTTAAATTGTCGACCTTCGGTTATTGACTAGTTGACTTGATAGATTTTGGGAGGCATCCGCATGATCAAGGTGTGTTGTAATACCTCATCGCCTACGTAGGCTAATAGCCTTTTTAGTTCATGGCCTGGGAGCGAAGCTTCATCCAGCGAGTTGAAAAAATTCGGTCGAAGGAACTGAAGTGTCAGAGATCAACCTTTTTTATTGAGGTAAGAGTGTTCTCCTTATATGCGCTCTGAGAATGCTCAATGGTGATTCTAGATTCTGTGGTCTTTGATTTGGTACACCTATGGCCAGTATAAGTTGATTTCGGAACTAATGGCTGTTATGCAGGAGCGCCTCTCCGATCATCGTGATTCTCGTCTCGTTCTACGACTTTGCTATTGTTCGACAACAAGAATTGACGCCTTCTATCGCATTTCCATCTGTATGTCCTCGTAAAATGTTTGATGTTCGAAGATACTAATACCAGAATCTAGATTATTGGTATGTACGAGATCGTTCAACTATTGCTGCAGGTTTAATTTGTCGGCATAGTCTTTTCGGCCATGAAGTTCGCTCTCAATGCACTGCCAGCGGCGTTCGTGAGGATGATGCAGGTGTGTAACCAGAAACATTTTGTTATGAAATTGTATTGACTTTATTTGCAGAGTTTGATATCGCTTCAACGCATTGCGAAGTATCTTGATTCTCCAGAGATCAAGCTCGTCTCTCAAACCTCCAAACCGACAATTTCCCTGGAAAACTGCACCGTCTCATGGCCGGGTGAAGGCTCCTTCTCGCTCAACAACGTCAATGTAGTCTTTCCCATTGGCAAAATATCCTTGATTTGCGGCAAAGTCGGTTCTGGAAAATCGCTTCTTCTCTATGGTATGTCTCTCTGCCAAAGCTGTACGCTTTTTAAGGGAAGCTGTGCTGACTTCCATGCCAGCCTTACTCGGAGAGGTTGAGGCTACTTGCGGAACCATTAAGTGTCCAAGAACACCTTTCAACTTCCAATCTTCGACTCGGACTGAATCAATAACCGACCAAGACTGGATTGTTGATGGAATCTGCGCATATGTTCCTCAGGTATTCGACATGGGTTAGCCAATTTGTGGCATGCCTCAGCTAACGATTTCATAGACGACATGGCTCCGCAATGCATCAATCAGAGGTGAGTTGTTATGTCATATCTGCAAAAGTGTTTTACGCTTAATTTGTTTTCTGTAGATAATATTCTCTTCAATTTACCATATAACCGGGACAGATATAAAAAAACATTAGAAGTGATTATTTTCATTTGCATAGCCCAGTTCGGAATATTAAATCTCACTAATATAGGCTTGCGCCCTTCTGACCGATCTCGAGATCTTAGAGGATGGAGATCTAACTGAAATCGGCGAGCGTGGAGTATGTGGATCTCTTTTCTCTCCGAAAATGTCACGCTAAGTTTCGGCAGGTCAATTTATCAGGAGGCCAAAAAGCAAGAGGTAACGTCTCCATTGGACAGCCTGTGAAGCTATAGTTTCTTATTCGCTTCTAACAGTATCGCTCGCTCGGGCTGTATATTCTCGCGCATCAACGTTATTATTGGATGATGTCTTGTCTGCTGGTGCGTCTGTCATCATATCATTTCATGGTCGTGTCTAAATGCTTTTGCAGTCGACGCTCAAACCGCAAATCACATCTATCACGAATGTCTGGAAGGCGAGCTCATGCATGGCCGAAGCGTAATCCTCGTTTCGCACCACGTGCACCTCTGCGCGTCAGGAGCCGACTACGTGGTCGCACTCGAAAACGGAAGAGTCAACTTTGCAGGCTCTCCAGACCTATTCCTCCTCTCAGAGTTCGGGAACACACTCATTTCCTCCTCGCCAAGCTTCACGACGGCACCTGAGGTCAACAACCAACGGATGGTTGCTGATGCCGTTGAACAGATTCTTAACCAGGAGAAGGACTTAGTGTCTCAGCTGAGCGACGAGACAGTCGCTACTACGCCAGTCGAAGATGACATTCCAAAAAAGGCTCCGAGGAAGCTCATCGAGGAGGAAAGACGTGCTGTGGGCTCCATTGGTCGACAAGTATGGATCACATATTTGAAAGCTTGCGGGACGGGATGGTACTGGACCCTGCTTTTCTTCTTCATGATCACCGCAGCTGTCTTCCCTGTATTGGAGAATGCTTGGCTGAAGTGTGTCCCTTTCACTTTCTTCTTGACGGGATGTTTACTTTTTTGACAGGCATTGGGCGGGCAGAGAGGTCTCAGCTAATGTCTTTGCTTTCCATCAAGACCGAACACCCTTGTTCTATATCTCAGTGTATGCGGGCCTTTCACTCCTCGGATTACCCATGGGAGCCTTCAGATGGGTTGTGCTTTACTCTGGATCCTTGCAAGCGTCGAATTCTCTATATGCGAACTTGCTAGAAGTGGTCCTTTTCGCAAAAATGAGGTTCCATGATACCATTTCACGCGGCCGTCTTTTGAATAGATTTGGAAAGGACTTCGAAGGCATGCTTATCTCAACATCTGGTTTTACTCTATGACTGACTTTGTTATTTCAGTTACTGATAGCCAGTTACCTTTCGATCTTGGTCATGCACTGGCGCTCTCGCTCTCGGCGCTGACGTCGTTTGTTACGATTGGAATTGTAGTTGGCTATCCATTCCTACTCGTACTGATGGTGCTGGGAGTCCTATATGCGAATAGTGCGTCGAGATAACAACATCCATTTTAATCTGTTGCTGACCCTGATTGAACTCGTTGTAGCTGCCAAGGTATGATATCTGTACCAACACACTACAGGAGGTTGTTGATTATGTTTCGCAATCTATAGGTTTACGGGCGAACCTGTCGCGAGTTGAGAAGATTGGGTGAGTCCTTAGAGAGACATTGCCAATCTTGACCTCATTTTCGACCCTCAGAATCTGTTACGCGATCGCCGCTGTATTCGTTGTACGGAGAAACCATATCTGGCGCAGCTGTCATGAGAGCTTTCGGAGCATGTTCAGTTTCCATGCGGGACATGCTTCGCTGTTTGGACGTGGTAAGGCACATTTCTCTTTGCTAAATCTTAACCTTCTGACGACTTTCTACAGCAAACCAACCCGTACTATTGGATATGGAATGGTAAGTAAATCCACAACCCGTAGCTCTTCAATACTGAAATGCTTCCCAGTTAATCGCTGGTTGAATACGCGCTTCAGTCTTCTTTCAAGCTCAATCGTTGGAATCTCCGCTGCAATATGTCTCGTTACACCATCTATTGGTGCTCCGCTGGCAGGATTTATCTTGGCGTTTGCCTCTACAATCAATGAAGACATCTTATATGCTGTATGTGCATCAAGTCTTGCTTCTTGACGTTACTTAATTTCATTTCTATGATTATAGGTTCGCTACTTCGTTCAGCTTGAGCAATCCATGGCACGTTATTTCATAGTTTTTTGGTCGCTTCCGTACTTATGAACATTGAAAATGATCTTCCTTATAGATCGCAATGGAACGAATTCAAGAATTCTCTGTTCTCGAACCTGAAGCTCCTGAATTTACCGATGTTGTCCCTGCTGAAAACTGGCCAACGGCAGGAGCTGTTTCGTTCGAGGGCCTGTCAGTTCGTTATGCTGTTAGTACTCTTCTTTGTGTTTTTGCTCTCAGTTTTCTGACGAAGCCATGCAGCCTCAGTTGAAAGATGTCCTTCGTGATTTGACTTTCGACATCAAGCCCAAGGAGAAGGTTCGCATAATTTTGGCTTTCTTGTTCTGAGCTTATCCCGCCATAGATTGGTATTCTAGGCCGCACTGGATCTGGGAAGAGTACGCTTGCCATGTCCCTTTTCAGATTCGTCGAGGCATCAAGTGGCCAAATATCAATTGATGGTGTCGACATTGCGAAGATTGGTCTGACGAGTCTTCGAAAGGCGCTCAATATTATCCCTCGTAAGCCCTCTCTCGTTGAGATGCCGTCGCGTCGGAAACTTACCATCGTCTTGTAGAGGATCCAACCATCCTGAGTGGTACTATCCGCTCGACACTGGACGTGTTCGGCGAACATTCAGATGCGGATATTGTCAGTTTTTTTCTGTCTACACCTTTCGTTTTTATTTATCTATTTTTTCCAGTACGATGCTCTCCGTCGAGTGCATCTCATCCCTCCAAAGGACAACTCTTCGACCGAGAGTCTAGCATGCAACAAATTCTCAAACCTTGATGCTGCAGTCTCAGAGGCCGGTGATAATTTCTCTGCAGGGTACTTTTTCAAGTCACTTGCCTTATTTTCAACTGTATTGACTAAGCTGTCTATCTAGAGAGAAACAGCTTTTGTGCATGGCTCGCTCCTTGTTGAAAGGTGCCAAGATACTCGTGATGGACGAAGTGAGTGTCCATCAAATAGCGTTTCAATTCTTTCTGATCCAATATTCGTCAAGGCTACTGCTAGGTAAGATACGCTTCTCGCTGTGACCTTGGTGCACTCCTCAACCAGTGTTTTTTAGTGTGGATTACGCTACAGATGAACACATAGGGAAGGTCATACGACAGTGAGTTGACTGTTAACTCAATCATGTTGAGTCGGACTTACATGTCAATTGCAGAGAGTTCGCGGAAAGTACGGTGTTAACGATCGCACATCGGCTTCGGACGGTGATAGATTACGACAGGGTATGCTTTCTCCTTCATGCCTCTCTTGTTAATATCATCCGAATACGCCATCTTCCAGGTAATGGTCCTCGAGGACGGAGTGCTGGTGGAATTCGACAAGTCTGTTCATCCTCTTACTTTTGCAACTTAGATGCTAACTCGTCCAATCATCTTCGTCTTCAGACCTGCGACACTTTTGAACGACCCCAAATCGCAGTTCTATGCACTGTGCAAGGCGACTGGCCATGAAGAGTTTGATGTTCTGCGCCAACTTTCAGGCGCAAGCTCTTAAAATATTAATGCCCATGATGGACCCAAAGCGCTACACGTTCACATATTTTATTGATACATCATTATTCAATTATTTTAGATAGGTTCTCTCGATGTACTTTGCATTTGTTCATGTCATACTTCCATCCACACAATAAATACAGCATAGTTGACATCAATGACCCACCGCTTGTGAGTCCCAAGCCTTGGGCTTTGTGCGTCATCCCTTGATGGACTGTCGTGAATGGCGGCGACGGACGGGCTTAGTACCGAACGATACAAAAGCCACCCACAGGCTCCGCCGTTAGCGGCTGTGAGCTGGTCTCATCATAACGTTCTGCCCTGCGAGAGGACTGGAATACGCGCTGTGCGTTGAAGCCTTCAGAACGACTCGAGCTGCTGAAGAATGCATCTAACCCCTCTCCAAGTTCTCCTATCGACCCTTCTGACCCTGCTGTACCTCAACGTGTTGGGTGTTGAAGCTCTGCCTGTGCCACTGCCAGCATCGACATTTTTGCAGAGCGGTCGTGATATCCAGTTGCAATCTATCTCGGTGAGTACTCTCGTGCAAATTTAGTGGTTATTTTTGTGCTGATGATGTGATGCCTTCTCCTTCGAATTCGCCTAGGCAAGATCGCCTTGTAAAGTCGCCGACATAAGTTGGTATCTCTCGAAATTTGCGCACCCTCAAACCGAGGCAAGGATAACAACCGCTGGCACTGGCAATGGAGTCCTGCTTTCGAGAATGATAGGTGTAGAACCCATGTTTGAGGAACGGGACGAGCAGAGTCCTTCCGTGAGTAGTTTTTTGGATATGAGCTTGAGTTCTAAAAGCTTTACTTGTGCTCTAGAGTCAACAGGCTCATCACACCCACTACACTGTTGCATCTCTCAATTCCTACTTTGCAAAATATAAGGGTCTGTTCGGTAACCATAATTCAGCCAGATTCTCATTTTGATGGCAAGCTGGATTATTCCCACAACCCTAAGCGTGATCACGGAGAATAGCGCCATGTCACATCAATTTTCTTTCCGTGTCCGTGGTTTCCACAAACTTGTGCCGAGCTCGTTATCGGCAACATCAAGCATCTCCCGACACTGCTCTCGGGGTGGATCACTTGGCGCGCTCCGTTACTTAGACTTGATATAGGGAATAAAACATTTTTTTCTATCTACATCTCTTAGATTACATGTAAATAGATGGCCGACTCATGCTGAAGATAAAGGGCGGGCAACGACGAGCGGACCCCGCCAGGCGTCGGTGAAACGCTCCGACAGGACTGTAACTGTCACAATCCGAAACGAAAAATACCCACCTTCCCATTTGGGGGTGTGGGAATAATCCAGCTTGCCATCAAAATGAGAATCTGGCTGAATTATGGTTACCGAACAGACCCTAATGCATGGAGAAAGAAAGGAACGACCTCACCGACTGTCACCGACTCGGAGAGCTTGTCCAGCTGATGCTCAGACATCCCTGTTCAATTCACTCAGAAGGTCTGGAGAATATGGTTCGAGGGCTGGTTAGCTTGCGTTCAGAAATATCTAACAGTAGAATATCAAATTTAAAGAAAACCTAATAAATATCGTCTTCCAAGACCTTGACTTCAGCCTCGCAGGAAGTTAATCACCCAACCCAACCCGCCCTTTCAAAGCCCATAAATCTCCGCCTTCTGCGCCGTAACCACCTCCCACTCAAGCAGCAAATTCACTCGCCCACCCGCAGGCACCTTACACACCCAATCCAGCCTCCCATTCTTCCCCAGCGCCGATACATCACACCCAGGCTGGTCCGCGCCATTCCACTGTGCGAGCACACCCTCAGAGACCCACATGGGTTCAGGCGGCGTGAGCTTGCTCGCGAAATCAACAACCCCGGAAAGCCCGGCGTCAGACCCTGGAATCGTCAACGCAGGGCGGACTAAGGAGACGACGAGGTTCGCGTCTTGCGAGACGGGGATCTGGTCGGTGATTTTGAGCCCGTGGATGGGGACGGACTTGGTGTTGTGCACTGTGATGCGTTGGGTGAAAGAGTGTTTGAGAGATTTGGAGTAGAACCCTGTTTCGGAGGTTGTTTTGGATTGAGGGTGGTAGGTTACGCGGATGGAGGGGTCGACACTGCAGTTGAAAAAGAAGGCATTAGTTTTAGGTAAAGACTTTAGAGGGTTTTCCGGCAAAAAACATACCCAAGCGGGCACCTGAACACCTCCTTTGGGCTGACAAGCGGGAGGCGTGAGCGAGCGATGAAGCTTTGGTCCACGTACACGTTACTTGGACCCGGGAGGAACATGAACTCTGAGGAATTCGTGATATTTGCCTACAAAAAAGAATATAAGTGTTCCGTGATAATGAGTCACACCCAAAAACCACCGCAGACAGGTCATACCTCCAAATGTACACGGGTGTTACCCTTCGGAATACACACCCACGCCAACGTCGCAGGTAGCTCGAGGTTCGCGATAGTAACACTATGCTCCTCACCATCGCTCGGCACCGTCGTCAGCCCAGGTACGCGGAACGTAGCATTGACGTTCCCTTTCGACGTGACGAACGCCGTGTTCGGCTCAAACGCGATGAAGTCGTCGACGTCGTCTTCAGACACTTCCGCCGCGAGGTCCGCGTATCTGTGTTTGTTTTTTCGTGCGCTTGCAGTCATCTGCCGGGGTCGCGGAGCCGGTGCTGGTGCGACGGGCTCGTTGCCGACGTGCTTGATGTGCCATGGGGTGAGGACGGGGAGCTCCAAGCCGAAAGAGGGCTGGGCGGTTTCGAGGGTGATGGGTACATTCTCCCAGTTCTGTCAAAATGGGTGTTAGAACTGGAATGTGAGGGAGTTGTGGATCACGTAGGACGAGCGAGACTCACCTCGCCAGTGTGCTGCGTAATACCTGCTTTGTAGACGAGTTTGACTGGCTCGGAGGGCCTTTGCATGTCGACTCGGATGTCGTAGCTGGCTTCCCACTTTGCCTGAGAAACGACTGTGGAGAGATTGTTAGATAAAGATAGTGCAGCGTGAATGATAGCATACCATAGATCAAATTGACCTGCAGCTCAGCAGCGTCAACAGCAAACAATCCAATCGCAACCTGTGTTCGCAACTTCCCTTCACCAACCTGCTCGTCCAGCCTCCGACGCTCGTCCTCAATCCGCTTGTCGAGAGCTTCCATCTCTTTCTCCCCTTCCAAAATCTTGCGGTCCCACTTTTCCTCAGTCGCGTCGTACACGTCCATCGCCTCCCCGAGTTTGGAGATATCGAGGTGCTCGACGGAGAGCTTGTCGATATATTTGTCTACGGCTGCTAAAGCTTTTTTGCTCCGCTCGAGAGAGTTGTGGGCGTGTGCTTGCTTGCGCTCGAGTTCTTCGAGCAGCGGCGAGGTGCTGTCGGGTTGCTGTTTGTAGGTTTTGGAGACGGTTACGCCGTGGATGATGGCGGGCCCTCGGCCATCGACTCTGGTAACAATGGTTAGTACGGATGGGTTATAATCACAGAAGTTGTGAATTTATGAACCTGAGAGAATCGCGGTCAACGACATTGGGCAGGCCAGAGATGGTCAGATTGGTGTGGCCAGCAGCGACTTTGACATTGTAGGACCTCGTTACTTGGGCTCGGCTGGAGTAGAGACTTATGTTCGTGATCTTACTGTCGGGCGTCGAGTCGAGCGAGAGTGTCTGAGCAGCGTTGGTGTTGGCGTCCATTTTGTTTTCGTAGAAATAGCCAGGTCGACGGAGGTGGTACATAAGAGAAAGATGTGGGGGCCATTCTTGCTGAACTCAAGACTCTTTATAGCGAAACGGTTCCGCTGCTACCTCATCAAGCCTTGGTCTGAGCGCTGACTTGACTCGTTGAGACACGGATGAAGTTGAGACCATTTTTGGTGGAGCACTGGGATCCGCTACTTGGACTAAAAAAATAGGAGGCACTGATATAGTGAAAATTAAGCGGGGCTTTTATAGTCTTTATATCTGTGACTCGAGCGGGACCGGGATGTGTTTTTGAGCATCGACCAAGATGGTGAAAGGAAGAAAGGTGCGGAGTTGAAGTTAGTTTCTACTCCGACATGTTCTATCCCCATGTTGGAAACTCCGCTTTAAATTTCTCTCTCTCCTAATTTCTAAAATTGTAGGCGTCGCGTCCTTGGCTCTCAAGTTCAGCGAAAAGTGATGCCACTAGAAAGGTAACAAAGTATATAACACGACTGGAAGGTATGAGTGGACAAATTTCAAAACTAAAATCAAAATTCAGAAGCTTGCCTTCTTCAAGGCCGTCAGGCGGCATACTCGCAGTGCAATACGAAAAGTAACGCGTGTTCCACCACGTACGCATCGAAGACAAGACTGGCAAGTATTGAGCACGGAACCGGCAAGCATCCGTCCATCAAATTCGCGCTTGCTCGTGCTGTAATGCGAACTCAGTCACCGCATGTTCGCCTCCCAGGCTCCAGCGCGTGCTTGACGCACGCCATCCGCCTGACTGTCGCTTCCAAATCGCTGAATTGATAAAGCGACACGATGCCTTCGTACGTCTCTGACTAATTTGACGGTTCATCGACGGACGCAGCGTTTAGGTGTAAATCACTCGTCCTTGAACCGAATAACTTCAATAAGCGCCCGATAAAGGATCAAGGGGCTTCGAAGGCATGTTCACTAGCAAGTAGCGGAACGATGCCATTACGTCTATGGCCGATCGACCAGTTCATTAATTCCGCGACTTACCTGTCGAACACAACGTTCAGGTGACAATCCTAGTCCTCGAACCGAATAAGCGCTCAATAGGCCTGAGGGTTCGAGTCGCTCGGAAGGCGTGTTGACCAGCAGTTAGTGGGACTGGGTTCCGGCTAAATTCAAAGCGATAGAGCAGTTCGGCTCAACAGCAAATTGTTTGCCCTTGTTACAAATTTATACTAAAAAAGGCTGCATCTTTATCAAGCGGGCAACAGCTATTCCATTGGCTGAGGGCTTCAACTCCGCTTGAAAAGCTATGTGTGGACCACTGGACGCGAACAGATCTGCTCTATCAATTTGAATTCAGCTGTCAACTAGTTTTCGTTAGGCAAGCTCGACAACTTTAATACTGGTTATATCGATGCTCGTTAGAACCCTAATGCCTACAGAGGTACGAGTACCACCGAGACCGACGCTAAGTCTAAGCACAGCAATTGGAATTGAAATTGTGTAGGAGGCATGGTTAGATTGACAGGCCACGAGGAATCGTTCAGTTATTTTTCAAAATTAATTCATGCAATGCACAGCTCCTTGAAAAACATATAAAACGCGTCGCGCAGCCCGTTCGAGCCGTACAACACAACCAACCCATCGTTTTCAAGACCTTTTCCCTGTATCGAGTTCGAGTTCAAGAATGTCTGGCCATAACCAACGAGTAAGTCAAAGACGTTATTCTCGAAACAACGCATCTGAACCGTACGCAGATCCAACTAGATGCAATTGTCGAATCCATGCCCACGCGCCTGATTGATCTCCACTCAGGGAGGTTGGTCGACAAGGACACCATTAAATCCCAATGGTCGCCCGGTCAGGGCGTCGAGATGTCCGAGTTCTTCCGCTACGCCATCCTTTCTCACCGGTGGGGCGAAAAAGAGCCTAGTTTTTCGGAGCTCGAGAACCAAGGAGTTAAAGACCTGAAAAATGGACCAGGCGTCGAGAAACTTCGGAGTTTTATCGATCTGGCGACCGAGCGCGACTGCAGGTGGGGGTGGTCCGACACAGTGTGCATCGACAAGAAAAGCAGCGCGGAATTGCAGGAGAGCATCAACTCCATGTTTTCGTGGTACCGGAACTCGGCGCTCTGCATCGCACTACTCGAGAAAGCAGACGGCATTGACAATCTGTCCAACGAACCTTGGTTCGGTAGGGGCTGGACGCTCCAGGAGCTGTTGGCGCCGAAATGCTTCAAGTTCTTTATCAGAGATTGCCATCACCAGGCACCTGATAGATGTAGGAGCCACTGGAAAGAGCTTGCTGCTGGCGCCAACGACAAGGACGCAGACGGAGACAGAGCTCTGCTGTGCAAAGTAGAGAAGGTGACAGGAATCTCCCTGAAATACCTCGAGTATAAGAGTGATGCCGAAAACGACGCAGCGCAACTAGGGTTTCAGCCTGGAGTGGAGGACTTGAGGGAGCGCATGGGATGGGCAGCGCATAGATTGACGACACGAACAGAGGACCTCGCGTACTGCCTGCTCGGTGTTTTCGGGATCAGCATGCCGATTATATACGGGGAAAAGGAGGCCGCCTTCTTTCGCCTTCAGGAAGAGATCGTCAAGCGGACGAACGACAAAAGCCTTTTCAACTGGACTGGACGACCGTCTGCCTTTAATTCCATGCTAGCCAGCGAGCCCAAGTGTTTTGCTGTTACTAACGGTGACCCATCCGACACAAATTATAACCCCCTTAAGCTCGGCCTGTTTTATCTTACCCCACTCGTATCGATATGGTCGTACGATGCGCTCATGGTCGCTCCAGACTACGGAGCCTCTTTTGTCTTCGGCGAGGTCAGCAATATTTCCGAAATTCCCTCGACTCTCACTTCTATGGGGTTGCGCGGGAAATTTCAACTGTACAACGTTACCGGGGTGACGATTAAAAAACACAAGGACCTGCAGAAGGACGACGACTTCTATCGGTACGAGATAAACGCGAATGGGCTTTGGCACTTCGAGGTGGAGACGACACAGAATCTTGATGCTGCAGTCAGATGGGGCGCATCGGCCCTTGGTATGTACCGCGTTGCGGTACTTCACCCGTGGCGCCACCTTGGGGGATTTAATACCTTTGATGGGTCGGAGAAGCGAGTTGCGATATTGTTGGAGAAGGGAGAGTCGACCAGGCCTTTTTACTTCAAGAGAAGGATTCCGACGCTGAAACCAATCATGGTCCAGATGACAAGGTGCAAGTGGCTCGTCCCTCAAATTATATATGTCAAATGATCGTTTCGTCCGAGTTAAATTAGTGCCTCTTTGTGCCCAGTCGCCCTCTTGTTGTCCTAGTTCGTCTTGATCCATCTACTCTCTTACTCTTTATTGTTTGGCAGCTTGTGTTCGAATTTTATCCATCCATTTGATTCACCTACTTTCGGTTGTATATTTATTCTGTTGACTAGTATAAATAGATCTTGCGATCGCATGTCCGCCTGCATTTGGGATCGAAGAACAAAAGGGTCTTTCCCAATTTGGTAAAATGATACACAACCTTCAAGGGGGCCACACTCGCTCTGCCGTGATTGGCCAGAACCGTGTTCTTTATTTTAACTGTCTTTTATACTCATATATAGATCAGATACAGGGAGATGATATAATTTGCACCCTTCATATCCCCGAAATCAACCTGCAAATATTAACATTTCTTTGCCCAACGGACAGTATTGACCTTTGGTCTGCAAAAAAATCAAAAATCGACCTCAATCAGCTCAATCCACACGCGGCGCCAAAGCAATGCACGAGAACCGTAAATCGCCCCCAGCCTTGCTCTCCATATTCACCAGCCTCCCCAGCCCCAACGCCAGCGCCCGCTCACTAAGCGCGTCCTCATCCTCTCCCAACTCCCCACGATCAAGCGGCCCGCCCCTCACCCCCTCAAGCTCCCACAAATGGCCGTCCTTCGCCTTCACAAACGCAACGAAGTGCTGCCCCAAATTCTCCGGATCGTCCGCATCAGGCGGCACCGTGTCCCCAAGCTGCGCCGCCTCCTCATGCGCCGTCTCCAGCGCATCGGAGTTATAGAGCACATCCGCGCGCTCCTTCATCCCCAGCGGGACAGCCGCTTTGAGTAGCGCATCGAGCGTGCTACCAGGTGTGATCGCCGCCGCAGCAGCAGGGGCGTTGTACACACAGTGCAGCAGCCCAATCGAGCCGCACGCGTTGCGGATGGTCTGTTTGAACCATACCACTGGCTCGTCGGGGCCTGAACCGGCGTATGCTGGCCTGTCTGTGGGGTCCTCGGCTTCGCGGGAGGCGTGCCACGTCGGGGTCATAGGGATGATAGCGAGGAGCGCGTGGACGGGGCGCGGGATGAGCGCGAGGAGGGCGGGGTCGGTGAGGGAGTAGACGTCGTGGAAGGCGAGGGCGGGGAAGAGCCCGAGGCGGGCGGCGAGGTGGTTCATTACCTCTGGGTTGTTCTCTGGTTGGGTGAGGACCTGTGGTGAGCTGGGTTGGGGGACAAGGTGACGCAGAGAGACTTACCTAGGATGGTGAAGGACTTTTGGGACATGTTGCAAACCTACTGGAAAGCTGACTTCTTGCTCGTTGAAGTGGAAGGTGTTCTTTGATTATTGGTATCAATTTCTCCGAAGTTCGTCCTTGTTCGTGTCTCAGCTCTGCTCCTGATGAGTCTAGCTATGCTCAGGCCTTCAGCTTTCCTTCGCGATCGGCAAGTCCGACTCAACAACTCAGTTCGCAGACAAGATCGAGAGGCAACAAACAAGGCTTTCGTTTGGCAGAGATGCTTTCTGCGACTCAGAAGATCAAAAGCAAAAGTCGAAGTTGAAGCTTTGAAGGTCGAGAACAAGATTCGTACTTGAATTCAGGATTGAACGCGTGTCCCATCGGTCACATGCCTTAGCAATGAAGGGACGATCCACATCGGATTCCCAAACCAAACCTGAGCTCTTTTTTTTTTACCCCAAGCAGACTCCCAGATATTAGTTAGAGCTCTAGGCGACAAACGCCTGCATCGATATTAGCAAATCCGAGCTCCCTCTTAGTTGTACTACTCGTTCAATTCTGCTCTACGTAGCCCCTATCCATAGAAATGACGCAATGTGCTTTATTGTAACCACATGCCGAGATGATCGTGAACGTCCTTGTCTCAAACTTCAAAGTCTGCTACGACTCGTAGTACGAGTAACGAATGGTTCCACTGGCAAAATATTGAGAACGTGAAAATGGAGACATAATATTCCGCACGCACTCAGACTCATGCTGGTATAGCCACCTTCACCTCCGCCTCCTCGTCTGGCGGACGAAATAAGACGAGAATGAGTTTCAGCGCTCGACCATCTTACAAAGTTGTAGATCAGTCAATATCGATCACGAACGACCTGCATCTGGGGTGATTGTGAACGAATGTCAAAATGGGAAGATTATTTCCTATTTTTGGTGAAGGGTACACAAGTCTGGATGCGGTGAGGGTTTTTTTGTATCTAGTTTGATTGATCCTAATGATGTTCTTTGGTTAGCTTGGTAATACTAGCTCTTGTACATATTCGAATTGGATCCGATACGAAGTAACGAACTTGAAATAACTGCGCCAATATTGACATGCTCTTCACCTATCAATCCTCCTCCTCCTCCAAAGCAGGCGCCAACGCAACACACGAAAACCTCAAATCCCCGCCCCCTGCCTTCAGCTCCATATCCACCAACCTCCCCAACCCCAACCTCAGCGCCCTCTCACTCAACGCGTCCTCCTCCTCCCCCAACGCCCCGCGATCAATCGGGCCGTTCCGCGACCCCTCCAACTCCCAAAGGTGCCCGTCCTTTGCTTTCACAAACGCAACGAAGTGCTGCCCGACGTGGTCCGCCTCGTCGGCGGAGGGCGGGATGGTGTCTCCCAGATGGGCGGCTTCTTCGTGTGCGGCTTCGAGTGCGGCGGAGTTGTACAGGACCGATGCCCTCTCCTCCATTTTCAGCGGGACGGAGGCGCGGAGTAGCGTGTCGAGCGTGCTTCCCGGTGTTATCTTCGCCACGGCATCAGGGGAGTTGAAGATACAGTGCAGCAACCCAATCGACCCACACGCGTGCCGGATGGTCTGCTTGAACCATACCACCGGCTCGTCCTCCCCCGAACCCGCGTATGGCTCTTGCGATTTGGACTCGAGGGGCCCGTCTTCGGCTTCGCGGGAGGCGCGCCATGCGGGGGTCATGGGTATTATTGCGAGGAGCGCGTGCACGGGACGCGGGATGAGGGAGAGGAGGGCGGGGTCGGTGAGGGAGTAGACGTCGTAGAAGCGTAGGGAGGGGGAGAGCCCGAGGAGGGAGGAGAGGTGGGATAGGACGGTGGGGTTGTTTTCTGGGATGTTTGAATGTAATCTTATTACTCAAATAATTGAGAAGTGAGGAGAGGCGTACCGAGGATTGTGAATGTTTTCTGCTCGGACATGTTGGAAGTTTGAGGGGTGGTGGAGGTGGGTGGTTCTTTTGGTACTGTTCAAATTTCAGATAAGCGCCGATGACTCTCAGCTTTCGAAAAGTTTGGTTGTACAACGAAGTTCGCGAATAAGAAAAAAAAATTCAGGTATATAAGCCGATGGTACTTTCTCTGATGATCAGAGAGTAAATGAAAGTTAGAGGGAGGCTTCGTACGTGAAGTGAACGCGCGTCCTTTCAGTCACATGTCCTACCACATTGAAGGGACTGAGTATGTTCCGAATCCCGAAGCTTGCCCAAAGCTTAGCTCTTTTTTGCAGACGGTAGACTCCCAGAGAGTGAAAGCTCTTCTTGTAGCACAAGACAACAAAAACCTGCTGATAAACGATAAATCTAATGGTTTTGGACTTAGTCCACAGGTGATGACGTCAGTACTGCTATCCCGATCTGGAGGCGGTTACTTATGCCTCTTCGTTCCGTTTGTCAACAGATTATGGGTCCCGACGCGACTATCATAGCATAGACGATTTTTCAACGCGCATCTACGCGTTTTCTGGACCTTGACAGCTTTCACACCAAATTTTTCTGGCCTTCAAGTTGCAGCGACTCTTCCTGAATCTTCGTCGCACACTACTGCCTTTCACAGCGCACTGGCAGTCGGGTTGCCTCTTTGTTGACCGTCGAACCGTAACTTCGACATCCGTCGGGGGCGCACTGACATATTATCTTATCACTGTCTGACGTCACCCTGCGGTTCCTATACCGTATTTCCGTCCGAGGTCGACTATAGCCCATCTGTTTCCGAGTGCCTCCTCTCTGGCCATTTGACCATCATTCAAGAAGCCAGGGATAGCTTTCAGCATCCGGCTTACGAGGAACCCGAAAGTTATCGACATCCACCCATCCTCCCGCACCTTCTTTACAGCTCTTTTCTCTGTCCCAACTCTACAGTTTCTTCAAGTTTCGGACCTGCTACTCTTCAATACACATCGCAACACAAAATCTCTCCTGTTTCTTTTGTTTTGAGCGCATATATTCCAATTCTCGACGTATTTTCTTTCTGGATTGTTGTTTCTTTGTGGGTTTAGTTTCTTTTCTTTTTTTCAGATTTGCTTTTATTTCCGTCCATTCCTCTAAACATGCCATTGCCATCCAAACGATCCTCAACAAAATCCTTCTCAACCGTCAACCTACAACCATGGGCCCAGCATAGGCATCATCCTCACGGCGCAAATCCAAAGCATCCCTACCACCACCTGCAACTCCTCGTTCTTGAACTGTTACTACCCTCGCATGCGGTCAATGACCGCTCTTTATTCTCCACCATTAAATTTACTCTACCTCTACTATCATTATTTTCAATAGATCCTCCAACTTTTGCCCTACCTCCATTCCAGCACTATCCTTTAACTCCGCCCCTTCAAAATTCATTATCGCTGCTCCCAAAATTCACTCTGTCCTCCTCCATTTTGTTGGTATATATTTTACATCTTCTCTTTCCTCTCCTGCCATCTCCTACCTTCAATGTCTAAATGGCAGACGACTTGGACTAACCCCTATACAAAGGAATGACGCACTCTGCTTGGCTCTGCTTTCCCCAAGAGCTTCCGGAGGCGAAGGCAGACTCCGGAGTCTCCAGGTGACAACGCCGATCAACGCACCGCTCGGCACAGCGGTGTTGATATGATCATGATGGCGCCTGCACGGCCACATCAAACCGTGCATTTTCTTGGCGGTGTTGGAGCTGTTCTCCTCCCTCCCAACTCCTACTCTATCCCGGTCCACTTTCTTTCGTCTCCTCTTCGACTCGGACCATACTCTTCTCTAGCAGTGAAGAACTGAAAAAGGCTGCAAGTTACGCCTACTAGGAGACGAGCGAATCAGCTTGCATACAAGCCTGATTCAGTCTTCCGCGGCTATAGCTGGTGAAGCCACCTTCACTGTTACACTTTTCATCATCAAGAATTTGGGTATGCTCTGAGTTGCCTTCAGCAAGCCTTATATCTGACCACTTTGCAGCTTCACGTACAGGTCTAGACCACGTGAAGTCGCCACCCATTCATTCATCACCGTCGTCAACGGGCTGCGCGGGCTTCTCAATCGCCGCAGGGTGCAACGTTTCTTCTTCCAACCACACCCTTTTCTCCTCAAAGTTATAGTAAAACCCGCCTGTCCTCAGTTGCGACCCCACAGCGGGCGAGACAAAAATGAATTTCAACGCTCGATACATCATAATCGTCCTCTTCGTAATCGTACGCCTCGGTTTCTCCTTTCTCCTATCACCCACTGACGCCCAAAGATAGGTATCCCTGCACTACATCCTCAGCTTCAGCCACGAGCCCTACGGGCGCGCCACCTCTCTCGCAAACATCAAAAACAAGATCCTTCCGCAAAAGTTTTCCCCTCCATCAGGGATAACACCCACCTCCGACTCGCTCGAAAACTTCCCCGCGCACACGCCGTCGTACAACGACAGCCTGGCAATAGACCGCCGTGCGAATGCGACGTTCGTTATTCTGGCCAGGAACACAGACGTGCAGGGCACGGTGAAGAGTATAAGGGAGATTGAGGACCGGTTTAATAGGCGGTATGGGTATCCCTATGTGCTGTTGAATGAGGTTCCGTTTTCGGAGGAGTTTAAGAGGTACGTTTGGATTTACTATCTCTTCTCTTCTCTGTGCCTTCGTGCTGCTGAATACTGACACCCCCCTCTTGCTTCACAGCCGCGTCTCCGTCCTCACCTCTGCAAAGATTGAATTCGGCGTCATCCCGAAAGAGCACTGGTTCCAGCCCGACTCGATAGACGAAGCCAAGGCCAAGGCGGGGCGGGACAAGATGGTGGAGAAGAATATCATCTATGGCGGGAGTGTGTCGTATAGGAACATGTGTCGGTTTAATTCCGGGGTGAGTTCGAGTTCTCTGCGTGATGGGGCTGGATCAGTGGGGTTGGGCATGAAACACTGATGCTAACTTTCTCTTTTTTTTCTCCTAGTTCTTCTTCCGCCATCCGTTGATGGAGAAGTATAGATGGTATTGGCGTATCGAGTGAGTGTTTCGTCTTTTTTCTTCAATTCCTCTGTTCTGTTCTATGTTGTATATTGTCGCCTTCCGTTGCACTGCATCTCTGCCATCCTTTCCTCGTCCCATCAATGACATCTATCTCTCCATCTTTCTTTAATGTCTGACTCCCGTCCTACAGACCGGACGTGCACTTCCACTGCGACATTCAGTATGACCCGTTCGTGTTCATGGAGGATAATAACAAAGTTTATTGTGAGCCTCTGTCTTTTGGTACTCGACCAACTAACCGATGCGTACGCGTTATGCAGCGTTCACGATAACGATGTACGAGTACGAGGCGACGATACCGACGCTTTGGGGGCACGTCATGGGTGTGTCTCTTTGTATTCTTCTTTCGAAGTTTTTCAGCTTACAAATTTTTCTTGAACTTTGAAGACTTCGCCAAGGCCCACCCTGAATTCATCGCAAAAGACAACTCGCTCGGGTTCATGTCGACGGATAACGGAAACACATATAATCTGTGTCATTGTACGTCCCCCTTCCCTCCCTCTTTTTGATTCTAACTCTAAACCCAACCAGTCTGGAGCAACTTCGAAATCGCCGACATGTCCTTCTGGCGCGGGCCCGCCTACACCGCCTTCTTCTCCTATCTCGACGCACAGGGCGGGTTCTACTACGAGCGGTGGGGCGACGCGCCTGTGCACTCGATCGCGGCTGCGCTGTTCGCGTCGCGGGATCAGATCCACTTCTTTGATGATATCGGGTACGAGCATAACCCGTACACGCACTGTCCGAAGGGGAAGGGCAAGTGGGAGAAGGGGAGGTGCGGGTGTGATCCGTTGAAGAGCTTTGGTGGGTTGTGGTTTTTTTGGAGTTTTTTGGGAGTGCTGATGACTTTTTTTGATTCAGATTATGATGGGTATTCGTGTATGAGCAAGTGGGATCGGTTTATTGAGACGAGGTAGACGAGGTTGTAGGATAATTGGTTTTGGCGGAGAGTCACTGGGTAGTTATCGGATGTAGGGTGTACCTTGCTAACACACGCACGCGCTCGCTTACATTTATTTAGACAGACTGTGTCCTGCTTTGTTGCTGTGCTTTTATCTTAATACCGACGTCCCTCTGCGTAGGGATGGATGTATTGTATATACGCATTATATGTTTTTTTTTATAAGTTGTAACTTATCTTTCGAGCAACCTGAGGCCGCCAACCACTACGCAGTCCACTGCGCAGCTGGTAATTGGATTCGGCTGCCACTGAGCACGGCGCCTTGTGCTACCCGGACTGCGGCTCGGCTCTGAGTCCAGATTTAACTCCATCACCCCCCGCCTTGGAAGGTGGAGGCAGTGTCAAGCATCAAGCACAATGGATGGTACTTAATAGGCTCTGTCGATGGACAGGCTTATCGTCCTTGATTCTCGAACCTCAGATCCCCCACAGTCCAAGTTCAAGACAAGTCATGATATACAACAAGGAATCCGACCCACCCGCATACGACACCCTCGTCGGCAGCAACAATAACTCGGGATCGGGATCGGGAACCCGCTCGCGCTCCCAGCCATCGACGCCAGCGGCATCGACAACCTCCTTCCAGCTCCCAACAAAGCTACCAGTCTCTCCAAACGCCGCCGCCTCCTCTTCCTCCCCGCTCTCATGGATTCCGTGGTCCTCTGCGCAGAGGACAAGCAACGAAGTACAAGCGAACGTGCGCAGCCTTATAAGGCAGCTAGTGGTGGGCATGGACCCCGCGCAAGGGCAGCAGGGGCAGGGCTCACCGATAGCGGACGCCGTAGGCGGGATCCTGCACAGCTGCGCGGACGCGTGCGCGAAGCACGACGTGTCGCTATCCGGGATCCTGCAGGACAAGTACGTGGAAGAGCACTCGCCGCTGTATTGGGCGATCGTGAAACAGTCGCCGACGAGGCCTGTGGGCACTGCTATTGGCGAGCGGAGGGTGCTTTCGGCGAAGCAGGTGGAGGCTGGGGAGGGTGTGGCGGCGGGAGATGCAGAGGGAGAAGGAGAGACAGAGGCACCACCCGACGTACTCGGCGTGCTGCTCTCCTACGCCGTCCCAATGAAACCAAGCGCCATCTCCGAGCTGCGCCTTGCCTGTCTCTCCGTCTCCGACCAGCGGACGTTCCAGCGGCTGCGCATCCTCGTTCCCAAGTTCTCCTCCCTAACAGGCGCGGACCGCGTGCTGCTTGGCCCCGCGATCCCGTCCGACGACGTGGCGGTGGAGATCGCGCCGGGGAGCAACGACGGCGCGTTTGCGGTGACCATGCAGTTCTCGCAGTTCCACAAGAGGCTGATGGTTTCGAGGAAGGTGGGGGCTGAGTTTGTGGTGAGGAGTGAGTCGGACATTTTCTTCGATATGATCACAGCTAATACTTTGAATTTAAAGATAGGATATGGGGCTTTTCGCTTGAATTCCTGGAAAGCGATATGGGCGATGGTATGAAAACCGGCTGTTGGTGCGCGCGGCTGTCTCTGCGCGACTCGAGTCCACCGACGTGGTTCGATGGGCAGCTCATCCTCGTCGACCCACACGCGTCGGAATCCACAACTGCGACTAGTGACTCAGCTGGTCAGTACTTTGTTCAAGCTTCCCTGGTGAAAAATAAAGTCTAACCTGCGCTTCAAAAAAAATAAAAGACACAGGCCCATCGCACCCACCACCAGAAAACACCGTCCGCATGCGGTCTCGTAAATCGTACCGCCTAGAACCGAGCTGGGACCACGATCGCGACAAGCAAATCTGCGTCTCTCTGGAAGACAGCCCGACGCTTGCGAGTCTCCAATATGCGTGAGTTGGACTGCTGTTATTCTTCAAATTATTGAAATGAGAATCTGAATGCTCGCGTTGTTCTTGTTGTTCTTGCAGTGAGACTACGCACATCCCTGCCGACGAGAAGCTGACGGTGCGGCTTGAAGCAAAACTTACCAAACCCGCTCGATAGGGTTTTAGGGTTTGTGCAGTTGGCGCTTGTAATATTGTAATATTGACGAGGGGTGCATTAATGCATGATTGACTTTTGGGTAGAATTTGTGGACCTGTTCCCTGTTCCGAAATCCGTTTCTTCCCTCTTTGCCTTTTTCTGTATTCCATGCGCGGATCGGTGTAGCACTAGTAAAATATTGTAAAATAGAACTTTATGCATATTTATTGGCCTTCCTTTTTTTTTTTTGACCTTTGGGCCATTGGCTCTGGAGGGAAAAAAGGTTGAAGCGATCATGATGTTGGGTTTTGTTGAATGATGAATGCATGTCGATGATCAACTCTGAAGGCGCTTATATAAACAAGTTGAAAACTCCAACGGGACGCGAATCTCGGGTATTCAATCATATTCCGATTTAATACGCCTTGTCTTCCGACCATCTTCACCTAAGCAAACCGCAGCTGCACTGTCAGTTTGTCATTGACAGGACTAGGCTCCGTATGGCTCTCAATGAGCTAGTACCGGAATACTTTGTAGACTTAGTAGCACACACCCCCTTCGCATCGGGTTTGTCCATTCGGAAGTTGTAGAGAAGCCGGCATTGTAATTCTCAGGTGCATTATGACTTGCTGAGGCTTCTCAGAACTTCAAATTCACGCCGTCATCAACTGCACCGCTGCCACCAATCTCGCCGAAATTGCCTCCTTTAGCGGTTCTGTTCTTCTCTAATGTCAGCAGACAAGCGATCCTCTATGCACTCGAAGCCTTTGCGGCGGACCCCGAACTGCCGACGGACCCCGAACTGCCGACGGACATGTCGCGGTTAAATAGCACTTTCAGTGCGCCATTCCAGCCGCTTCCATTGTAAAACACGTCGCACGTATGTAGGTCGTCTTTTCCTTCCACTTCGTGAGGGATTCACGTGTACGTTTAATTGACAGGTTCGCCGAGAAACTTCCTCGCTTCTAACGGCAGGATGGTGGAGACGACACAAGGATATTTAATCCCCAGTTCGACAGTAAAATGGCTGATTAGACGCTACAATACAGTATGCTAAAGGCTGTTCTACTCAATTTTGCGCTCGCAGCTGTTGTGCTCGGCCAGGCTCAGCCTTACGGTCAATGTGGAGGCCAGGGATGGACAGGCGCAACCACTTGCACCTCGGGGTCTGTTTATTTCGTCCATATATCGTGCATCGCTGACTGAATTGAGTAGATGGACATGTACTTTTTCTAACCCATATTACTCTCAGTGCCTCCAAGGATCGGGTACAATTACTAGCCAGCCAGCTGGCACCCCGACAACGACGAGCAAGCCCGCAGGGACTCTTACAGGTATAGCTGCGACAGCGCCAACTACACCGCCGTCAACGCTCACTGGAAAATTGCCGGCTCTGGGGTAAGCTAATCTTATGTGGTGGCCAGTCGATCAGCGTTAATGGCAGCATAGCTGGAATTCTTGGAATGCTTATGGATGCAGTAAGATATCATATTATTTCGTCAACTGTTGAAAAGGTTGAGCTAATTTCTTTGCTAGACGTCGATGCCACGAAAGTCCTTGCAGCCGCTAACCAATTCGTCTCTCTCGGACTCAAAACGGCTGGGTACCAATACGTTAATATCGATGTGGGTTGACCTCCCCTCGTCCAGCTTTCCTTCTGAGTATTCGTTGTAGGATTGCTGGGCTCTGAAAACTCGTGACGCAAACACCAAGAGGATCGTCCCAGACACCACCAAGTTCCCCAACGGCATCGCCTCGATAGCCACACAGATCCATAACTTGGGTTTGAAAATCGGTATCTACAGGTCCGCACTTCCTCTTAGTGTGGCTTTTAGCATGCTGTGTGTTTCTAAAGTATTTTTCATAGTGATGCTGGTACGAATACGTGCGCGGATTATCCGGGCTCTTTGGGCAACGAAGCGATCGATGCGGCTACTTTTAACGATTGGGGCATAGATTATCTTAAATATGGTAATTCGTTGTATTGGGCTCAAGTTGCAATCAGGATGCTCAAGATTTCTTTTAGACAACTGCTATGTCCCATCGAACTGGACCGATAGTGCGGTTTGTACTTGTCTTTCCACGGACGCATTCCTAGTCACTGACATTAATTTTAGACCCCTCAAGGAAATGACTGGTAGTAAGTGTGGAAGAGATTTCAACACATGTCACCGTACTGACTAGCGTGTATTACCACGATAGCAACTCGAACTCGGCGATTCGCTACCGTCAAATGGGGTGAGTCATCAACTGTCACAATTTTACTCTTTAACGATTCTATTTCTTTGCCAGAGCTGCTCTGGCTGGCATATCTCGCCCCATTCAATTCGAACTATGTATTTGGGGTCAAGCGAACGTCTGGAACTGGGGCGCACGCGTCGTAAGTGTTTTGTTGAATCCTCGAAGAAAATGCCGATTTAAAATGCTGAACGATTAGGGACACTCCTGGAGAATGACGGGCGACGCAACGTATGTAAATTTTTTAAGAACGCGTCTCAAAAATTCATGATGAATTTTCTAGCGCAACGTGGTCGTTCATTACCTCTGCGATATCTACGAATGTCGCTCATTTATCGTCCATTAATTTCTACTCTCACAACGACATGGATATGATGGAAATCGGTGTGTTTAGTTACGGATCAATTTAACTTTCTGTCCTTAGCGAAATTTGCAGGAAATGGTGCTTTGACTATTCAAGAACAGCGAACGCACTTTGCCGCGTGGGTCATGCTGAAGAGTCCGATTTTATTGTGAGTATCTATCTATTCACAGATTGGATTAGAGATTTGATCTGAACTATGATGATTCCAGGGGAACTGACGTAAGCCACAGCTTCATACTGTGAAATAAAATAACAAGCAGTCACTCCTATAGCTGAGCAAGCTGAGCTCCACTCAACTCGCCATCATCACAAACGCCGAGCTCCTCGCCTTCCACCAAGACGCATCAGTCGGCACGCCCGCTAAGCCGTTCACCGCGTTCGCCAACATGCCGTCCACGACTGTCCCGGAATACTACGCCGGAACGTCCAGCAAGGGGATCCATGTATTCATCATCAACACGTCCGCCTCCACTGCGACGAAGCAGTTCACGTTCTCCAATGTCCCTGGGTTGGGCACGTCCGGGAATTTCAAGGTCCATGATATGTGGGCTGGCACTGATCTGTCGGGGACGTATGCTGCTTCGTCGAGTTTCTCGGTTAGCGTTGCGGCTCATGATACGGTCGCTTACTTTATTTCGAAAGCATAGGGATATGTTGTCCAAAAATTTGTTAACCTTGTGAATAGATCTGATCTCATTGAGTGCACGCGGTTGATTTTACACTTACAAATTCTCTTTCAAGACTGCGGCCCATCATACAGGAAATCAACTCAAGTATTGTTGTCGGAACCCTACTACAAGTGGACTGGTAATTTTACTGCGTAATCCAACAAATTATACCAATTTTTGAATGGGATCTACTCGTATTTCGTGAAGGCACTGAATTTTGAAAGACCTCCGACGGCGCTAATGCCACTGTAACGAAATCGTAAAGAAAAAATGGAGTTAGTCACACTCTTCCGGTCGTGCCACTTCATTTGAATGAAAAGCTTACCGTATTTTCTTCTTTCTCGTTCAATAAATGCCTTGTCCTACAAGTCTCAACGCTTTTTCTCTTCGTTTGTGTCGTACAACGACTCGACCGAATAGCTTAGTCGGTAGTCCAGCCCGCCATACCGTAATTGCCTACCACTTTCCCTCGGATTTTCATACGGTTCCGTTGGGCTCGATGGATCCGTGTCGATGTGGTGGTACTCCTCCGTCTCCGTCCCAAAGTCACTGTAATCCCCCGAGGTCGCCTTGGGTCTTTCTAACTTGCGTTTGGGAGTGTGCAGCTCTTCGGGAAGCCCGACTCTGTACATGTTGTGAACATATGTGATAGAGTAGGATTGTGGTCGTAGGATATTTTTCTGGATAGACGTTCGTCGAAACATAGTTGTGCGAGGTCGGGATTCACGCACACAGGGATTGGGATTCATAGTATGACGTCACACAGAGCGGAACGGAAGCAAATGTATTTTATGCAGCCCCTAACCCCTATTTATATTTCAAGTTGGTCCAACCGTCAAGTCCTGATAACTCCCTTTTATTGTCCTACTAGATGTTACCCGTGCTTCCGCACGGTGCAAACACGTCTTACTCTCGATGTATAAGGTATTTAAAAGGGGCATTGTAATAAGGAATAATGAGGAATAAGTATTCTCATAATTAAGTTCGCTGAAGACTCAGATCCCAAAGACAGGCAACCCTCTCGATTTAATTGACGAAACTTTGGAACACCGGTACATCGGGATTGCATTATTTCATAGTTCTTTTTAATGTAATGTTATTGCTTACCTTGCTCAGTTCATTTGTTAGTTTACTCTGTGACCTGTGGCATACCTGCGACCCTCGTGTACCCGTGGTGTCTATGGGATTGGATTTTAATGGGTAGGTACGGTGAGGCCAGAGGACATCCGGAGTTACCTGTTCATCTGTCTACTTTGATTGGTCGAAAGCAAAATTTATTTATTATATCTCATGTTACGCCCCCGGGCCTGAAATAAAAATTCTAGAATTCTGCTGCTAAATTTTAACAGGCTTTTCTCTGTTGTATCCGAAGACAATCAATACTTTCCAAGCCAAGGCCTCCTCTTCCCTATACCACAATCAACGACAACAATTACCTGGACGGATCCGATGGGATAATCCGTATGACTTGCCCCCGGACTCTAAATAGTACCAGATCCTTCCACTCTCCTTGAGTTCTCGTCTACGAGATAAATGGACGCCTATGATGCCCCATTTGCAATGGCTTTCTTCTAAGATCTGACATACTATATATGCGATAAAAGCCCAGCACTCCCAAAGCCAAGCCATTGCTCAGATTGTGACGACTTTCAGCCCTTGATTGTGACCGATAGATGGAGGGACAGATGGAAGGTGTTGATTTCGAATAAAAGCCATCAAGGCGTCAGCAGATTCCTTCCCCTTCTTTCACTAAAAAAACCTCCCTCCTCTTACCACTGCAAGAGTTTACTAGCTTTGAGATGTCGACTCCAATCGCTCCCCAGTCCAACGAGGATTCTTCCCTGTCGTCGACAAGTGCAACAGCAACCAGGGCCGCATCGCCGATATCGAGCGAACCCCCGACATCGAGCGAACCTCCAAGGGCATTGCCATCGACTTTGCAACCCGGAATATATTACATTGTGAGCGATCAAAATCCCAATGTGGTTCTCGACCTCGCGGGATACGATTGGACTACAGTCATTGGTGAGCACTTTCCGAGCCTGTCCGAGAAGACGATGGGATCTTAAGAGCAGTGCATTAGCGTTTTCGAGACACGGAGGGAAGAATCAAAAGGTATTTAATCACATAGATCTTGTTAATTATTACCGCGCTAAGTCTTGCTTCATTCCTAGTGGGAGTTTTCTCGACTAGGAGCCGGATATTCGATCAAAAGCGTGCACAATGGATGTTACATGACGTTGGAGTCCAGCGATATACAAAACAAGGGGTTGATCGCTATTCCCTATCCAGTGAGCTGGGAACTTGAAGTAGATCCCTACGATTCTGTGCTTTGGAGGTGCGCTTGCGATGCGAATTTTTCCTATCCGAGGATAAATTCATGAGCGGATAACTTTCGCTACAGGATTCGCTGGCCACGAAGTCCTTTTGTCGTCGATGTCCCTGATATTAATGGCCACGCTGTGCGCACTTCCTTAGCCCTGTTACACTTTTGAAGGACTAAAACATGTCCAGGTCAACCTGAGCAATAGCTATCCTTTCAAACCGACTCGCCTCTGGCGAATCATACCTGTCGAAAATCCCGAAGTCGGCGACGTTCTCGAATTTACCACCACTCCACAGAGAGTATTAACGACAGAAGCACCCGTAGTCACAACCTCGGACACCGTTGTGGACGTGGAGGGACTTAAGTTGGGCGGAAATGGAGAGATGTCCATCACAACCACGACGACAACGGTGACTACAAGCGTCACGAAGGTGAAAAGGCTAGGAATTCCGTGATTATAGATTAACTTGGTGCTCCAGAGTGTAGGCGGCGTAGGCGAATTATGATTGTAGGAAACATATGCAAGCCTTGTCCAAGTAGGAACTTCATGGAAGTTGATTGAGCTGCGCGGGTGCCAGCGCCTCCGAGTCGTATTTTGATCGAAATAATCGTGAACGAGTTTGGTAGGTTAATGATGCTACAGCCAAAGGACAATGTGGAACTGTAGTGTCTCTTGGACGAATTTTTCAACTCGATAAAAAGGACTTTGGAGAAACGCAGGAAGGTGCATCCGCTCAGTTTGTGGTTGAAACTTGCAGAGCTTTCGATCCGTGGGGCTGAGAAATTCTCAGAGAGAGAATCTATAAATACACCTGCTGACACACCTATCACACGAGCAATGGCCTCAGAAACAAACAAGCGCATCACGGTGGCATTCCACGTCACTGCGTCATCCCCCCCTCCAGTGCCTCCACTCCACCTCCCCTTCGTCCTATCTGCGCGTCTCCGACATCCGCTATACCGTCGTTGGATGTCCTCAATGACGAAGAAGACAGATACTAAGTATTCAGTAGGTACATCCTTGTAATTTTCACCGTTTATTGCTGATATTCAGTCTAGTCTTCTTAATTTGCAATAGGTGCGGTACCAATGTCGATTATCTGGTAGCCTCGTGTGTCGTTGTTAGTAGGAATAAAATTTTCTTTATCTGTCTATCCTGTGCATCCATCACTATGAGCACTCTCATCGTTGAAGGTATTAATCCCCGGCCTGACATTCCAGTGTCTGGCTTGCCATCGCAGGATTCGCTTTCGACCAGAACTTCGTCATCATCTTCATGATTATCGCCATCAGCTGGGGTTGGAGCAACCGAGTTGGAGAAGACAGCAATTTTCTTGAGGCGGTCGCGAAGTTGGGAAATGGCTTTCCCTTTTTGAAAATAGGCCGTTTCAAGAGCACGATGGTCAGGAAGTCCACAAGTTCGATGTCCGTCTTCCACAGGTGATGTACAGTCCGTGATAGAGCACTGACTATTCAACTCCCCATGAACTGCACAGAATCGCTGGCGGTGGTTGACCAGTGGCTCCTTGCAGTCATGTACTGCACAACATGGATGACCAATTGCGTCGCCGTCACATATGGCAGGGTGTATTTTCACTTCAAGACATGTCAGAGCATATCTGCATGTAAATTGTTCAACTCACTACGGCGACCCTGGTCATCAACAAAGACAATAAAGCAAAGATCACATGCATGGGTGTACTCCTCCTGCCCAATCCCTTCCATTCGTTTATTTCGTTCTTCAAGTGCAGGCTTCAACCTGTCCTTTTGGGAAGGAGCATCATGTTCAATATGAAGAGCTATACCGAGTTCAGCATGATCCAGAAGGAGGCTGTAGAGAAAAAAGCCATTCAGGACATCCTTGTCTTGGAGATTGGGTAGGGTTTGGCCATGAAATCGTGAGTTAGATGAGTAACGGACATAAAGGTCAACTGGGAATGAATAAGGATTGTTTAGAAGCTCTGAGCGAGGAGAGCTGATTGACTGGTTGTATATCCTTGCACAGTTCATCGATGAAAGCCTTTAGAAATTTGATCAGAATCAAAGCAATAAGAGTGTTTTTAAAGCTTACCAGCCAAACACTTTTGATGTTGAAAAGAATTCAAGAAGGGCAGCGTCAATGAAACAATGCTGTGAAACCTGAATGACATCCGGTACACCGCTGTAGTATTCCCGTACATTAGTCCGACTGTGAGTTGAGTAATTATGGTTAGTGCTTTGAAGTCCGGTCTAAAGACTGCACGAAGACTGCAACTGGACTGGACCAAGACTGAAAAAGACCGGACCTGCAGTCTCGGTCTTTCAGTTTTGAGATTAAAAGACTGCAAAAAGACCGGTCTTGGTGGACCGGTCTTGTCAGTTGAGACCGGTCTTTTGTACCCCTTTAATTACCCTTCAAAACGCACCCAAGATCATATTTTTAGGATGAAAACTGACCAAGATATTCCAAAAAGCGTAAAATATATTGTAAAATAGGTAGATGTACCCGAGTATTTTTGTAGATACCTCAATTCTTAACGAAATTTAACGTTCTTGGGCTCGTTTGAAAGCTAAGAGGCACGAGAATAGATCTACCGACTTATAAATTCAAAATTTATTGTCTAATTTGTCGAAAAACCGGTCTAAACCGGTTAAAAACCAGTCTAGACCCAGACCGGTCCAAGACCGAAAAAGACTGCAGTCTTCGGTCTTTTTCAGTCCTGGTCCGGTCTTTTAACTTTTAGGAAACATCTGGACCGGTCTCGGTCTCGGTCTTCATTTTTTGGGCCAAAAAACCGGACTGGACTGGACTTCAAAGCACTAATTATGGTGGTATCGTCGGTTGCAGCCTATCAATCCTCTCCATAAGAATTTAATTATAACTTTTGAGATAAATTCAGTACGCACCTCGACAGTAAAGGGAGGTAGTAAAAATAGGCAAGGTGCCTTCACATAGCGTGAAGAGAGTTGCCTTATGGGTGCGAAAATCCGTGAGGGTTCTTCTGTTGTTTGAAGACCGATGGTTCTTGCACCCATGAAAGGCACAAACACGGGTGGGAGGGTACAGATGACGATAAGCTTCAAAGCTTGTGAGTTACACTGTACATAATAAATCAGCTGGCTTGACATACCTGTGTTGAGAGGCAGAGCATGCCGGTTGTAAAGTATCTTTTCTTCCTCATTTGCAACAGCAGAGGTGCACCTCCACACTTCATCTTTCAGAGTTGACCAAAGCTGGGAAATTACAAGGGTTGTCTTGCTGATAATCTTCGAAAGAAGGACTTTGATGTCTTGAGGCAAGTCGTCGGGTGGTTCAGTGTTTTCTTCCATCTTCACTTCAATGCTTCCTCGTGCAAGTGATGCAAATCTTATAAACTGCATAACAGTTTCCAGAGAGGTGGATTTGGTAGACGAGTCCTTCGAAAGGGCAGCGAGTAGCATAGCAATTTCCATTGTGTAAAATAACGCGACGCGTCTGAGACGCGTCTCATGCAAGATGCGTCCGTCTGGTGACTGAGATTACATAACGATGAAGGATCTTATCTGGGCCTAGACTATCTTATCCATACATGTGACTCCGGAGGCCTTTCCGAATCACCGAGTCCATCACGCCGTTGCCACGGGTGACAAAATCTATATATAACTTTCTCTCTCAGAGAATTCTCATCCCCGTCGATTGAATGTCTTCCAAACTTGAGGTGGAAAAAGGTCGGAGTTGGATAGACGAGTCCTATTTAAGGCTGCTAGTTCCCACGTGCACTCATCCCGTTCCTGTACCAGAAGATCATTAACCATTGAAACCTGCACTAAGCTGTTTTTCCATGAAGGCTGGTTATTTTTCCAGCCTTTACTTGCATCTTGGAGCACTGACCGCTGCTTCTTTGGCTTCGGCGATCTACTGCTTTGCTTTGGCGGCCAAGTCAACCAAATCTCGGAAACAACCACTGCATTCAAAGGTAAGTTTAACGGTCGCACCTCTTCCGTAGCTCACGAATAGCTCACGAAAAATCTATAGCTACCCGACGTTCTAATTTCTTGTAGAATATCGGACCCCATTGTTGACATAGAAGTGTACAGGGCCATTTGGAACGAACTTATCCCACTTTTTGCTCTCCGTGGTCTCAAACTTTGGAAAGCGAATTGGGGCTTTCAGGAACAGCCTGACGGTCTATCGAACCCAGATGGCTATCTATTCCTCAGTGCCAAGTCGAGCATAACACTTCGCTGGCCAGAGTCAAGCAATTCAATGGCAACAACGGTCTTTCGCATGCCGCTCGATGCACTCGTGTCGGTGGTGTGCATGATTGTGTGACTGTGTCCTCCATGTTATAACCGTTCGTGGGCAGGGTCATAATCATTTGTGAATCATGCGACGATTGTCACCGCCCTCCGGACGCTCTCCTGAGCAGCAATCACATCTTGCCAATGATAGACGAAATCGTTTTTGAAGATATCGTTATTGGTGTATTCCCCAGGCTCATATATACGCTCGTTGAGGCTACTGAAACTCCAAAGATGAATTCTGTGGAAGATGTCCTGTATATATTTCTTCAAGCCTTTGAGGTACTTCTATTCTTCTTACAGCCTCTGAGACTTTGAATTCTCTACCCCCCGGACCAGGGAATTGCATGTCTTCACAGAAACCTCATTGCACACAGGGTAAGTACACTTTACCACCAGCTTCCGAGCGACCTGACAACTTGGCTTTCAGGACCTTTTCTTTGAAAACTTTCTCGTCGAATGGCTCCCTCAGTCTCTGAGTGAAAGGTCATCGATGACTCGCCCTCGTGTTTATATAATCGACTTCGAGAACGCTGTGGAGTTCTCTGAAGACTCTGCCGAGTCCGACCGGCGTTGCATAGGTACACCTTTTCCACGAGAGATATATGGGCGTCCCATTTCTCCAGAGGTGGAACTCGAAGAGTCATACTGCCCTTTTCGAATGGATTTGTGACAATTCGGGACAGAGCTTCAGGAACAATTCCTCGTGAGTCAAACATCATTTCCATTTTACAGCCCTTGAGAAATAACCGATGATCTCATTAGACTGGACTAGAGGAAGTGGATAAGTTGTGGATAGATCTTGTCTCCCCCCAACCTGAGAGCCGCCCAACGGCAAGTGAGGCTTTGCGAAAAATCGACGACTACCTGCGAAACACACCTCCATCCTTCCTTCACATTTCCAGGCCCTATGTAGCTTGCTTGGTGAGAGATTACGTCAAAGATTTTGTTCAACCACGGCACTGAGCTCTTACCCACAGCCGACATCTGACTAGGAATATTTCGCAGATAACAAGCGAGGTTACGTTACTCTAGGCTCTGGCGGTAATCATGTTTCCTATTGAGTCATTCGGGTGATTTATTTCCAGACGGCTCCGAAAGCCTTACTTCAACTATTAAAAGATTGTCCAGAAAGGTTAGCCTTTACCCCGATCTCTCTCTTATACCCTCGTTTTGACCCAGCCTGTCTGAAATGGATATAGACCCCGTGCACACATCCTCCGTTGACTTGATCCACGACAGTGTGATCACGAACATCAACCTCTACCGTGATCGGGCTCAAGTTACAAGATCCTTCAAGGTTCAAGTCACTGCAGGACAGACTAACTTGACTATTTCTTCTCTTCCTAATGTTGCCGATCACGAATCGCTCAGGTACGCACGTCATAGTCGAGTATGACGCAGAATTCTAACAATAATCAACGCGTTCTTAGGGTGGAAGGTCGTGGTCCCGCTATAATCCAAGGAGTGACCATCTCCAAAACACCGAAGCGATATGCTGATAAAACATCCCCCCTCTTGGAAGAGCTCAATGACAAGAAAGTCAAGCTACACGGTGCCTTGGAACGCTGCAAGAAAGCAGTTCTTACCATTGAAAGTTATATGGGGAAAATCTCCATGGAACACCTCGAGATCTCGAAATTGGGAGAAGCTATGGATATTTATGATACTACAGAAGAAAGATGGGATAATAAAATCCTTGAGGTATCCAAAGAAATAAGCGCCATTGATACGCAGATTGAGGAGGAAGTCAAGAGACTCCAGAAGGATGTGCCAAACAACAAGTTGCGAACCCAAGTGGCGATGGGTTTATTTGCGACTGAGGACGCCGAACTCCAAATTAACTTGATTTACGGTCAGTGCTCCCAGGCCTTCTGTCATTAGCGAGGTATTGGTCCTAATTCTTTATTTTTTTTTTTCTCTTTTAGCTGTTATCCATGCCAGTTGGGAGGCTAGTTATGATATCCGAGTTGATATGCAGACAGCAGATGCTCCCGTCAAAGTGGTATATAAAGCCTCTATTAGCCAACAGACTGGGGAGGTAGGTCATGCCTCAGACGCCCTGAATCCTTACTTTAGTCTTAATGCTCCATTCGCAATCTAGGTTTGGGAAAACGCTCCAATTACTCTAGAAACTACCCAACCGACTTTCGGTTTGGACCTTCCGGAACTCGGCGCTTGGAACATTACCCATACGAAACCGCTGCCAGCTGGCCGTCAGTTGCAACAGGCACGTCCACGTGTAGGCGGAAAGGCCGCTCGAAGAGCGTTGCCCGACCCGGATGATTTGGGCTACATCGAAGCAAACACGACATATATCACCTCGGCTGGCCACGTCAACGCTACGTTCCGTGTTCCTGGCTTGACCACTATTCCAAGCGATGAAGAAGGGCACCTTGTCACCGTCGCTGATCTAGAGCTGCCTGCAAAGATGTCTTGGGTTTGCGTCCCGAAAGGCGACACTCGTGTACATCTGGAAGTGAGTACAGTGACAGTATTTTATGGATTTGTTGACATCTTTGTGCACCAGGCGAATATTACTAATACTTCAGAATACACCTTCCTTGAGGGAGAAAGTAACATTTACGTAGATCAAAGTTTTATTGCACGCACTGAGGTCCCGAGTGTCAGTCCACGCGAGGTTTTCAGGTTTCAACTTGGGTAATGGTTGTTTTCTTTCTTCCTCAACGTCACGAAATTGATAAAACCTTTAGGATTGATCCCTCGATCCGTCTTACCTATCATCCACAGACAAAACTGGTTGCCGAGACCGGTTTTTACAGCAAGTCACTCAAATACACCTACACTCGGCGCATCACCGTTCACAACACCAAGCCTATCGATGTCGAGGGACTTCGAATTACAGATCACATCCCTGTATCACAAGACACAAACTTGATTGTAAACCTTGTCAACCCAGCGCTTATTATTCCTGCAACTGCTCCGTCGACCGTCGGCTTCTCGGGTAAAATGCTGGCTCCACCTGAACCTGTGAAGGTTATGGATGGGGTCATTGCACAGTGGAATGGCGCAGACCAACCTGGATACGACATATCTGCGCTGGCGATGAATGGTCAATTTGACTGGGTTTGTAAAGTCCCAGCCCAACAAACGATCAACCTTGTCCTCCAATGGGAAGTTACAACTTCCCAGAAAGCAGAGATTTATGGCCTTTGATATGTTTGTAACAATCCCTGTAAACCCAGAAATTGAAGTACCTCGGACTTGAATGATGCCCTCATCCATCCATACTTTGTCGTTGAAACTTCAGTTAATGCCACAAGTTCTTCTCATTGAAGTTGGCACTTGTTTTTGTAATTACTGTTAAAGCGATGGGGACTGGGAACGAAGTAACAACATTTCACAAAAAATACCATTGACTGATGAAGGCTTCAGGCCATTGAATTCATGATTTATGTAAAGAACTGAGGTAGACTGGTAAACTCAAGCTCGAGGTAAATATGCGAGGAAAATTCGCACGCCGTCGCTTTCAACTTCACCACCTTTCTGACCCAATCCACGATGTCGGGCCCAGAAAGACCACCATCCTGGATTGAAACCGTATTCCAACTAGGCGTCAAGCGTTCTGCTTTGGTCCAGCAACTCACACTCCTTAAGCGACAGCATAACGAAGTCATTCCAATCGGTCAACTTCCGGCTGAAGTCCTCTCGCTAATTTTCCATCACCTGATAAAATGGGATAGGTTCACGACGTGGAACGTCCAAAGATCCGTTCAAACCCGACGGTCAGAAAGCGAACTTGAGTTTGTAGTGACTGCGTCCCAAGTGTGCCACCGTTGGCGGGAGATTGCTATTCATGACACGACGCTCTGGACTCTGTGGTCCAATTTCGAGTTCAAATCCAATTTGTGGCTTCAAGAGATTAAAAGGCGTGCCCGAAGCTCCCCATTGACTTTCAGGATATCTCTTTGCTCCAGCTCATCGGGAATTGCAGCTCTCACGACACATGCGTCCTGCATCAGAACATTGGAGATTGGCATAGACGAATCGATATCAACAAGCACACTTGGACAGTCCGTATCCCCTCCTCGAGTCATTCACAATATCCTCCCTTCCGTCTGACTCGTCCAGTAAATATCGTCACCAAACCTGGTCATCGGATGACCTGTTACCAGAAACAACGTTCTCGGGGCATGCTCCTTGTTTATCCAACGTAGCCATTATACTCGTCTTGGTTGACCTTCGGTTACCTATTTTTGCGAATGTGGTCAATCTTTCGATTTCAAATATTCGCCTGGACCGGGAAGATCTTGTAAGACACTTCACGGAAGGATTGAAAGCGATGCGACGCCTCGAATCGCTTACGCTCAGTCACAGCGTCCTGGGAGAGGTGACGCGCGTCATACCCCTTCCGGAACTACGCTCGCTCAAGGTCAATGGCCAACTCCATCCGTTTGCAAAGTTTCTGGCCAAACTCAGAACACCACCGACGTGTTCAATCCATCTGACTTTGTCCAATAAGTCTGAAGATCCGATTGGAGCAGAATTGATGGGGGAATATATTGCAAAGAAGGCTGAAAATTACCCCATTGACGCAGAAAGTCGTTGGGTGATAACACTCGATTATAAATCAGTGGAAATTGACTGCTTTATGCGACACTCAAAGGACCCTCGCTTCTTTTTCAAGCTGCAGCGAGCCCGGCGTTCAATCCTGGCACTCCCACTTCAAATTGCGGTTCCGATGCTCCTCACTCCCCTTTTATCCAGCATCTCGGCCTATGAGCTCTGTCTAGATCTCGACGCATGCAACAAGACGCTCTTGAGTCATTCAGAGGTCGTACAATCGCTCTTTGGGCAGCCCACTATTACCTCAATTGGTTTCAATGGGCCTACCGCATTCTTCAAGGCACTGCCGCATCTCAGCCTTCACAATCAACAAGGTAGAAAGGCTTCCAATGTTTACCTTCAGTCACTAGGCGCTGTACAGCTCAAAAATATCCCTTTGAATACCCCGGAGGCGAAAAGCAAGCTAGTAGATTTCCTGAAGCTGCGTGCCAAGGGCGGATCGCCAATCCAGGTTGTCGATCTTGTCAACTGCGATGGAGCTGCGTTCATGGTAAAAAGTCTGCGAAATCAATTTAAAGATCTCGATGTCGGCATCCGAAATTTATAATATCTATTTCTATGTAAAGCCCTTTTGCTTAATTTCGAATGTACAGCGTGATTTGTTGTAGGCCGACGTTGTATTCTACTACTTGTACTTCATTCTGCCTCTTTGATCCCGCGTTTGGAACAATTTTATCACATTGGGTTATAGTGGCGCAAAACACAACAAGATACAAAAGAGATAACTTTGTCGCGAACGGTGCGGGGTATAAGCGCCTACAGAGGACATTCAAGTAATCTGTTGCCGTTGAGGATGACTGACTGCACATGCAACGATGAGTGAAATATGGCAAAATTGGAGGAATCTAATTGAACGGATGGGTATACGTCCACGAGAATTAGCAACCGTCGCTAATGTCGTAGAAGAAGAAGTGGTTATATGAAAGGATACAGTAAACGAAATCCCTGCGAGTCAACGGCAGACCCCAAAGGGAAAGGCAGAGAGAGGAACGGAGTACATTAAGGTAAAACGATCACGAAATTTGAATGGGTTGAATAAATGATGGATGAGAGTTCAACAATGCAAGATGGAAGTCGATTGCAACCTGACGGTATGTTGTCCGGATTCTCTGCGAGTATGACGTCGTGCGACGACATTCAAACTGGAGAGCACAAGGTCCGCGATTCAGCTCCAAGAGCTTCCGATTTTGTAAGAATTTCGTACCTTGCGTGAATTTCCACGTCTGGTGGAGACCATTCCACGTCCACCAGAGTGTGATAGGATTTCCAGGGGTTGCGAGCCCATGATTAAAGAGGTCAAGATTCTCGTGGGTATTAGGGACGAAGATCCTGGAAGGGGGATGAGAAACAAAATAAAAATTTCTTTGCCGAGAAAATAATACCTGAAGGTGTTTTGGTCGTTCTGGTCTCGCCAGATATGCCAGTCGAAGGGAGTAGAGGAGGCTACAAGCTTGGTGCCGTCCGCTGGAGTGCCTTCGATGCTGAGATAGGTTCCAGTCCAAACGGAACGGAAGGTCCAGGCGCTGCCTGTCCAGGTCAATGTCCACTGCACAAAAGAAAGGGTGTTGGTGAGCCGCAACCGAAGAAAAAAATCAGCACGCTTACCTGCTGGTTGACTGCTCCGTGTACAGGCCATCCAGTGACTGTAGAAAATGGGTGTTAATGACCTCGCGACATGCAACGATGGAGAAGACTCACTTGATTTCTCATCTCCAGCAGAAAGGTCTATGGCTGTGCCAGCCTTAACGTTGGTAATGACATAGGTGGATCCTGAGTTGACGTTGGCAGTCATGGTCACTGTGGAGGAGGGGGGATGATGGGGATGAGTAAAATTGAGGGAAAGGAAGAAAGGGAGGCGTCTTGGAGCCGATAGGCTTTATGAATGGCAAAAAGGAAGCTTTTATGTCAGACGATGCGAATCCATGCCGATTTAATCAATCCCGCGGTGGCCGTCAATCGCGAGGAAGGCGTCAGGCAGCCCATCGGGTTTGGAGATATGAAAAATGCACGGTGGAACAGGCGGTGGATATTATCATTGTATATATCGGAGCAGATACGAACAATTATTTGCGTCATACTTCGACACTTTGAATGTTTCCATGTATTTCGGCACCACCGAAATCCGTGTGCAAAGATATCGTCCAGAGGTTTGAATGTCCTTTTATAAAGCGAATATCCATGAGCTAGCCAGTCTTCTGCCCAATGAACAAAGTTCGAGATTCCTATAAGATTTCATAGGACAAGCTTGGCTTTCACAGGTGAATAGAGGGAGAAAATGGTCACGAAGCCCCACAAAAGGTTGGTAAAATAACGAGCGCGCCATTCAGTCGCCTCGTGGAGCAGTCTGGGCAATGCTTCCCCAATCCGGCGGCTGTGTGGAGAAACAAAGGCAAACCATGAGCCTAACGCGAGGTTTGAGTGAGCCATTGCGAGTTCTGTCCTCGAGGAGGTTGGTCTATCGCCGTTCAAGCGTCCTCGACAGTGGCAATGATGATGGTAGGCACGATGGAGGGTGAAATGACGGACCATGTATCTATTTTTAGACCGGAATAACCTCTCGATTTTGAGTACTGGAAGACATGATGAATCATTTAGTTGGAGGCGAGAGACGTAGACAGGCGATGTCGAGAAAGATACCGTCGTGCGTGGAGAGGAATCCGAAATAGAGATGCTGCATAGCACACCCACACTGGCAGGATTCAGAGAAAATGAGTGTTGGTTGTTTATCTTGCGGATTTCATTTTACATTTTTAAGTCTATGAATTCATGGGACCTTCATTTATCGAGCAGTGCATGAGACCGTTCCGTTCAATATCGCGCTCAAAGAGCGGATTTAAAGCGACGCTTGTAGAGTATGAAGTTCCTTATCTTCTGAATCGTCATATAAGCTGAGAAATTCTTTGCCGCCAGCATCGAGCACCCGAGTAAAGGCGCTGGTCGGAGGTCAAGATCACCGACGACAGTCATGGGAGAGATGGATTTGTCTCGAGTCCTAGCCTCTTTGGGTTGGCTGAACGAAGTGTCTTTGAAAGCAAGCAAAGAGGACAAAAAGAGGATGGAAGACGTGCTACGCCACACGCCGTCTCGACGCAATAGGTCCCCAAAACAGCTGGGCAGGAATCTCAGCCGGGCCTTCGGTGTAGGGAGCGAGCACCCGGGGAGCGCCTCAATAGGTGCTAGGGAATACCGCAGGGGGTCAAGCGGTAATTGGCACAGGGGAACAAGAGTGTAGCGCAGCGGTCCACATGTAAAAAGCTGCTATGGATCCTGCATGCAGGGGAACCGACAGGCTATAAAACAAACTCAAAAAAAAAAAAAAGCAAGGAACCGTCTAGGTCTCGAGCGCCTGACTTACTTCGAACCAGAGAAACATGGAAATGCGACAGAGCCTGGCCCACCTTGGGCCCATCATGGGAGGCAGGCGGGTGTGTTATGCGACCGCAGCCGCTCGTTGGTATGTACACGTCAATAGCGCGAGGCTTCTAGCTCATGCGCTATGAATGGAAGCCTGGGTGCGGAGGTTGTTGGACTTTGTCGGTATTAGGTGACGACCTCGGTGGCTAACACGGTCACGCCTCCTCGTACATCTGTAGTCACACTGTAATCGTCGTCTCTATCGCTCAATCCATTCGCACTGTCCGCGTGTCTCGTCTCCCCGCTCCGCTTGTCAAAAGGTCATGGGCCCCGACGCGACTACAGCATAGGCGATTTTTTCAACGCGCATCAACGCGTCTTCTGGACCTTGGTAGCTTTCACACCAATTTTGCCGGCCTTGCAGCTCTACTTCCTTTATCTTCGTCGCGCACTCCTGCCTTTCACAGTGCAGTCGGGTTAACCTCTTTGTCGACCGTAATCTCTCATTCTCTTGCATTCGCAATCGGGTTTTGGGCGCAAAACCGCAATCTCGACATCATTGGAGAATCGTACCAACATTTTCTTATCACTTGCCGAACCTGCGGCCTTCGTTCCCGTACCCCCGTCGCGCACTCCTGCCTTTTAACAAGCGCAGTCGGGTTGATTCTCTTGTCGACCGTAACTTCTTTGTCCATTACTGCATCTGCAGTCGGGTTCTGGGCGCAAAACCCATCGAGGAGCACACCACATCTTCCAATTCCTGCTTTCAGGCAGTCGGTTTGCCAACGACCAACCGTAATCGTTGACTCTGTACCATTCCTTTGTCACATCTCTGTCGCCTCGCCTCTTTCCCCCTCAAATTTCTCCTCTTTTTCACCTCCGCTGTTTCCTGCTGTATTTGCTGCGCATACATTCACTCTCCCTCGCTTCTGCTGCATTTGCGGCGCATACATTCACTCTCCCTCACTTCTGCTGCGCATTAAACCCCACAGACGTTCTTTTATTCTCGTAGAGCTCTTTCTTCGGACCCTGCAACTCTCTCATACGCATTTCGACATAAGTTTCTATCATTCCGAGCACATATATTCTTATTCTCGACACTGCTTCTTTCTTGGTCGTCTTTATTCGTGAACTTTACCTTTCTTTCTCTTTGAATTTGATTTTACATGCATACATTCATCTCCTTTTTCCTTGAACCCTTCGAACCCGCCTCAATCCTTTGAATATGCCATCCAAACGATCCTCAAAAGCTTCATCCAGCAGCAATTCACTGCCCGCTGCACTCGTCGCAAAGTTCAAGAGAACCCACCTTCAGCTGGCACGTACGGCACCTCAATATCTTGTCGTTGACCTGTCTCTCCCTTCGCACGTAGTCAACGACCGCTCTCTCTTTGCAACCTACACACGATCTTGCAAACTGCATCGGACAACTTTTGGTAACGATATTATTGTTGAAGGCTACGGCGACGTGCATATTCGCACTTTTGCAGGTGGAACGTCAATTGTTTTTCGGCACCGGGACTGTTGGCATGTTCCATCCTCCCCTTACCATTTTTTCTCATGCGCGAAGGCAATTTCTCAAGGGAAACAAATCATGCTTGCTGGTCGTACCCCCAGGATGATCTATGCCCTCAAAGATCGTCTCGCCGAACCTCGACTGCCAAAGTATGTTCCATTTTTGCGAGATCGTGGTCATTTTGTCCTCAAATTTCAAATCCCTGTCGAGGCGCCTGGCATACAACCAGCTGCAGCGCTGCCATTTTCTTTGCATGCTTTGTTTTCTCGACCATTTGCTGGACTATCTTTTAATCTGTGTTCCGGTAAAACGACCTCCCTTCCGGTTTCACACTCTCCACTTCCTTCAAATTTGTCTGAATTCTTACCTTTCCCCTCCCTTGTTCGGGCACTTTCTGCTCCGCCTCCACTTTCGCATTCACAACCCAATATTTCTCCACCTACTCTCATTTCTCGCTGTTTTCATTTTAGTGTTTCAACCAATTCAGTTCTGTGTTCGACTCTCGTGACTCCACCAGCACCTTCTCATTCAATTTCACCTCCACCATCACCTCTGCAATCAATGCCATTTTCAATCCGCCCCTCGCCTCCATCCCAGTGTTCTCCTTCACTTCCCTCCCTTTGCATCTCTTTTACCTCCACTTCCAATATCATTTTCTGAACGTCCTCCATCACACAAAATTTGTTCTCTTCAATCTCCATTGTCCAACTCCTTTCAATATCTATCACCAAATTTGCCCTGTCTTCATATGCTTTCTTAATATCTCGCATCTTCTCTTTCCTCTCCTGCCATTTCTTCCCTTCAACATTCAAACTTGAGATTAGAGTAGACCTCTTACCATGTCTTGCTGTTCTTTCAAACCACTTCCTTGTTTTTGAACATCCCCCCTAGTGTATATTTTCTTTGCATGGGTGCTTCCACTTTGCATCTTTCACACTCTTACCACCTTCAAGTTGTGTACATTTCATTTTAATCTTGATGTATAATTCTTTTCCTCTCTTTGGACAGGAGTCCTTGTTCTCCTCAGTTTTTCTGTCCCTTCCATTTTTCTTTTTAATCATATCACTCTTTATTCTATTTTCCATAAGGAGTGCTCCTCTGGCACTTCCTCCTCTTTTTTGGGGGTTTCTCACTTTTTCTGTGTCCTTTTCTTCATTCTCCTAAATCCTTCAGATTCCTTATTCTGGAATCCATTTCCTTTCTTTGCATGGGGGTGTATTTTCCTCTGTGCTCCCCTGTGTCTTTTTCATACAAGTTTTCATTTTTCATTTTATTATTTATTCTCATGTAATTGTTTACTCGGGGTCAACAAAAGTAACCGGACAGCACGTGATCTAACAATCTCAAGTCGGGTCTCTCCGCAACGGATGGTCGACGCTCTCAATATACAGAGGTTATTCAACAAATGTAAGTCGGTATTTTAAATTCCATGCATACTCCTAATATATATAAGAAATATAAAGGAGATTGGTGCATCCTCCGAACCACAGACACTGACTAAATTTCTTAGTGTATTTCTGATGGCTGAGCGACTTGCAGAGCTTTTGTAGCTTCGCCTGATCAACATAGCTTCATTAAATTTTAGGAGGAGATAGATATTCGCTTATAATTGACACTGAAAAAAATTCAGAGCTCATCTTTATCTCGTTCTGAGAATATTTTATGATAAAGTTGCCCTACTACGTTTTCTGGTTCATCAAGTTTTGAAATATGCGGATTGGGTTTCAATTTCCAGAATAAAAATGGCACAAATGACGTGAATAGATTTAAGCAAGTCTATAGACATAGTCCACCAAGTTATTTGAAACCCATATCACGGTTTGAGCCAGAGATATATCTGTCTTCTCCTTAGCCATTATCATCCCATTTGACAGGAAGGCTTCGGTGGTTAAAATATTTGGACACAAATATTTTTCTTATATAAGATTTGAACAGTCGAAATTTGATACCATATAGCTTAATGTGGCGGAAGAATTCAGGCCGAAACTCAGCAGAAGAAGACAGACAGGCGCTCTAATTTCGTCGATGCTCGTAAAATAATCCAAGTAGTTATTGCGATCTATATCTTGAAAGACGGGTTAGATTCTTCTGAAACTGCAGATATATTTTACGAGTACACCTATAACTTGGACTATCAACTTAGTTTTGTTAAATCACTGCTGTATGACGAGAGCGTCCACCGGGAAAGACGAATTGAGATCGCTTAATCACGTGCTGTCCGGTTACTTTTGTACACCCCGAGTATTGTGGGTGCTCCTCTGGCACCAGCTCCTCCTCTTCTTTTTATGGGGGTGTCTTTCGCTTTTCCTGTGTCCTTTTCCTGCCCTCTGTAGTCATGTGGTTGTGTTGGGCCTAGTCCGTAGGTGACGGCCTCGGTGGCTTGGCTTCCGTACACGGTCATGTCGGTTGTGAGTGAAGTGACGCCGACTGCAGGGGGCTACAGTACCTCGCCGGAGAATTGCTAGGAAAGGCGGCGTTTAGAATGGGCAGACAGGTTGATGTGCACTGCTGGTAAAAATCTAGCCCATATGGTCGACAGGCATTGATCAAGCTTGCCACTGGACGCGTTAACCTTGAAGCTTATAGCTCAAGTCAATTATAACTCAAGTCAATTAGTTGATCGCCTAACTGCCTGGGCTGTCCGAAACGGCGTGGTCATATTAACGGAGCAAGCCCCAGCAGAGTCAATTCAGTACCGGAGATCAACTGGACGAGCGAAGACACCGAATTACCATAGGCGCTGAAAACAGGAGGCGTCCGTTCAAGTAGGACAAAGCAAGTGAATGGGTTAGACGCATTGTCGAAGAGACGAGTCGCAGCGGAGCCGAGCCAGAGGGGTTTATCATTGATATTACGAGGTTTCATTCTTTCTCGTGTCCGAGACGGAGCTCATTGAAGTATTCCCTAGATATCAAAGCGAGATCAAACCAAGGAGGGGTACAAGACCCAGTAGGCAAAGCCCGTGTGCGAGGCTCGGACGGCTGCTCTTCTATAAGAAGAAAGCTCTCCTCTCCTTCTTACCCTATCTTCGCGACGTAAATATAGATATAGCGCCTTTACGAACCAGCCTTGTTCGAGGTTTTTTCGTCCGCGCCGATGCGAATAATTCGAGTGTGTGGATTTCGAAGGAATGGTAGTGGGAGACGATTGGGAGGGGATCTTGTAGTTTTCTAAGAACGAAGTTTGGAGAAATATTAAGGAAGGACTTGATGACTATACAAGGCTCCTTTGCTGAGGTGGGGTGGGAGTTATAATTATATGGAAGTAGGAACGTGGCGAACTGTCGGAAATCTTTTGATAATTATGTCGGGAACCTGGATGGAAAATACGTCTATTTCGCTCGGGCCGATGGACGCACTCTGCCAGGGGGAAACGGTCACCAACGGTCATGGCGGTTTCTGACTAATTTTTGGTGATGATTGGTGATAATGACGGTGGACTCAGGTACTTTTTCCGGGTTAAATCATTCATGCCGCTCGTAGTGAGCTCGGCGATGACAGAAAGGTCATGGCTGACGGCATCCTTGCTCTCTAAAGGCTAAAGAGCTGAGGATACGGCACGAGATGCTGCCAGCAAAGGGAAGTACAGTCCTGAGTCAGCCAAGAAACTTGAAGGTCTTCCATCTGTAAAAATTTTCGCGGTCAACATCAATCGTTCAAGGGGAGATGAACTTCATCAAGTTTGGATGTGGTTCGATGGATACGATCGAGAGTTGCCTTCGGATGTGATGGACCTGAAGTTGGAGTATATTTTTGTGTCGTATAACCCATGTTGCGCGCTCCGTCGGAAGCCAACAATTATAGCGACGGAAACGGTTGCAAACGATGACGATGTTGAGAAGGTCATCACCTCAGCTGGCTGCTGAATTGATGAGCGGCTCACTGACAGATGATTTTGCCAGCACCACGCACTACGTGCAAAAATAGTTGGCTGGACTTCAGACAAGTCATTTCAGAAATATGGACTGTCAAATTTCCAGAAAAACGTTACCTTATGGAGTACCGACGGTACTCCATATATCTTTTCGGTACTCCATATGGTAATACTTTTCTGAAATTTGAAGAGTCCATATTTCTGAATGCTTAGGACACACTTTTTTGTTCTCGGAAAAACCGCTTATGCACGTAGTGACGGCGCTGGAAAGGCGCTTTTCTGACAGCTCCTCGCGACAGAGTTATGACCGAGACATGGCGTGTGTCCAGTGTCAATTTTCCACCTCCAAATGAACATGTGAAATGGAAATTCTGCCTTGACGAAAATAAACCCAGTTTCGCATTCTGGTAAAGAGAGAAAAGGAAGTGAATTTAGGAGAAATACAAATACATGACACTCATCGTTCAGTCATGGATAGACGGAATGAGGAAGAAATACGGCGGAGACAGCGTGAGAACAAGTTGGTGAAACCGAGATTACGTAATATAACAGGTTGATGGACAGCACTTGGAGACGCGAAGGCCTGAGAAACCACGAAACTGGACATTTTTCTTGCTTCCAGCTTTCTTCTTCTCCTCCACCTACTCACGACCAGTGACCGACGCTCGAGCCGCCCACGACGACGACGACGGGGGGATCCACGAATCTTTTCAATCTCCTTGCTTTCAAACAATTAGACTTGCCACCACCCCACATTCCTTTTCGTGTCTTACCGATCTGTCGTCCAGATTAATACCCACCGACGACGCAAAAAAAATACTGCCCAAGAATACCATAATCAACTGACTTACTTGAATACCACGTCGACGATACCAGCATTTCCTTAATATATCCGTAGCAAACCTCACCCGATACACCAGCACCTGCCACCAATACACCATGCCTGCCATAGCGAAGACGGGCCCTTCGCTCTTCCTGGGGATCGAACTGGGAATAGACCAGCTGCGTGCGTCGATAGTAGATGAGAGTCTCGAGCTCATGGGCGTGGAAAGTGTCGACTTTGATTCGGAGCTCCCAGAATACCAGTGCGTTTTTCACCCTCCCCGGCTACGCCTTTTCCCATCACCTCTTCGATCTGGGAGTCTCTGGATCGTAAACTGATCAACCGTTATTTTGATAGAACTCAAGGTGGTATCTTCACGACCCCGGGAGAGGCATACACGACGCCCGTCGAGATGTGGCTCAAAGGCCTTGGTAAGAATTACGTTCTATTTTGTCCCCAGCGGAATCAATTTTTTTCTTTTGGAATTTCGACTTGGTCCGTCGCTTCTGATCATGCGAGCTCTTTTCTTGATTTGGCAATCCCTTTATGTTCCTGATCACTTACACGATCACGTGATGTAGATGCTCTCTTCGAAAAGCTCCATCGAAATTATGACCTAACGAAAATAAAAGCTATTGGAGGCGCTGCCCAGGTTAGAAAGATCTTTATTTCAAAGGGAATTCATGGCTTAATTTTGTTTGAAAAATTTAGCATGCTTTGGTTTGGTGGAAGTCCACAACAGTACCTTCCCTATCATCGTTAGACCCACACGTGCCGTTACATGCTCAATTCCCTGCTCAATCTTTCTCGCTTCCAAATACACCAGTGGCACAGGACACTTCTTCACAGACTCATGGCCTTGCCATTGAGGCCCTTCTCGGAGGACCTGATCACATGGCTGCCCGAGTGGGGATCTCCTCCAACTCCTCCATGGTCGCCGCTCAACTCCTGCGGGTCCGAGAAACCTGGCCGCAGGAGGTCTGGGCACGTACCGGGCGAGTGCAGCTTGCCAGCGCCTTTCTTGCGAGCTTGATCACTGGCAAGTGGACAAGCATGGGCGAGGCCGAGGCATGCGCTACTGGTGCATGGGTGCATGGTGGTAATCACAACATGGCTGCCGGTCATCCTCCCGGGCAGGGGTACTGGGACGAAGGGGTGCTGGATATTGTTGGAGGTAGTAGAGAGGAAGGTAGAAGAGTGAGAGGCTGGCTTGGAGATGTCGACGTTAGCGGCGGTTCGAGGAAAGCCGGAAACGTGTCGAGGTATTTGGTAGATCGGTATGGCTTCGACCCAGGTAATTGTCTTGCTATCCTTTAAATTTTACGATACTAATATTGGTTTCAGAAACCATTGTCGCACCGTTTACATCCGATTTTCTGGCGTCATATCTCTCTCTAATGCCTTCGCCCGGCGATGCAGTCCTTTCTTTTGGGCCTATGGATACATTACTCACACCAGCACAACATTATATTCCTACGCGTCTTTATAATCTATTCCCTCATCCTGCGCAAGATGCAAGTGAAAAGCGAAAATACATTTCCGTCCTAACCAGCAGGTATGTTCTTCCAGAATAATGTCGTTAATTTTTATTCTCAACATTCTGGACAGAAACGCCGACGTTCCTCGAGCGCTCGTGCGCGACATGTATACTAAGAGCTGGAGTGCTTTCGATCGGCTTGTAGCCATCGTTCCTCCTGGCGGATCTATCGGGTGTGTATTGCGAATTGACTCTACAACGCCATCTTACACGGCTCGACCTTCAGGCTTGATGATAAGCTCTTTAGCTTCTGGCACCTCCAGCCAGACGCATATCCCTATGCGCGTGTCAAGGGCATCTTTCGGTTCGAGACAGGGATCAAAGTGAACGAATTCCGGGACCTGCGCGCGAACCCGCGGTGTCTCCTGGAGAGCCAGATCCTTTCATTCCGCGTGAAGTGGTCGCGGATGATATCCACTGGGGTTTTAGGCACGACGCGCAAGACGAGTGTAAGCCCTACACCGTCGCTCTCTGGGCGGAGCAGCTCTGGCCTGTCGAGCCTCGGATTGACCTTCGATCCGTACGACCATGTGCCCCTCCCCACGCGCGTCCTCGCCACTGGCGCAGCGACCAATTTTCCGAGCATGGCGAACCTCGTCGGGGACGTGTTCAACGCGCCGGTGTTCGTCCCTCTGACCCAGGTCGACTCCGCGCAGGTCGTCCCGCACCGCAACGCACCCGTCCAGGGATACCCCAGCCGCTCGGCTCTTGGCGGCGCATACGTCGCCAGGTGGGTGTGGGGCCGCGAGTGGGGCGCAGGCGGCCTCGGTGTGTTTGAGGACGAGATGAAGAGGCTGCTTGGCAAGCGGTGGATCGCCACTGGGGGCCAGCTGCTGAAGAGCAACGTCAATGGAGCAACGAGCGTGGTTGCTCCGCTTGGAGGGAGCAGTGGTGCGAACAGTGGCACCAGCACACCGTATGGCCACCCTGGTGCACGTTCTGGGCTTGGCGCCACGGTGTTCGTCGAGGAGGACGAGGATGAGGAGATTGAGAGGGAGAGGAATGGGCGGTCCCTTGCTGGTGCTGTTCTCATTAACAACGCCGGGATTATTGGAGGAGGAGGAGGCGTTTATGGATCCTCCTACGCCGAAACTGGGCAAGCGAGGCTGCGCACACAGACTGGCTCGACGGCAGAGACGCTTTCCAGCTCAACGAGCTCGATGATTGCGGCCTCGTCGGCGTTCACCACTCCCGACCTCGGACTTGGTGGGCTTGGAGGTTCCATGCCACCTGGGCTTCAAGCGTCGACCAGCGGCAGCAACGCCAATGGAAATGCCGGTGTGATGACGCCGACGACACCGACGCCTCTTACACCTGTCGTGGCGATGCCGACCGCTGATACAGAGGCGCAAGTCGGGCTGGCCAAGGTCGCAGAGCCTGACGTGGATGCGTTCATGACGTACGCCGCCATCGTGCCAGAGTTCTCGCGCTTGGAGACGATGGTGGTCAAAGGCATTGTCTAAGGAGGATGAACACTTCCTCGGCATCTCGTGTTAATTTACCCTCAAGTGCTTTCATATTCTTCTTCGAATTTATCTCCCATTTTGTGTACTATGCTTTCATATGTTGTTGTCGCTGCTGCATCGTCGTACTCCATGGTTCAAAATCTCGCCACTTCCCAGCCCTGTCCTGGTTATCCTGAACACAATTTCGCCTCTCCAATTCTATCATCGCTACCGTCGGTTTGGAACGCCTTCCTGATGCCGAAGCTTCGCCCATACCCCATGCATCATGTTTCGACTCTGCGTTCATGCCCTTATCTACGTGCACACTCCGCGTCTCGTAAAAGTAGAATCGGCCCCCTCCCACCAGGTTGCTTTCACTAGTGATATTCTTCGTTATTTTCCCGTATAATTTAAGGTATACCAGGCTTGCTTTTTTTACGTACCCTCTCGAATAACTGACTCTTTACCCTCTGACCACATGCTCTGTGGCTCGGTGTGCGTGTCCTCCCTGTGGGCACTTTTAGTAAGGCCAACAACATTTATCACCCCAGCCTCGATGTCTAAAGACTAAAAGGTTCAGAACGTTCAGAGCTCAGATCTCACTTGCGTTCCATCCTGATATACTTAAGCCTTTTGCCCAGCCTCCCAGTTGCTTGGGTGATCAAATACAGTCCTCAACTAGACGCCTAAAAGGATTGTCGCCCTTCTTCATGGCCTTTCTATGAAACACATGTTTTGCCATGATCCCCGCGCTGGAAACGTGGGTCTATTTTATTGTTTCGAACTTTCTATCGCTTCTGACTTAGGGCCATTGGAATACAGAAGTGGATGAATGAATGTTTCATCAGTTCGCAATCTTGACATCGCTTCTGTTTGTGGGTAAGGTCCCGGGACCAGCACCGGGATGAAAGGCATGCTGGTCGTCCATCACGTACTCTTGTTTTGATCATGATCGTGATGCTTGACAGCGCTCAACTCTCTATCATGGATAAATTTCCAGCATCTGCACACAATGCCGGCGGTAATTGCACCTTCCTGGCCTGCTATGTTGTACCCCAGAACTCCCCAGACCCGCGGAAAACACGGAATCGGGAGTATCTTGTAGTGCCTGTTATCTTCTTTCGAATATCGCGGAGTGGGTGCTTTCGACCCTTAGCGATTTACGTCTGACTCTTCCGGTATGACGCTTCCCGATGCTATGGGGGATGATCCCTATCGCTACCACTACGACTTATCTCGTCACAAATGCCACCAATAAGAACTCCAGGTCCCAGAGGAGGTCATCAGTCGCAGGACATCCCCAGGAACCTGGCCCACAACCAGGAAGGCCGGTCCGTTCGGGCAGGGCTTGGTGGTCTTTTCCCAAATCGTAGACGGAGAGCAGCAAATTGGCGTCCCTTCTCCGCTCTTGAGCCCAGCTTCTGCTCGTCCTCGCAATTTTCTTAGAAGCCGTGACTTGACGTGAAAATATTCTCTGATGGAATTTGCGATTCTGGACGTATATAAAGGCTCTTCATCTTTCATTAGCGTTCCTTTTCTTCAAGAACACTATCATCATGCCTAAAATCGAATCAGGAGGTTATTACATTATTGCCAACAAGAAGGGCAACACAGTCGTCGACCTAATCGACGGCACAAATGGTACGCAATTCTACCTGACCGTGTTAACGTTGGCTGAGCTTTTTTGAACAGTCGTCGGCTGGAGCTGTCATGGTGGACAGAATCAGCAAGTAAGTGCGAACACCAGAATACGTTGGCTTGACTCACGGGGTTTGCTTTACGCAGTGGGAAACCATCCAAGCAGAAGGTGGCTGGCACATCAGGAATGTCGGCAATGGCAAGTACCTCCGGTTTGAAGGCAAAGTCTGCGATGGTAGACAGGCCATCGCCACCCTTGACCCTTTCTTGTGGCACCTCTGGCCTGACAGTGAAGACCAGAACGGTATCCGGTATGGAAACTTCCCGTGTGTCAACGATGGAATATTAACGCGCCTATTCAGTGTCTGCGTCCCGAACACAACACAAAACCTTGACTTATCCGATAATGGTAACGCGACTAATGGAACTCCTGTCTCCATATGGGGACGTTGGAAGGGAACGAATCAAGTGTGGTATTTTGAAAGACGTGAGTTTAACAAGCTTTTCTTAACTGCTATGCGACTGATTTGTCCCTTTGATAATAAGTCTATGAAACACATTGACTGAAGTAGCTACAACTTTGAATGGAATAAATTTTATTAAACCATTAACGCGATTTCGTGGCGCAGACTTGAACTAGTATCGAATAACCCTAATATGCTGTGTTTCGTCCTCGCTTAGTCCAGACGACAGTGTTCCTGAGACGACGAGGTGCGCTTTGATAGCTCTAGTCCGTGGAACACTTCGAAAATAAAATACAGACCTGAAAACGAGGTGGAGAGTGATCCTTGCCGGTTTGCGCTATCTTGAATCAAAGAAAATGGTAAGCACCCGGCAAGGACTTAGCGCGTAGTCCAAAAGAAAGCTTACAAGGAACTTGACGAAAGGACGAAAACGAAGCTGTTACTAAAATTACAAAATTACATTCTTCAGCGTTACTAGTACAAAAATTATAGTAGTTACAATCGTGTTTGTACATGAATATCGTTGGACTAGTAGGCGTAAAATGACATGAGGGGAGGAAGCGTCGTCGACAGTTGAGGAATAGAAGTAAAGTGGAGAGGCGGAGATCATTAGTTTAGAACTTCAGCGAATAGGTGGTGGGGTACAGCAGCAAGGACGTCAGTGATGCGAGAACACAGAAAATAATAAACGGCGTGTGTTTGAACGCGCGCTCGTATCTGTAATTGGAGGGTTTGTAAGTGAGGGTTGAAACGTTGGCGCTGCGCTCTGGGACCACAGGGGGTTTCTTGACGAAACCTTTGCTGGAAGGAAGGAGCGTCATAAGTCTCGTCTTCTGAACTTCCAATCCTTTGGACCCGAAATAACGACCGCTTTCGAAGGTCCAATCGTCGTTGCCGCGTACCCATTGAGCGATGCCGTCGATGTACATCTTCACTCTGCGGTCTACGTCGTCGCCCCAGGAAGGCATCTTTGCGACGTGTTCGAGGAACTCAGCATGGACGCCTGCGGCAAAGCGCTCTAGCCAGTTGATAGATCCTTGGATATCCAGGTTCTGTTCCGACATGACGAGCTCGACAGAGTTGTGGAGCTCCAATCCTCTTGCTTTCTCCATGGCATATGAATCGATATCCTACAATAAACGATTAATTAGCGTTAGGCTTTCGGAAATGTAAACCCGAGATCGATGACGACGTACATTGCCAATGGCGATGAGATAGGTGCCTAATTTCCGAAGGGCGGCCATTCTGGGATGTGAGTATGCTTCCTCTGGCAAGTCGAGCCCGAATTCACAAAGTGCGAAACTGGGAAGGCACCCAGAGGAATCGAGACGGATTGAGAGATAATCCTCGAAGCCTCGGTATCGGCGCTTGGTTCGATCGTCGGCTTCTCTTACTACGGCAGCCGTGTATGTGTCGAAGTCGTGAATGAAGTGTTGTAGGCAATTGGCGCCAGGAGCCACAAAAGCAGACGCTCGAATCCAGAAACTACAAGAAACGATGGAATTAATAAATAAATAAATCATTTGATAGAGACTTATCACGTACTCTCGAGCCATGGCGCCGACTAAGAGCTCGCCGTCCGGTCTTTCTTTGTGAGGGTTTTTGAACCCGTCCATGATAATCTCGCGAATCTTGTCGGCTTCCTTGCCATCGGCGATGTCGGTATACTCGTCGAAGACGTAGAATATATTCATAAGGTCACACCCTAGCCTGATGAGTTCTGTGAAAATAAATATCAGCGAATTTTCATTGCGAACGCGAACGCCATAGAACTCACCCTCTTCCCTGGGAGCGTATGCAAGAGAAGCGAGTAAATCTGAATTTTTATTCATCGCACATTGCAACGGCACAAGACCTAAAAGACTCACTGAAGTCGCAAAGGTTGAAACCCTTGAGCCCCTCCTCGTCAAAAGGATGATATGATTCCGTCCAGGCGCTCGACTCGGTTTTGGCTTTGTGGTAATGTTCGCTCAACTTACGAGGCCATGGAAAGTTGGCAAGAAGATCAGGAAGTGTGAACTGGACGACAGGTGCTACCACCATCGTCGTGAAAGGTCAGCGAATTTCGGCTGGAAGACGGGACTACCGAAGACTTACAATCGGTCGACCATTCATTTTATAGAGAAACCGTGTATCTCCGCAAAAACATTAAGTCACCGCAGATTGCTCGAGTCTGGACATATAAGCGCGCTGCACAGTCCAGATAAGTCGAAGTCAGGACTTCGAATCAAGTACACAGAGTGGCCGCCACGCGAATGTGGGCAGAAGATGAGGCGTGCTGCCTGCCAGGAACGGAAATCCAGGTTATCTGCGTATCATATGCTCCAGCACCCGCAACGGTAAATACACGAGGTCGAAGGTGCGCTAGCCGGAATTTGGCGATGTCGGCCCAAGATCCAGAAAATAGAAAGTATTGCGTTGAGTAATTCTATTCTTATGTGCTGTAGGACCGCGGTTAAAGCAAGTAGCGTACCCATGTTAGTCCAGATATTGACGAGATAACAGGATCCACAAATTCGACCAACGGGGATCAAGAGACTTTGAGGTATTCTGCCCAAGCAGGACTGTATCGGCTTCGGATCGATTATCGACATTTGTGGTTCGGACATTTTGTCCCAATTGCTATTGAATCGTCCAGTAGAACCCTAGAGCCACGTCTTTTTAATGCGGGACCAAAATTGTATGGTTTCCAATTAATTCTTCATCGAGGGTTATAACCGGTGTCAACATGGAAATTAATTCGTCCGCCGGTGAGGTTTTGCTGACAATAATAGCTAGAGCAGAGGATAATTGTAAGTGCACCGAGACATCGAGAGGCCATGCCGAAAACGTCCAGCAAGGTGATGAATAGCCGTGCAACCCCTAAAGTTAATCAGGACTTCGTCTACGTCGTAAGCCTGCTGTCAATCCAGGTTAAAGAGTGTACCACAAGGCCCAGGCTGAATCAACATCCAAAGATGCCTTGCTTTGACCCCCCGCTTTAAGAGTAAGCATTCCGGATGACAAGGTAGTCCCGATATGTTTTACCTCAGAAGTTGTGTCTGATCTGGCGTGGTCAGTTGAGAAAAATTGTCCCAAAAAAAGGTCGATAGCGAACCAAAAATCGCATTGCCGCCGTGTCACCCACAACCAAACTTCGGGTACTGATCACTTCATTCGCCAAGGCTTCTCTGATCTTGCTGAGGAGGTTATAGAATGCCTCGAGTTCGATGAGGCACCCATGAGGAAATTCCGTTTTGGCGTGAGAATTTCCAAACAACCGGCGCAACGAACCAGTTTCTGTTTTGGTTTGACTACGAAAACCACCACTCATGGCCTCATCTACGCGTCCGATTGTCTTCATGGATATCAATATTGGGGAAACTCCTGCCGGGAGACTCAAAATGGAGTTATTCAGCGATATAGTTCCCAAGTTCGTTGCCTCAGATTGACTCATCCAAGATTCTGATCTGAGCTTTACGCAGGACCGCAGAAAATTTCAGACAGCTGTGTACTGGAGAATTCCGGTGTGTTATGTACGAATAGCAGGAGAAAAGGTCGCTTAAAACTGCTCCAAGGGTCAATTCAAGGCCGCAAGGGTACAAAGGCGCGACTTTTCACCGGCAAGTCATGGCGAAATCCACAGATTACGCCGTTTTTTCCTGCTAATCTTTCTCCAGAGTGTGCGTACATGTTCACCGAATCTTTCGGCGACTTATCTTAGGATTCTAGTGTACCTAACTTCATGTGTCAAGGCAAGCATCATCGTCGATCATGTATTGACTGGATCTCTCTAACACGGTACCGCTAGGTGGCGATTTTTTGAAAGGTGACGGAACGGGCTCGTTCTCCATTTACGGCGATAAATTTCCGGTAAATATCTTTTGATGAACATCAGGCTTGCCTCTTACATTGAATACTTCATAGGACGAAAACTTCCAAGAGAAACATACAGGACCTGGCCTGTTATCCATGGCAAATATCCAATGTTTATCAATTACGCAGCCCACACTTACTTCATGAACGTTGTAGGCGAACTCGGGCTCTAACACCAACGGGTGTCAAGTGCGTAATCTTTTTGGGGGTCTGCTGATACACGATCGTTTATTCCAATTCAGTTCTTTATTACAACGGCAAAATGCGACTTTCTGGATGGAAAGCACGTCGTTTTCGGGAAAGTTATTGACGGGATGTTGACTTTAAGGAAGATCGAGAATGTGGCGACTGGGCCTAATAACAGACCTAAACTGGTTGTAAAGATTACGGGTACGTCCAATAGAACTTTCTCCGTTACACCTCTTGATCGGTTCATCGACACAGAATGCGGGGAAATGTAATTTTGAGGAAGTTAGTACGTCAAAACCAATAATGATCGATATTTGTATCGAGTCTTGACATGACCCATCTCAATAAGTCTCTCGAGCTGCAAGGCGTCTTTCAGGATGAATACTCTCCAGAGGATGGGGGCATGAAGGATATCGCCATGAGGCGTCTAGATCGTGATGCCTTTCATGTCGGATTTTCAGAAGACACGTTTTGCACTGAAGCTTCGTGTACCTAGATCCCGTTTCATCAAATCTGTCTTCATTTCGCCTACCAACAAAGTTCACAAGTACGTACCGGACCTGACATTGAGGTTAACCGGTGTCCATGGTTTGCCTATTGTTTTACGAGCAGAATCATTCTGAGCACAATTTTTAAAGCAGCCTATCAACATATGAGGCAGAGCATGCTTCCCTTCTTGTCCCAATGACAAAAACTCGTCAGAACTCGAGTTGGAGTTCAAAGGGAAAAGCCGCTCAACAGACACCAATACAAAAACGTTTAGAACTTTCGGATTTCCGTTGAGTAGGTGCAATTTGTAATTCGCAGTGTGCTCAAAAAGTGGAAGGGCCTTCACATGACACGTCGAATCCACATTCGAAATCCTAATAAAGCACGGTCTCTGTGTCAACCCTTAGTATCTACCAATGCGAGCTTCGCGACATCTGTTCAGCGGACCTCTGTAGGCTGGAGTGCCGCTTCAAGCTGGCTGCACGAGGCACAGGGACATTTGTGATCCCTTTCATGCCAGTTCGATCAATGACGTATGGAGACTATCGTTCTAGACCAGACCTCAATATTCTGCAACGCTGTTGACCTCGACCTCTAGCAAAAACGACGGGCTTTAACCTTGTCCTTCAGATTCATGTTTGAAGATCTGGACACTTTCTCCAGAATAAGTCGCTCGGCTCATGGGTCAAGACAACCTCCGTTCCCATGCTTTCTCGGCTCGCCCTCAACTGTCATAGTCTTTGCGCGCCAACACTGACAAAAGACCCACAACACAAACCCCACGACGCCACAATCTCCAGTAGCTGGATGTGTGCAAACGCAGGCCGACCTTTCACCGATAATCTTGAAAAATCCCACATTAAACCGTTTTCAGTGATGGACTTTTCTCTGCTCTTGGTTCTGTATGTCTATTATTGCTCATTGGTGTTCGAAAGACCATGATCTTCGATCCCACTATTTCTCGATCAAAACATAGGCGGCCGTCTTCTTCGGCGTCGATTTTTTCGAAGGGAAGGTTTCTTTCAGCTTTGAATGGAGATAGAACCACGGTCCGAGTCGGACAAACCAGCACCATGCCCACCCCCTGGAATATTTTCTTGTCCGCGGGTCCTGTCCACGTTCATTGTCGGGCACTTCCTGGGTCGTCTTTTGACGCTGACCACCACGTATCGCGGGAAGCCAATAACTTGAAATAGTATGACTTGGTAGTCCTTAGTCACGATTTGCTCGCTCCGGTAAAGTCCCTTCGTGACCACACTGTATACGACACTAGTTTGATAATGCCTGATTCGAGTCCGTGCATTCTTCAACGCAGTATTCATTCCACCCTTCCAGAAGTCTGCCATTCGATCTTTTGAACCCCAAGGGATAGGGCCTCGAGGTCAGTGAACACGACAACTGAATGACTTTCAGTGAGCTTCAGCGTCTGGACGAAAAGTCATAATATTATTCAATTAGTTTTTACTTTAACAAGTAAAGATTACTGCTAGTGACAACCGGCGTCAGGTCTAAGCTAAATACGTGGTCTTTCGACGATCTGTTGAGCCATATGTAACTGCCCGGTTTCTTGCTAGATGAATGCGAAGTGCGGCCTTCTAAATTCGTTTTTCGGGGTCATCGAAGGAGTGTCGACCTTGGCGGATAATACAGTAAAAGACTCAAGAGGCCAAGGCGTTGCGAAGAATATATTGACATGCACTATCTTAGCCGTATCCCTTGATCGACAAAATTTAACTGCCAATTATAGAGGCGACTTAGGGTGGTAAGCTCGCAACTATTACCTTCAAGCTTTCAGCTCATGTGCTTTGTAATTCGGGTCTTCAATACAGTCACCTCGATATGCATACGTCAAACCACAAATAAATTGAATTTCGTTTTACAAAGATGTTACATGGATTTCAAAGAGGTATTCACGCGACATGGCGAACCTGCCGTGCCAAAGAGTCGAAAGAAGCACCATTGAGCGAGTCCGCAGTTTCAGAAACTTAATCCTATGACGAGCAGCAAGGCGTCCGCTCAGCGAACTTGTTGAGTGGCAGGAACGCCCTTCGGGACAGGTGCATGGGGCACAGGGGCGTGAGGGGTCTTGATTTTGAGCCCTTTTCATTTCCCGTCAATGACGGAAGAGCAACGACTCTGTTGGTTTTAGCTCACCTAGATCTTCCGCAATTAAGTCTGCACCTTTCTCGCCAACAAGCAAAGCCGACGAGTACGTGTTCGTGCCCAGATTGTCCTATGGTGATACATTTATCATTCCGTAACGATCGGTAGATCTTTTAAGGGATACGTACGGGGCAGATACTCAAGTCGACACACTTAAGGTTCTGAGTACCTAAAAGCAGAATGTGTTGTCACAATCATGGCGCCCACATTGCGAGTGATACTGTTAACTTACCAAAGACGTTCAGGCGGCCATCCACAACACCACCTTCCTCCCGTGGTTTCATAGCTTGGTTATAGATATAATTGGTAGATTGTCAGCGAAATGAATAGTGGGGCGTACCACAAGTGCCTGTAAAGCCATATCAGTAATAAGTCCATCAAAACTACGGCCTTAACTTACCAAGACTGTGCCAGGTAGTCTCGACGTGGTCTTAATAGTTTAACAATGGAATCAGGACAAAAGTGTCGATCACTTATCACACGTCACGAACCTGCAATCCAGTCATCAATAGCCTTATCATCTTCCTCGCTGTATTTGATATCTTCATGAACCTTGTCCGCGTTGTAGATCTCGCCGGGTCTAGAACATTGTAAAACGTAAACTATTCTGATGATGTTCGTAATGCTTACTTGTGCCAAGTTCCTGTGTCGGCAGGTAAGCGTGTTTTAAGAGTTAGGCCCTAGAGATAATGGTGGATGCATACCCATATGAATCCCGACAGTGAAGCCGTTGGGAAGGACCTTCTTCGCGGTCTGAATGTCAATATCATGACAAGCTGCTGGAGAAGCAGGGTGGAAGTGTGGGTGATGGGAGGTAAGCTCTCCTCGGTAAGCTGAATCACCCATCAGCCCAAAAACTATTAGTCCGGTTATCTTACGCACCATCCATCCTTCTGGCAATCTCTCGAGTCTTCTTGTAACTCCAGCGAATGGGAGCAAAGTCCGCCTTGTTGTTCATGAAACCACTGTCAAAGGTCGGGTCCTTGTAGGGGTCGGGTGAACTGATGTGGATCTACATTGATAAGAATTAATTAAGTCGCAGAAATGGCAAAAATATTAGTCGTACCTTGCCGCGACTTGCGGGGTATTCCTAGCCCGGTATGTCAGCTCAGTCATCATTGGAAACTGAAGGATACTCACAAGGTACTGGAACCTGCACGATATTATTGATTATGTTATTGGAGTAGAAGAAAACGGAGGTGACGTACATGGTGATGTATTTTCCAGGAGGAAGGAGAGTATGGTCGGCGTAGGCTAAAAAGAGGATGAAGATCATCTTCAACTAAAGATTTATCATGTTTGGTTACCTGCGGAAACGATGGACCCAAACCTAAGATGGATATTAGCAACTCAAAGGCAATCACGGAATAAAACAAGTACATGACGGGCTTATCAGGCTTGTCCTTGAAGTACTTGTCCCAGAGAGCATTAAACTCTGGGCCCATTTCCTTGAGTTCGGCCGCAGTTGGACGGATCTAACTCAATGTTAGCAGGAGACCGAGTAGTGGGGAAAACGTCACGATTACCTTGAAGCCGGCGTCAATGGCATTCGAGGACAACCTCGCCTTCTCAGGGCTGACTTCCCATTCATGGAAGAGCTACGTCGCAATTCAGCTTCCTGTGCTTGCAAAAAATTACGGAAACTCCATTACTTCTCTTTGGACTTCCTTATCACCACGAAGGAAGTCGTCCAAAGTTTGACTCTCTTCCGAGACACGGTAGACTATTTGCGGGTTAGAAAGAAAATCGAACAAGTGAAAGCGTGGTGGCTTACTGGACAGGGTGGTATAATGGTCCTGATATTCCTCGCTGCAGGACAGGAATCAGTTGGCTGTGTGTCTGAATTTAACCCCAACTTACCCGACTCCTGGAAGGTCGCTGACGCATTTCAACCCCACCTTGTCCATCAACGCCTTGCTTCCGACTCCAGAGCGTTCGAGAATCTGAGGGGTTCCAAGAGTGCCACTGCTCAGAACAACCATCTTGCGGGCGCGTACGATGGTCTCCATGAGTTGACCGGCATGACCACGATTCCTTGCTGGAACATACGCCACACCAACAGCCTTGGTGCCTTCGAAGATGACGCGCGAAACACGAGCATTGGTACGCAAGTACAAGTTGCTTTGGACGTCCATCACACTGTGGACATAAGCTTAAAAAATTTGCGTTTCAATGAAGACACAAGCGAATAATGATGTTTGTGCATACCTGTGGCGGCGTCGCTGCGCCTTCCAGTGTGCCTGTTGATGTACTTGGCCCAAATTTCGGAGGCATGGGAGGTATCGAGGTCTTGAAGATCATCTAAACACAGTATATGAGCATCGACTCACATAACACTGCAACTGTATTACCGCTGAAAGGAATGCCGACAGCATCAGAAGCCCTCAAGAAATCTTGGGCGAGGGCGGTAATGGTTCCACCGTTGCTGATTGCGATAGGTCCATCATATCCGTGTGTGTTGTTGTTAGTGGGTTTCTGATAGTTCTCCAACTGCAAATAGATGTTAAATGCCTCGAATCACCCAAATTGAGGCAGACTTGCCCGCTTCATGAGTGGAAGGAGGTCTAGATGTTTCCGTCAGACTAGATGTCGTACACAAGTACAAGCCTCTTTACCTTTCGCGGTCCAGCCGGGTGTCTTGAAATCATCTATAATGGAACATGAGAAAAATTTGAACAAAGCAGCCTTCACTATTGCTGACCCCAATCGGAACCCGAGGCCTGTAACGAAAATAGGTCAGTGTGGTGATGATGTCATCAAAGAAAATATCCTCACCCTGGTGTACATCTAGTATCATAACATGACAGACTAGAGATAAGCACTTGACGCGTATTTTAACCGACATGAATATCTGACCTGGAAGTTGATACTGCTCCCACCGCCTTAAACGTTACATGAGACCAAGAATTTACTCGTTCAAGAGGTTAATTACCGAGAATGTTTGCGCATCTGCAACACCATTAGTCTATCGTGTACTCAAAACAGGATTTGGACAGCATACGGGACAATGCTCTGCCTTCCACGAAGGAAGGAAGATTGCATGGTGTCGATGTAGAACTTCGCCTTGTCATTACTTTGCACATTTCAGTTCGGGCAGACCTTGAAATTTGACAGGAAATCCGTACATTCCATCGCGTTGCATATTCCTCACAAAAATACCAGGGCTAAAAGCGTCTTAGGTACATGGGACATGATCATATTGACAAATGGAACTTACCGATAAACCCAGGGGTCGTCACGATTGTTCGCACCACCTGGATTTCCATGAGTCAGTGTCGCAGTTTGAAGGAAGAACAAACCTTCAATGAGCATGACTTTCAACGTTGGGTCAGCATACGCCAAACGGCCAGCCGTAACACATCCTGGATGGGTTGGGACAATCGAAAATGAGATTAACACTGTAAGCTAGGTCAAGGTAACAAACCTGCGGGTCCACCACCGCAGACAATAACATCAACCTCATCAGGATGACCCATAATGGTTAGAGAGTTTAACGAGTAAAAATTGGTTCGAAAGGATTGGTCAAAGTGAACGAAAAGTTGTTCAGCTTGGACAGAAATATCATCTCCCAAGTCTTTATATATGTTGGCGTCAATGAACCCGAGGGAAAGAACCAAGCTGCGGGGTCGAAGAGGGTTGCACCAATGACCGTAATCTTGTCATATGATGGATAGAGTGCGAAGAAAGCATATGGGATATCCAGATCCGTCAGTCAATAGCAGGTTGTCTGTACTAATAACTCTCTATTTAGATTGAGGGGATGAACTCTGTTCTTGTAGAACTTCGAATGCGGCGTGAGATGGTCGAATGAGAGTAAATGTGTCGGGTGGCGCTGATCCCAAGCGTACAGGTGACCATAAGTAGCTGGAAAGAGGCGTGGAAGGACTAGAATCGTTGGATTGATTGTTGGGACTGCTGCTGATTGAGTAGAGGTTGTGGAGAATCATGACACACTGGGGATCTTCGTGCGACCTCGCGCGGGGAAAGCACAATGATTGGACGATGGATGCCTGAGTGTAAGCCATGTGTGAAGATGACCGGTTTCTGTGCAGACTCTGGGAGAAGCCCGCTGAGACCTGCTCAGCTCATGATAAGTCGTTTATAGGCTGTAACAGCTTAATCAAGCTCATGGGTCGGCCTAACGGCGACTTCGGCAAGGCGACAGGCTTGAAAGACTGGCTGGGTGAGTCGATAATTGAAGTCTAGAGCTCCCAAAGGTGAGTAACTACAGTTCACATGTCATCATACTTCTGTAGAAATGAAGCCAACGGAAGATGGTTTACGCATAGAACATCTGAAGACCTTGTTCCAGTGACTTATAGATGTTATTCTTGGGCCTGCTGCGACCTGACCAGGTCAAAAGTAAGTTCGGATGGCAGATCATATTTCCCATCCTGGGAAGAATGCTCATAAGAGATGAGTTAGGCGACCGGACATCCCGTAACCCAGCAGAAACAGAGCAAATGAGAGAGCGTAATCATATCAGTATTTCTCCGGAAAGAGAGCAATGTGAGTCATCTGGGAATGATGTTCTCGTTGGAGTTGACTAGGAAATAGAACAAATGAGATGGCGAAAGGACGATCAAGCAATTACTCACCTGCTTGAAAATGGATCAACAGATGCATGCACTCTAAGATCCAGGAGCAGAAAATAATGAAATTCGACCTCTGAAACCATTGGGCCTGCGACCGAAGTTATTGTGGTCCAACCACGCCGTTTAAAGATCGCTTCTCAGCATTCTATGTTCTCAGTAATGTTGGTTGTCCATTGTCTCGACATCATGAGAGGAAGCGCGAACGGCATCGAAGTCTGATGTGAAAGGAACTTGAATGGATAAACATATCTTTGAATTCGTGGACATCGGATCGCACCAATAGGTCATGGAAGAGGATAAAGAAGAGTTGAAAGGCATTGAGCATGGGAACTTCGATTTGGCTTTATTTGTCGAAAAAGGTACACAGACACGGAGACTGGAGACAAAGACTGGGGCTTTGACGATTCCAATTTCCTCAAACCACTATGATTGAAGAGGTAATACAAATAAAAGGATTGTTAGACCGAGCCAGATTTCCCAATACATTTCTTCGTCGCATTTCAAATTTCGCACGAAGACCAAAAATTGACCCACATCAGTTTTTTTCCTACAAGTAATGATTATCGCGTGGTAGCCTACAGCTGTGAAAAGTATACATTGAAGTCGAATTCAGTCCAGGGATAGATAAGGTACAAGGAGTACAGTGAATGTCCAAGGGTAATCATAGAATGCTGGGAAGAAGATTGGGATCGTTGATGGTTTTTGACTCATCCAGAGGTTTCGACCACTTATCTTTTCAGTATCAAAGTCAATCAATAAAACGTCGTGAAAGCGCAGAAAGGGCAATTACACACCTGGACAAGCCACAAAGTAACCTTCAAGGGCATTGGTGAACCGGTCTTGGTACTCGGTTGGAGGTACCACGGTCACCTCCTTGCCAGACTGGAGACCTTGCTTCGCTTTGTACTCCAATGTCTTCGCAAAAGTATAACTGCCGATTGTGTCAACAAGGCCACAGACAATCTCCTTCTTCTCGTTGTCAACTCCAAGCAGAAGACTAAGTAGCCAATTAAACACTTGAAGTCGAAGCAGTGAGAAAAACAGACGTACGAGTAGTCCATAATGTTGCTTTTCGACAGAAACTCGGCATCACTCTTGATGGCCTCGCGAAGGATGATCTTGGAGTGCGGACGGACGAGTGTCAACGTTCGTTGTTGTCCTAGGGAGCTAATAAGAAAAACTTGATTTGGTCGCATAAAAAAAAGCCGACAGACCTTCAATCCATTCCCCATCAAACAGAGTTTTAGTGGTGTCTCCATGTGCTTTGACCTTTCGTCCTTGAATGCCTTTCAAGTCGAACGTCTTGCTGATCTTCTTATCAAAGAATAGATTCTCCATGACCAATAGGTCAGCTTTGGATTGCACAGCTCCCGTTTCCAGGTTCCTAATTTCGATCGTATAGAACCCAATAAGTTTCGCTAGAACGGTCGGCCGACTGGCTGTAGTGTCCATATAGCGGAAGTACGACGGAGCGAGTTCAACAAGCACTTGTCTGTGGTGTGTTACTTCCTATTAGCGACAGCCTCCAATTCAAAAGCAAAAACTTACAGATCAGCAACATTCCATGCATCGACCAACGTCTTAATGATGAACCGGTCGTCGCTCGTCTTCCAGAAATTAGACTTGCTCTTGCCGCCTTCCGCTGCCCAATTTGTGCTCGTGGACAAGCTCTTCAGAAAGACATCGCTGATCCCGCATCTCTTCCGCAGCACATCAAACTGCTTCGCGTAGTAAACTGTACAACTGAACTTGAGCCGCTTTCCAATAGTCCAATCATATTTAATATGTGGCCGGTCGTCGAAATTGGCAACATCAGCCAGAAGAGTATGATGTTTCTTCGCGTTAGAGGGTGAAGGCGAGACGTGTCGCAATGACATCGATGGTTCCGCATTCAGCACGTATCGCATGGCAGAATTGATACCACTTGCCAGCGTACTTGCAAATCCAGACGAGGTTGGGGGTGGAGGCAGCTCTGGGCTGCTCGTAGTCGATAATGACGGAGGAGGGGGTACAGAAGGAGAGGGTGCACTTATGTTGTCATTCGGAGTCCTTGGCGCATCTTTGGGTGGCAAAGGCGGAGGAAGGTCGCTAGGTTGCTCAGGAGCGGTCTCGGGTTGTTTGTCTTTCCCAATTGTGCTCTGACTCTCAGCAGACTTCGAAGAAATGACGGACGCAGCCGATGCTCTCTTGACATGTGTATCAACATCCACATCGACAGAACCAACAACGCTCGAGATTGCTTCCGACCTGATAGACGCAGGTCTCGAGGTCGTCGTCGTTGTCGGCGGGGTACTATTATCCAGCTCTTGCAGCAAAAGGGTTTCTGCGCTCTCCGTTTTGTCAGGCGTGTCCATAACCCCATCTGCAGCTTGTGTGCTTAAGCCCACATCAGCCTTGGATTTAATGGAGGGGGCCTTGGCGGACAATATTTGGGATCCGCTGACATTGGACAGGCTCATGAACCGTGAGCTCGACGAAGACCCACTCTGCTCAGGTATCGTCTTGTGGCGCAGAACATCTCGGATGGACAAAAGGGACGTGGGATCGCGGGTGTGCTCCTTTCTCGATATTATAGCGGAGAACTGCTCTGGTTCGTTCCAGACAACGTCCTCCTGATCTGGGTCTGGTTGGTTCTTCGAAGAAGAGGTAAAAAGCTTGTAACCAGTAGCTACAGAGAAAAAGGACGAAGATCCGGATTCTGCGACGACGCGAGGGGTTGACGTGGCTTGTGACTCGGATGCTGAACGAACAGCCGACAAATTCGCCAACTCGAGCTGATAGTCGACAGTGCTACGACAGCCAACATATGTCAAAAAATAAGTCTCACTTCAAAACAGGAAGAAAACACACCTGAGCGTGTGGGCAATAATACTACCCCAATCATTCTCTCTCACAATTATGTTGCCTCCTGGGACCGCATGACATCCCTTACCCCACCACACAGGTTCTTCGGCAATCAAGTCGCCCACTGCTTTGGACTTCGAAGAACCCAGGTGTTTCTTCTGCCACGCCTTGAGCCTCTTTTGGGTGCCTATTCCTGTTGCGAGAAACGTCCTCCGGACATCATTCAGAGACCCCACCGGTGTCTTTGCCAGCTGAACATAGAGAGACTGCTCTATTTTCTGGAAGTTATGTCGCAGAGTGGCTAGCAGTTGCTCAGCATCGTCTTTAGGTGGCACTGTTGGCGTTTTGGATGCCTGAGTATCGGTGCTGACGTTCGATTGTGTTGTAAAGTATGAGCCCTGTGTAACGGTATCCTTCGTTGGAGAAACAGGTGTACTTGGCGGTAAAGGCGGCAAGTCTAAAATATCAGACTGTGTTGGGGTGCTGGCGGAAGAAGATACGTCCGGGGTATCAAACACGTCATAGGCATCATCAGTCGAGGGCAATCTCGGAAGAGCCTTTTGGCCTGTTTCCTCGTCATCTAGAACCTTCTCCTGCGAGAAGGTAAATATAACGTAGGCAAATTAAGAACGACGAAGGCACGCACTATCTTGTCGATGTGGTCAGAAACGCCTTCCCACCACTTTCTAATTTCCTTCCTCAACGACTTCTTCTGGTCGCCATCAGGTCCGGTGTTTTCGTTCTGGGTAGTGCTAGTGGGTGGTGGGGTGACCTTCTCCGTTCCGCGCGTCAGCTGCAACCGCGGCACTCTGAGTTCGAAGATGTCCTCTATTGATGATAGCGCAAGCGAAATTTCTATAGGGCCAATGGAAAAGTGCCGGATGATGTTGAATCTGGATAGGGGTAACGAAGTCGATATACCGGGAGAAGGTGAGGTGTGTTCGCAGAGCGCAGGTGCCAGGACACATAGAGCAGGAGAATATATCAACAACTCGAGGAATTTGGCGTATGAGAGTAAACTAAATATTATAGTGTCAGGAGAATAAAGGACAGAAGAAACAAAGGTCGACATACTAAGTTCCGTCTCCCATAGTGATCCGAGGCGTTTTGGCACTGCAAACTGCACAAGTCTCCCACATCTCGATTTCTGCCTCGTCAGCAGTCTCGTCTTTCTCCTCCTCCTTCTCGTCATCTCGCTTCTTAGCCTCAGCTACCCGAAAAACGATCCTGATACCATCATGAATAACTCTCGTCTCATGCTGTCCCGCCGTAAATTTACAGCCAGGCTGATTGCACGGCGACTTGTAACGCTCGGCCAGCCTCTGAACCCATTCACCCAATATGATATCTCCGCCAGCCGACGAGTAATATTGATAGGTTTTCCAATGAGGCTTCCCACAAGGATACAGGCCTGGAGTTGGGAGGTTGAAAGAGGTCGTTGTCACTGTCTCTGTAGATGTAGCGCTTGAAGTCGTCGTGTTTGTGAAGGCAGACGAGCCTTCTTGACTTGGCTTGGCGTCTGATGTGATAGGCATTGATGAGGTGGAATTCGTCTGGGCTAGGGGTGGCGCTAAGGGCGGTGTCGATGTTTTTGTCGACGACGGTACGTGCTGCGAGCAGAGAACGGAAATCTCTTGATGTCGAACAAAACCAAGGCTTCCGGACATCCCTCTTCCCTCGGCATCCTTCCCGTCCCATCCTAGTAGACTTGACAAAGCCACACGTTCGTCTCCTGTTAGTCGGTATTTCTGACCATCAACAGCTGTTAGGAGAGCGTTGCCCTTCTCTTTCTCGGATAAATCGACAAGAAGTTTGGGAAGCGGCAACCTGACGCCGGCAGAAGTTGACAGGAGACCCCTCGAGTCCTCGATGCGTTTCACAGCTGACACGAACGGTTGAGGTGAATTAATCTGAGGAGTTTGGCTGGAATTCCGAATCGAAGGTCGACGTTCGCCTAAGAACGAGAATCGGTTCAATCGCAAGCCGCTGACCGCTCCACTCAATCCATCGGATGATTTGCGAATTGTGGGCTCTGCAGAGTCCACTGAAATTGATGGCTTGATGATGGCCAAATCCAAAGAACCACGTGTCCGTTCACCACCAGGCGAAAGTTGGCTAAAACTGCGCTTCAAAAAAAAATTCGTAAAACTCGATGGGATGATTGAATTCCGTGGTCTCGCTCGGAGGTCCTTCTGTTCGCTAGAAGGAGGATGTGCGACGGTTGAAGGGGATGTTGGAGTTGGGTGCTTGGGTTGTGGAAGTGGAAATTTGACTTCGACACCGCTGTTGGATAGAAGGTGCTGTTCGAGGATCAGCGCCAGGTGGACGTACGTCGCCAGTCGGAGAACTTTGGTAAGGAGCATGTGCTGCATTGGCGAGTTGACGCCTTTGAACGTGAATGTACCGCCAACCAACCGTAAATTATCATCGAGAGCTATGAAAAATATTAGATATGTCTTGAAAATGAAAGCGAGTTTGACGCACCGTTTAACCCGCTCAGGCCATAAAGTATTGTGTTCTCAAACTCGTCTTCGCTGTTCTGCAATATAAAGCTTCCCGACGAGAACGAGCAGCCTATATTGGCGGGTAAAATATCGAAACCGCTATCCTCTGATGGTAGTGGTAGTCGACTGCCGTGCGGGGACACGCAGAGCAGAAGATGCCCAGCAGATTCCGCCAAAGCAGGACGGGCGGCTAGCTCCCGAAGCTGGTTTAACGCCGGCGTCGAAGGTAGTGGTTTCGCTTCATCTCTATTCGCAGCAGCTTCTACCGCCGGTTTGACCTCAGAAGCTGATCTCGCCTGTGATCGCGCTTTCCGCTTGCCCTTCTTGACTGATACCAACCAGTCTCCGCTGCTCAACTGGTAGCTGAGCTCGTCCAAGACCTCCTCAAATATGCCCACCCATTCGTCGCGCCTATGCTCGATCCCAGGTTCATGAATGTCTGACAAGAAGTGTCGAATCAGACGCCTCTGGTGGTTTCGCGCTTCCACTGACAATGTGGCCAGTGCGTAGCTCGCTGGTAGAGCTGGAAGAGGCTTATGGTCCGCCATAGGTCAACCTGGAGGCATAGATCCTGGTGCAAGCGTCATGGCAATGACAACCGGGCCACTCAAGTCCGTAAATGGCTGACTCCGCCCGCATCCCGTAAATCGCTCATTTTTTCCCAGCCCAACGATGTTTTGGGTGTTATTGGAGAGATATTTCGAGCCAGAATGCATAGCATTCCATATACGCCATGTCTTTAGGAAAGAATGGATGGCCTGGAGATAACAGAAAAGAAGAAAACCGTCTTTCCGTACAGCTTTTGAGGAGGAGTTCTAATTTTCCCTCGGAAACCCTCTTGGCTAGCGCTCCTATTGGACCACTCGTCAAATCTTATCGTGTCTGACCTCTCTCGACGATCGATCCCCTTCAACTCGACCATCCCATTCCCTCATTCTCTACAATCTACGTCTATCTCAACCTCTTCCGAATCCCGTCCAGTCCCTTCCGTCTCTCATTCGACGGCGTCCCTCCCTTCGCCATCCCAACTTCTTCACATCCCTCCCACTCCGTTTTTCCATCCATCCCGCTGCGAACGCGTCCCTCCTCCCTTCGTAAGTTCCTCTATGCACCCTTCCATGCCCCCCTTCTTATCTCTTTGTAGTCCTATGTCGCGATCGCGTTAGACCTTCGGGATTGGAAGCAAAGTAAGTGTTATAGTTTTCAACTTGTATTTCATTTTCTTACCTTTACTTCAGATATGAATCTCGATCGTGCACGACTAGACAACCAGCCAGCGTAATGAGAATTGGACTCGAAATGCAAGACTGAACATCAAACTCACGACGTTGCACTCGCCCCACTCACTGTTCGACGTTCGCATCACGTTTGCTGCAGTTGTCGATGTCTTCGTCTCGAATTCGCGGCGTGGATTTGCAGTAGAGCTGGAGAGGCGTCTCGCATAACCCAAGGTATGCAATCATCTGCCTGTTTTCTTGTCAGTTGTCTGACAATAACTAGACAGTATCGAATTCGAATCTCACCTTGTCAACTTCTCCACCCTCGCCATCCACCTCGTCGTCTCCGCGTTCGCGTCGTGGTTTGAAGCCCAAACGGTGTTGAAGACTGCAGCTACATCGCGAACAAGGCACCCGCGACTTTCGAGTACCACTCTGCGGATTCGAGACGACAATGGCACGCGAACTGCCTGCGCCGATGATCAAGGCCTCAAGAATTTCGCGATGTGGCAGGGGATGCGAGGGACGTGCGAGCAATCGATCGTGTCACCACTTTACTTCAGCTTCCGCTTCCTCTCATCTCGTCCGTTATGCTCTCTCGTCGCGGCTCCGTTTTTCATTCGCCCACCTTGTCATCATCTCTCTCCGTCTGCTCCATCACATCCCACAGCCCTCAACGAATTCAATTTGAGGGTCTTTCGTCGTCGAGTCCCTCACGAACTCAAGACGAGGGCGAGCAGAGCGACATACAATCGCATGGGTCGAAGCATATGGCCCCGAGACGAAGAAACCGACTCAGAACGTCGCAAGGGACGTTGCGAATGTTCACATCGTCGAAGATCTCGCCTCTGCCTTTCCCCTCAACCACCCGAATCACCCTCCATCGTCTCGCATACACCCAGACCAGCCCATCTCGCGGGCTCTCGACAAACCCAGGTCCAACGAACTCCCGCAATCGAGCATCGCACGAAGACGCGGATGATGTGGTTTTCGAGCTCGAGAGGTGCAGGGTGCGACGTACACGTCAACCCCAACGTCTCTTCGTCGTCGTGCCCGTCGTCGTCATGGCCGGACTCCCAAGCCTTCGCACTCGTTCTCGCCGTCGTCTCTCGTTCGAACGGCTCGCATTCGCATCTGGAAGGCAGAGCACTACTACGGGGGGTGTAAGGGAGGATTCGAGGTCAAAAAAGCGGCGGAAACTCACCATTCGCGATGCTAGCATCAACCGCACCTCCTCCTCGTTCTGATTCGCGCATGCCTTGCCTCTCCCTCTCCCTTCGTCAAGCACACCGTCGCGCCTCTCCTGGCATTCGTTCGTCGTTCTCGAGGAGCTGAGGTGTGCTGGTTAGGTTGGAGACGAGGTTGGACGGGGTAATGGGCATACCAGCGGGTGGGGACTCTATCCTCTCATCCTACCCTCCTCTTCATTCGTGTTCGTCAATGCCGGGCTCGTCGACCCCTCTCGTGTCGTTTCGGGTGCGAATTCGTCGATTTTGGGATTGCGCCGGTGTCGCGAAGCGGCTGCAAACTCACCGGACGACTCGACTCGCAGCGTGCAAGCACCGTCGAGTTCGCGAGCGGCGTTCCTGCGATCCTCGTCGTCATTGGGATATCGTCTGTGGAGAACGGAGGAGGCAATCAGCAAGACGACGCCGTGGAATTGTGGGAAGAAATTGGGACTCACAGTAGACCGTCACGATCAGCATGGGCTTCGTTGCTGCCGTCGTCGTCGTGGCCTCTCGTTCAACACCTCGTCGGTGCCTTCGCGAACCGAACGTTGGGACTAGGAAACGAATTAGAGGTCAGTTTATCGTGCTTACTACTGACCAAGATGTGTACTTACCCATCCGCGCTTGTAGGTTCTGCCTAGAAAACGATAACCCGAGGTTAGCAACGAAGATAACGACGGTGGAAGAGTCGACTTACTTCGGTGGGGCGGGCGTATACGTGCTCAGGCCGAGGTTCGTACCATCTTCCGCGCTTCGTTCGGGCTTCGCTAACGAATTTGTCTTGAAGTCATTGAGGTTATGTGTGACGATACCTCGTCGCACACATCGTCCTATCTCACAGTCCGAAGCACAAAGGATACACGTCAGCACGAAGAGGATAACGATCGAGGAGAGGCTGGCTTACGGTGTCTGCGGGGGGTTGGGAAATGGGTACGTCGGTCCGCTCGCAGTGTTCGAAGCTTCGTTGATGAGTTTTGGTTCTAAAACTGAAGGCTATGTGTGATGACACCTATTCAAACAAATCATGGTGTATCGTTCATTGCTCAAGGCATGTTCACACTCGTACCTTGAGTTTGCGGGTGGCGATGGCGCTGGAAACGACGAACGTCAAGGCGGAGGAGGGGATGTGTGTGGGCTCGAGGTTTCGAGCTGGAGCTGATATCGTCGTTGGGTGAGTGCGTTTAAGCGAGTCGGTTGACGGAATGCTTACCTTTTTTCTTCGTTCGTTTAGGGTCTATGAATCAAGGTTAGCTAGGCGAAACGAAACAATTCGCGGGAAGGATAACGCTTACCGCCAGATGATTCGAGAGACGAAAGGCTACGAGGAAGGAACGAGACGTCAGGAAAGACTATGAGGGTACGTTTCGAGTGTAGCTACTCACCGTTAACGTAGCTGATTGGTTTTGCGAACAGAGTAGAGAGGAGATCGTCGGCATCGCGCTGGACATTTAGGCGGAAGGATCAGCAAGTCGTCGCCGTCGTCATCGAAGACGGAGGCTAGGAAACTCACTGAGCTCGATGGAGTCGACGACGAGGAAGTTATCGAGACGAGCCGAGAGAGGAATAGCGAGGAGAGAAGAGTCGAGAGGAAGAGAGGAGAGGAAAGAGGAGAGGAGAGGAGAGGAGGAGAAGATGTAAAAGAGGAAGAGGAGATGAGGACCTCAACACCGAATCCCAGCCTCCTTATATACATTTCCAGATACCCTGTAGATACATGTATTCGGTACCCCCAATCCAAATGCGTATGTTTAGCGCGTTTCATGTTTGAATTCGAATTCGAATTCGGGAGAGGGTGGGGCCAGTTGTGCGTTAGCGCCGTGAGTTCGGATCTGGATCAACAACTCGACGGAACGTAATCGCGTCCTTGTCCTTCCTCCGTCGTTGGTCTCGTCAGGATATCTAGGGTTTGTTAACCCTTTCTTTGTGTTCAGTTATTCGAGGGTTTGGATAGATAGATGATTGAGTTGTCTAGGTAGATAGTTTGTTTAGATGTAGAATGTATTTTATTCTTGCGAGCTTTACAAGCTCACTACTCACCCAGAAATCTCTCAATTGCTCTGAAGATTTTCTCAATGCCAAGAATTACGTGCTCGCTTTGGAATTAATCTAGCGGGCTAACGAGAATACAACCCAGAAAGCTGGAATACGCTAAAATTCAATGACCTCCGTAACTGGGTCATGCTCGAAAACGCTTGAATTACCTCCACCGCTTCGTTCTTCCACCCGCTAACGCAAGCTTCTAGCTTGACGGACCCTTAGTTAGCTTGGAAAATGATCCGAATAAGAAAAGGAGCCGTTTTGGGGGAGAAGGTTCGATTCCGTTATTCCGCACTCTCATCGTGTTTGTCGGCTCGTCGTCGTCTTAAAATTGTGAGTTCACTATTTATTTTTTTCTATCAGAGTGAACATAAATACCCTGTCCGTACTATGCATACCCTAGTTACTGAAAAACACATTGCCTCTATTTTGAAAATCCTGCGAGAAATGAGCCGCTATGCAGCTCATCCGATGTGCATCCGAAAGCACGCTTCGCAAAACGCGCTTCTCGGCGCTGCGCGCTGACAGAAACCCTGTACTAAAGGGAGCCGATTAGCCAAGCATGCGCACTAACGGACCCGAGAAAAAAAAATGTGTAAATTCGCGAAGAAACGGAGAAGCAGGGATGGAGGAGGAGGTGTAGGTAGATTTTCGGAGCGGTCTCGGCACTTTGTGCGACATCCGCCGCGCCTCTGCTCAGTAGGACGTGTACATATTCTAGTTGGGTACTATTTAAGTTGTTTTTTGTAATTTTACTCGTTGTGCTCGACGAGGTATTTGAGGGAATACGGATTCGCCAATTAAGCGCCCATCGAGCGCTTCGAGTTTCCCGGCTCGTGCAAGGGCCGGCGCGGTTGTAATTCTTTGTGAAATTCAAAATTAATATTCTAACCTCTACTCTAGTTATTTAGCACTCTTAAATTTGGCGGGAGAGGCGCAAATACGCCCCCGGAATGACAGAATTGTGTGATATAAGCGCATTCTTACTCGAGCGCGCTTTCTTGACGCTCCACGCCGCTAATCTCGCCACAAGAAGCTTAGAAGCGCATTATTCGGGATCCGAATAATGCGAAGCGACGCTAAGAAATAGCTCCAGGGTGCTTTTTCGTGAAGGAATGAAGTACCGGGGATGGAGGAGAGGGTTCCGGGTGATGTCATTTCTTGGTGTTTGGAAGCCTGCAACCGATTCCACGCGAGATCTTCCTGCTCTAGGGTGCTAGTTTGGATCCAGAGATGTACTACTTGTGTTTTATTCTAATTCATTCCACTCAAATGAACTCTACAGACAAAGATGGAGGGTATTAGTTCGAGGTTTTGTATGTACTATGCTACAACTCCTTTGAATAGACTGTAAAAACACGCATAATACCCATTTTCTAAGCCTCTTAGTTCAGCATTTTGGATTGAATTGAGCTGTGCGTATAGCTAACAAATACGGCCGTGTCTTCGGCGCCTCCGCGATGCGTGTCTTCCAGACATTTCCGGTCCGTGTAACTTCTCGAGACCCTGAATCAGCTAGGAGCCGAATAAAATTAGCTCCTTTCTGCATTGAATTAATACTCCAAGATGGAGAGGGTCAGGCCGTCAACTTGTAGATGCGTGCCATTCTACTAATTCTTCTTATTCAACTTTGCTCCGCGTGGATATGAGAATTATATTAATTGCCGCAGGCATTTCAAATACTCGGCAGGTGATTTACTGGTGTATACAAGCAGTCCGTACCTTCGAATGCATGTTCTGGCGAATATTAGCTTAATGCGGCGCATGAATCACGGCCAATCTGTATGAAAATCAAGTCCGGAATTTCAAAGGAATACACTGCGTCGAAGCTATTTTTTCCGTGCTTTCTTTGGCAGCAAATAAATTCATAAACGGTATATACTAGAGCCTAAATCTAGTTGAGAGTCAAACACAGAGAGTTAGCAGATGATTGACCGACGTACCATAATGCCGAAGTGGACCGCGCATCTGGGAGTTGACGGGAAGATTCCAAAAACAGAAATGATCTTCTTGATCTTGACTGCATCGTCGATTGCATGCTTGGCTGCTTCATGGAAGGGTAGGTCCAGCCCTGTGGGTGTGTGCCATGGATGTCACCATGGATGTGGACATGGAGGTTAGTTCGGTTCAGAATTTTAGCATCACGGAAATTTGAGTGGACTGGGAGCATTCAACTGAGTACTCAATTCAGTTCAATGGATGCCTTAATTTAGAGAAAAATGAGACTTAAACTCCAGTACCAGATCTCAGAGGAGATATTGCCTGGTAGAATAATTTCTAACAGACAAATTCTCCTCTGAGAAATGGTGCTGGAGGGATCTGAGAACTTGAGATGAAATTTAAGATCTATCTAAGGCTCTCAATTTTGACTTACATTGAATCAGGGGTTTGAAAAGCGAAACAGCGAGAACTGAAGGATCAAAGTGACGTACTGAGAAGTTATTAGCACTAAGGAATAAACCCTGAGGCGTTTGAGACTAAGTGCAACTGAGGAATTCGAAGCCGAAAGGGAGGCGAAGAGATGTTTGGAAATTGATCGGTTTGCAGCTAGAAGAAAAAGTTAGCTTGGCAGAGAAAAAGTATAAAGGTGGGACACTTATGAGCAACTTCCTGATGCCCTCCCATTCCTACGCTGTCGTTATGGCGGTATTCTATCCGGTCATCGTCGAGGACGATGTGATCGACATCTTATCTGTTGTGTTTGGCACTTTGATGAAGCTGAGCCAAACATTGATCCAGCCTTGATCTCGACCATCATGTCGTCGAGTTGATAGGTAAGCACTTCACTTCTTGTCCTTGTTTTCTTTTATAACGACGAGTTATCTAGGCCAACTACCGCTTGAAATTCCGACTTGATATTCGAACGTCCGGGAAACGCTGTGAGTTGTATTTCGATTTGATTTCGTGTTCTTTCAGATCTTCGCAGCAGCTTCTACCGCCGGTTTGACCTCAGAAGCTGATCTCGCCTGTGATCGCGTTTTCCGCTTGCCCTTCTTGACCGATACCAACCAGTCTCCGCTGCTCAACTGGTAGCTGAGCTCGTCCAAGACCTCCTCAAATACGTCCACCCATTCGTCGCGCCTATGCTCGATCCCAGGTTCATGAATGTCTGACAAGAAGTGTCGAATCAGACGCCTCTGGTGGTTTCGCGCTTCCACTGACAATGTGGCCAGTGCGTAGCTCGCTGGTAGAGCTGGAAGAGGCTTATGGTCCGCCATAGGTCAACCTGGAGGCATAGATCCTGGTGCAAGCGTCATGGCAATGACAACCGGGCCACTCAAGTCCGTAAATGGCTGACTCCGCCCGCATCCCGTAAATCGCTCATTTTTTCCCAGCCCAACGATGTTTTGGGTGTTATTGGAGAGATATTTTGAGCCAGAATGCATAGCATTCCATATACGCCATGTCTTTAGGAAAGAATGGATGGCCTGGAGATAACAAAAATAAGAAAACCGTCTTTCCGTACAGCTTTTGAGGAGGAGTTCGAATTTTCCCTCGGAAACCCTCTTGGCTCCTATTGGACCACTCGTCAAATCTTATCGTGTCTGACCTCTCTCGACGCTCGATCCCCTTCAACTCGACCATCCCATTCCCTCATTCTCTACAAACTACGCGTGTCTCTACCTCTTCCGAATCCCGTCTCGTCCCTTCCGTCTCTCATTCGACGTCGTCCCTCCCTTCGCCATCCCAACTTTTTCACTTCCCTCCCACTCCATCTTTCCATCCATCCCGTTGCGAACGCGTCCCTCCTCCCTTCGTAAGTTTCTGTATACTCCCTTCCATGCACCCCTTCTGATCTCGTTCGTCGTAGTCCCATGTCGCGATCGCGTTTAGACCTTTGGAATTGGAGGCTTTGAAGACCCAGTAAGTGTTACAATCTCGACGATTACCTCTGTTACTCACCTTGGACACTCTAGATGTATGGTGGAGAACTGAAGATCAAGTCGGGATAACGAGAATTAGATCGGTATTGAAAACTGAACATCAAACTCACCGCGTTGCACTCGCCCCACTCACTGTTCGATGGCGTTGTCGAGGTCTTCGTCTCGAATTCGCGGCCTGGATTCGCAGTAGAGCCGGAGGGTGTTCTGCACAATTCCAGGTATGCAGTCATCTCCCTGTTTTCTTGTCATTTATTTGACAATGCAAGATAGCATTGAATTTAAATCTCACCTCGTCGCATCGTGCTGCTGCTTGTAGCCTGAAGACGACCGCGAGAGCGCGAACAAGGCACTTGCGACGTATCGGGCTCGCTGCGATCGTCCTCCTCGCACGCTCTTCCTTGCGAATCGAAACGACGATACCCCCTCCAAGATCAGAGCTGCCTACATCAAGAAGACCCCAAGACAACATGCTCAAGGTGTGGCTGGAGACGCGAGGGACGTTCGAGCATCCGATCGTGTCACCTGTTCACTTCCACTTCCTCCCATCTCGTCCGTCATGCTCCCTCGTTGCGGGTCTCGTTTCAGTCACCCATCTCGCCGTCACTCTCTCTGTCTGCTCCAGCACATCCCACAGCCCTCAACGAATTCAATTCGACGTTCTTCCGTCGTCGAATTGGGCACGAAGAGTCCGAATCCACGAACTCAAGACGAGGGCGAGCAGAGCGACATACAATCGCATGGGTCGAAGCATATGGCCCCGAGACGAAGAAACCGACTCAGAACGTCGCAAGGGACGTTGCGGATGTTCGCATCGTCGAAGATCTCGCCTCTGCCTTTCCCCTCAGCCACCCGAACCACCCTCCATCGTCTCGCATACACCCAGACCAGCCCATCTCGCGGGCTCTCGACAAACCCAGGTCCAACGAACTCCCGCAATCGAGCATCGCACGAAGACGCGGATGATGTTGTTTTCGAGTTCGAGTGGTGCAGGGTGCGACATACACGTCACCCCCAACGCCCCCTCGTCGTCGTGCCCGTCGTCGTCAAGAAACAACCCTGACCCTCGCCCTCGTTCTCACTGTCGTCTTCATTTCGAACTGCTCGCGTTCGCATTCGGGAGGCAGGGCACTAGGACGGGGGGTGTAAGGGAGGATTCGAGGTCAAAAAAGCGGCGGAAACTCACCACTCGCGATGCTAGCATCAACCGCACCTCCTCGTGGTTCTGATTCGCGCATGCCTTGCCTCTCCCTCTCCCTTCGTCAAGCACACCGTCGCGCCTCTCCTGGCATTCGTTCGTCGTTCTCGAGGAGCTGAGGTGTGGTGGTTAGGTTGGAGACGAGGTTGGACGGGGTAACGACTTACCAGCGGGTCGAGACTCCAAGGCGGCGGTCCTAGCTGTCCTCCCATCCTACCCTCCTCCTTCGTTCGTCAACGCGGGCTCTTCGACGGCTCTCGTGTCGTTTCGGGTGCATTTCGGACGGAGGCATGGTCGCGAAGCGGGTATGGACTCACCACACGACTCGGAGCTCGCATGCACCATCGAGTTCGTGGGCTCCGCTCCCGCGATATTCGTTGTCATCGGGTTATCGTCTGCGTAGAACGAAGAAGACGACCATGAGGACGACGCCGTGGAATTGTGGGAAGAAATTGGGACTCACAGTAGACCGTCACGATCAGCATGGGCTTTGTTGCTGCCGTCGTCGTCGTGGCCTCTCGTTCAACACCTCGTCGGTGCCTTCGCGAACCGAACGTTGGGACTAGGAAACGAATTAGAGGTCAATTTATCGTGCTTACTACTGACCAAGATGTGTACTTACCCATCCGCGCTTGTAGGTTCTGCCTAGAATACGATAACCCGAGGTTAGCAACGAAGATAACGACGGTGGAAGAGTCGACTTACTTCGGTGGGGCGGGCGTATACGTGCTCAGGCCGAGGTTCGTACCATCTTCCGCGCTTCGTTCGGGCTTCGCTAACGAATTTGGCTTGAAGTCGTTGAGGTTATGTGTGACGATACCTCGTCGCACACATCGTCCTATCTCACAGTCCGAAGCACAAAGGATACACGTCAGCACGAAGAGGATAACGATCGAGGAGAGGCTGGCTTACGGTGTCTGCGGGGGAGTTATCGGGTACGTCGATCCTCTCGCAGTGTTCGAAGCTCACTGATGAGTTTTGGTTTTGATACTGAAGGCTATGTGTGACGATACCTATTCAAACAAATCATGGTGTATCATTCATTGCTCAAGGCATGTTCACACTCGTGCCTTGAGCTCGCGGGTGGCGATGGTGCTGGGAACTGCGAACGTCGAGGCGGAGGAGGCGGGGGTGTGTGCGGGCTCGAGGTTTCGAGCTGGAGCTGATATCGTCGTTGGGTGAGTGCGTTTAAGCGAGTCGGTTGACGGAATGCTTACCTTTTTTCTTCGTTCGTTTAGGGTCTATGAATCAAGGTTAGCTAGGCGAAACGAAACAATTTGCGGGAAGGATAACGCTTACCGCGAGATGATTCGAGAGACGAGGACGAAAGGCTACGAGGAGGAAGGAACGAGACGTCAGGAAAGACTATGAGGGTACGTTTCGACTGTAGCTACTCACCGTTAACGTAGCTGATTGGTTTTGCGAACAGAGTAGAGAGGAGATCGTCGGCATCGCGCTGGACATTTAGGCGGAAGGATCAGCAAGTCGTCGCCGTCGTCATCGAAGACGGAGGCTAGGAAACTCACTGAGCTCGATGGAGTCGACGACGAGGAAGTTATCGAGACGAGCCGAGAGAGGAATAGCGAGGAGAGAAGAGTCGAGAGGAAGAGAGGAGAGGAAAGAGGAGAGGAGAGGAGAGGAGGAGAAGATGTAAAAGAGGAAGAGGAGATGAGGACCTCAACACCGAATCCCAGCCTCCTTATATACATTTCCAGATACCCTGTAGATACATGTATTCGGTACCCCCAATCCAAATGCGTATGTTTAGCGCGTTTCATGTTTGAATTCGAATTCGAATTCGGGAGAGGGTGGGGCCAGTTGTGCGTTAGCGCCGTGAGTTCGGATCTGGATCAACAACTCGACGGAACGTAATCGCGTCCTTGTCCTTCCTCCGTCGTTGGTCTCGTCAGGATATCTAGGGTTTGTTAACCCTTTCTTTGTGTTCAGTTATTCGAGGGTTTGGATAGAAAGATGATTGAGTTGTCTAGGTAGATAGTTTGTTTAGATGTAGAATGTATTTTATTCTTGCGAGGTTTACAACCTCACCACTCATCCAGAAATCTCTCAATTGCTCTGAAGATCTTCTCAATGCCAAGAATTACGTGCTCGCCTCGGAATTAATCTAGCGGGCTAACGAGAATACAACCCAGAAAGCTGGAATACGCTAAAATTCAATGACCTCCGTAACTGGGTCATGCTCGAAAACGCTTGAATTACCTCCACCGCTTGTTCTTCCACCCGCTAACGCAAGCTTCTAGCTTGACGGACCCTTAGTTAGCTTGGAAAATGATCCGAATAAGAAAAGGAGCCGTTTTGAACGGCGAATCGGGGACGGAGGAGAAGTGTTTGATTCCGTTATTCCGCACTCTCATCGTGTTTGTCGGCTCGTCGTCGTCTTAAAATTGTGAGTCACTATTTATTTTTTTCTATCAGAGTGAACATAAATACCCTGTCCGTACTATGCTACCCTAGTTACTGAAAAACATATTGCCTCTATTTCGAAAATCCTGCGAGAAATGAGCCGCTATGCAGCTCATCCGATGTGCATCCGAAAGCACGCTTCGCAAAACGCGCTTCTCGGCGCTACGCGCTGACAGAAACCCTGTACTAAATGGAGCCGAATAGCAAGCATACGCACTAACGGACCCGAGAAAAAAAAGAGGTGTAAATTCGCGAAGAACGGAGAAGCAGGGATGGAGGAGAAGGTGTAGGTAGATGTTCGGAGCGGTCTCGGCACTTTGTGCGACATCCGCCGCGCCTCTGCTCAGTAGGACGTGTACATATTTAGTTGGGTACTATTTAAGTTGTTTTTTGTAATTTTACCCGTTGTGCTCGACGAGGTATTTGAGGGAATACGGATTCGCCAATTAAGCGCCCATCGAGCGCTTCGAGTTTCCCGGCTCATGCAAGGGCCGGCGCGGTTGTAATTCTTTGTAAAATTCAAAATTAATATTCTAACCTCTACTCTAGTTATTTAGCACTCTTAAATTTCGGCGGGAGAGGCGCAAATACGCCCCCGGAATGACAGAATTGTGTGATATAAGCGCATTCTTACTCGAGCGCGCTTTCTTGACACTCCACGCCGCTAATCTCGCCACAAGAAGCTTAGAAGCGCATTATTCGGGATCCGAATAATGCGAAGCGACGCTAAGAAATAGCTCCAGGGTGCTTTTTCGTGAAGGAATGAAGAACCGGGGATGGAGGAGAGGGTTCCGGGTGATGTCATTCTTGGTGTTTGGAAGCCTGCAACCGATTCCACGCGAGATCTTCCTGCTCTAGGGTGCTAGTTTGGATCCAGAGATGTACTACTTGTGTTTTATTCTAATTCATTCCACTCAAATGAACTCTACAGACAAAGATGGAGGGTATTAGTTCGAGGTTTTGTATGTACTATGCTACAATTCCTTTGAATGGACTGTAAAAACACGCATAATACCCATTTTCTAAGCCTCTTAGTTCAGCATTTTGGATTGAATTGAGCTGTGCGTATAGCTAACAAATACGGCCGTGTCTTCGGCGCCTCCGCGATGCGTGTCTTCCAGACATTTCCGGTCCGTGTAACTTCTCGAGACCCTGAATCAGCTAGGAGCCGAATAAAATTAGCTTCTTTCTGCATTGAATTAATACTCCAAGATGGAGAGGGTCAGGCCGTCAACTTGTAGATGCGTGCCATTCTACTAATTCTTCTTATTCAACTTTGCTCCGCGTGGATATGAGAATTATATTAATTGCCGCAGGCATTTCAAATACTCGGCAGGTGATTTACTGGTGTATACAAGCAGTCCGTACCTTCGAATGCATGTTCTGGCGAATATTAGCTTAATGCGGCGCATGAATCACGGCCAATCTGTATGAAAATCAAGTCCGGAATTTCAAAGGAATACACTGCGTCGAAGCTATTTTTTCCGTGCTTTCTTTGGCAGCAAATAAATTCATAAACGGTATATACTAGAGCCTAAATCTAGTTGAGAGTCAAACACAGAGAGTTAGCAGATGATTGACCGACGTACCATAATGCCGAAGTGGACCGCGCATCTGGGAGTTGACGGGAAGATTCCAAAAACAGAAATGATCTTCTTGATCTTGACTGCATCGTCGATTGCATGCTTGGCTGCTTCATGGAAGGGTAGGTCCAGCCCTGTGGGTGTGTGCCATGGATGTCACCATGGATGTGGACATGGAGGTTAGTTCGGTTCAGAATTTTAGCATCACGGAAATTTGAGTGGACTGGGAGCATTCAACTGAGTACTCAATTCAGTTCAATGGATGCCTTAATTTAGAGAAAAATGAGACTTAAACTCCAGTACCAGATCTCAGAGGAGATATTGCCTGGTAGAATAATTTCTAACAGACAAATTCTCCTCTGAGAAATGGTGCTGGAGGGATCTGAGAACTTGAGATGAAATTTAAGATCTATCTAAGGCTCTCAATTTTGACTTACATTGAATCAGGGGTTTGAAAAGCGAAACAGCGAGAACTGAAGGATCAAAGTGACGTACTGAGAAGTTATTAGCACTAAGGAATAAACCCTGAGGCGTTTGAGACTAAGTGCAACTGAGGAATTCGAAGCCGAAAGGGAGGCGAAGAGATGTTTGGAAATTGATCGGTTTGCAGCTAGAAGAAAAAGTTAGCTTGGCAGAGAAAAAGTATAAAGGTGGGACACTTATGAGCAACTTCCTGATGCCCTCCCATTCCTACGCTGTCGTTATGGCGGTATTCTATCCGGTCATCGTCGAGGACGATGTGATCGACATCTTATCTGTTGTGTTTGGCACTTTGATGAAGCTGAGCCAAACATTGATCCAGCCTTGATCTCGACCATCATGTCGTCGAGTTGATAGGTAAGCACTTCACTTCTTGTCCTTGTTTTCTTTTATAACGACGAGTTATCTAGGCCAACTACCGCTTGAAATTCCGACTTGATATTCGAACGTCCGGGAAACGCTGTGAGTTGTATTTCGATTTGATTTCGTGTTCTTTCAGATCTTCGCAGCAGCTTCTACCGCCGGTTTGACCTCAGAAGCTGATCTCGCCTGTGATCGCGTTTTCCGCTTGCCCTTCTTGACCGATACCAACCAGTCTCCGCTGCTCAACTGGTAGCTGAGCTCGTCCAAGACCTCCTCAAATACGTCCACCCATTCGTCGCGCCTATGCTCGATCCCAGGTTCATGAATGTCTGACAAGAAGTGTCGAATCAGACGCCTCTGGTGGTTTCGCGCTTCCACTGACAATGTGGCCAGTGCGTAGCTCGCTGGTAGAGCTGGAAGAGGCTTATGGTCCGCCATAGGTCAACCTGGAGGCATAGATCCTGGTGCAAGCGTCATGGCAATGACAACCGGGCCACTCAAGTCCGTAAATGGCTGACTCCGCCCGCATCCCGTAAATCGCTCATTTTTTCCCAGCCCAACGATGTTTTGGGTGTTATTGGAGAGATATTTTGAGCCAGAATGCATAGCATTCCATATACGCCATGTCTTTAGGAAAGAATGGATGGCCTGGAGATAACAAAAATAAGAAAACCGTCTTTCCGTACAGCTTTTGAGGAGGAGTTCGAATTTTCCCTCGGAAACCCTCTTGGCTCCTATTGGACCACTCGTCAAATCTTATCGTGTCTGACCTCTCTCGACGCTCGATCCCCTTCAACTCGACCATCCCATTCCCTCATTCTCTACAAACTACGCGTGTCTCTACCTCTTCCGAATCCCGTCTCGTCCCTTCCGTCTCTCATTCGACGTCGTCCCTCCCTTCGCCATCCCAACTTTTTCACTTCCCTCCCACTCCATCTTTCCATCCATCCCGTTGCGAACGCGTCCCTCCTCCCTTCGTAAGTTTCTGTATACTCCCTTCCATGCACCCCTTCTGATCTCGTTCGTCGTAGTCCCATGTCGCGATCGCGTTTAGACCTTTGGAATTGGAGGCTTTGAAGACCCAGTAAGTGTTACAATCTCGACGATTACCTCTGTTACTCACCTTGGACACTCTAGATGTATGGTGGAGAACTGAAGATCAAGTCGGGATAACGAGAATTAGATCGGTATTGAAAACTGAACATCAAACTCACCGCGTTGCACTCGCCCCACTCACTGTTCGATGGCGTTGTCGAGGTCTTCGTCTCGAATTCGCGGCCTGGATTCGCAGTAGAGCCGGAGGGTGTTCTGCACAATTCCAGGTATGCAGTCATCTCCCTGTTTTCTTGTCATTTATTTGACAATGCAAGATAGCATTGAATTTAAATCTCACCTCGTCGCATCGTGCTGCTGCTTGTAGCCTGAAGACGACCGCGAGAGCGCGAACAAGGCACTTGCGACGTATCGGGCTCGCTGCGATCGTCCTCCTCGCACGCTCTTCCTTGCGAATCGAAACGACGATACCCCCTCCAAGATCAGAGCTGCCTACATCAAGAAGACCCCAAGACAACATGCTCAAGGTGTGGCTGGAGACGCGAGGGACGTTCGAGCATCCGATCGTGTCACCTGTTCACTTCCACTTCCTCCCATCTCGTCCGTCATGCTCCCTCGTTGCGGGTCTCGTTTCAGTCACCCATCTCGCCGTCACCTCTCTCTGTCTGCTCCAGCACATCCCACAGCCCTCAACGAATTCAATTCGACGTTCTTCCGTCGTCGAATTGGGCACGAAGAGTCCGAATCCACGAACTCAAGACGAGGGCGAGCAGAGCGACATACAATCGCATGGGTCGAAGCATATGGCCCCGAGACGAAGAAACCGACTCAGAACGTCGCAAGGGACGTTGCGGATGTTCGCATCGTCGAAGATCTCGCCTCTGCCTTTCCCCTCAGCCACCCGAACCACCCTCCATCGTCTCGCATACACCCAGACCAGCCCATCTCGCGGGCTCTCGACAAACCCAGGTCCAACGAACTCCCGCAATCGAGCATCGCACGAAGACGCGGATGATGTTGTTTTCGAGTTCGAGTGGTGCAGGGTGCGACATACACGTCACCCCCAACGCCCCCTCGTCGTCGTGCCCGTCGTCGTCAAGAAACAACCCTGACCCTCGCCCTCGTTCTCACTGTCGTCTTCATTTCGAACTGCTCGCGTTCGCATTCGGGAGGCAGGGCACTAGGACGGGGGGTGTAAGGGAGGATTCGAGGTCAAAAAAGCGGCGGAAACTCACCACTCGCGATGCTAGCATCAACCGCACCTCCTCGTGGTTCTGATTCGCGCATGCCTTGCCTCTCCCTCTCCCTTCGTCAAGCACACCGTCGCGCCTCTCCTGGCATTCGTTCGTCGTTCTCGAGGAGCTGAGGTGTGGTGGTTAGGTTGGAGACGAGGTTGGACGGGGTAACGACTTACCAGCGGGTCGAGACTCCAAGGCGGCGGTCCTAGCTGTCCTCCCATCCTACCCTCCTCCTTCGTTCGTCAACGCGGGCTCTTCGACGGCTCTCGTGTCGTTTCGGGTGCATTTCGGACGGAGGCATGGTCGCGAAGCGGGTATGGACTCACCACACGACTCGGAGCTCGCATGCACCATCGAGTTCGTGGGCTCCGCTCCCGCGATATTCGTTGTCATCGGGTTATCGTCTGCGTAGAACGAAGAAGACGACCATGAGGACGACGCCGTGGAATTGTGGGAAGAAATTGGGACTCACAGTAGACCGTCACGATCAGCATGGGCTTTGTTGCTGCCGTCGTCGTCGTGGCCTCTCGTTCAACACCTCGTCGGTGCCTTCGCGAACCGAACGTTGGGACTAGGAAACGAATTAGAGGTCAATTTATCGTGCTTACTACTGACCAAGATGTGTACTTACCCATCCGCGCTTGTAGGTTCTGCCTAGAATACGATAACCCGAGGTTAGCAACGAAGATAACGACGGTGGAAGAGTCGACTTACTTCGGTGGGGCGGGCGTATACGTGCTCAGGCCGAGGTTCGTACCATCTTCCGCGCTTCGTTCGGGCTTCGCTAACGAATTTGGCTTGAAGTCGTTGAGGTTATGTGTGACGATACCTCGTCGCACACATCGTCCTATCTCACAGTCCGAAGCACAAAGGATACACGTCAGCACGAAGAGGATAACGATCGAGGAGAGGCTGGCTTACGGTGTCTGCGGGGGAGTTATCGGGTACGTCGATCCTCTCGCAGTGTTCGAAGCTCACTGATGAGTTTTGGTTTTGATACTGAAGGCTATGTGTGACGATACCTATTCAAACAAATCATGGTGTATCATTCATTGCTCAAGGCATGTTCACACTCGTGCCTTGAGCTCGCGGGTGGCGATGGTGCTGGGAACTGCGAACGTCGAGGCGGAGGAGGCGGGGGTGTGTGCGGGCTCGAGGTTTCGAGCTGGAGCTGATATCGTCGTTGGGTGAGTGCGTTTAAGCGAGTCGGTTGACGGAATGCTTACCTTTTTTCTTCGTTCGTTTAGGGTCTATGAATCAAGGTTAGCTAGGCGAAACGAAACAATTTGCGGGAAGGATAACGCTTACCGCGAGATGATTCGAGAGACGAGGACGAAAGGCTACGAGGAGGAAGGAACGAGACGTCAGGAAAGACTATGAGGGTACGTTTCGACTGTAGCTACTCACCGTTAACGTAGCTGATTGGTTTTGCGAACAGAGTAGAGAGGAGATCGTCGGCATCGCGCTGGACATTTAGGCGGAAGGATCAGCAAGTCGTCGCCGTCGTCATCGAAGACGGAGGCTAGGAAACTCACTGAGCTCGATGGAGTCGACGACGAGGAAGTTATCGAGACGAGCCGAGAGAGGAATAGCGAGGAGAGAAGAGTCGAGAGGAAGAGAGGAGAGGAAAGAGGAGAGGAGAGGAGAGGAGGAGAAGATGTAAAAGAGGAAGAGGAGATGAGGACCTCAACACCGAATCCCAGCCTCCTTATATACATTTCCAGATACCCTGTAGATACATGTATTCGGTACCCCCAATCCAAATGCGTATGTTTAGCGCGTTTCATGTTTGAATTCGAATTCGAATTCGGGAGAGGGTGGGGCCAGTTGTGCGTTAGCGCCGTGAGTTCGGATCTGGATCAACAACTCGACGGAACGTAATCGCGTCCTTGTCCTTCCTCCGTCGTTGGTCTCGTCAGGATATCTAGGGTTTGTTAACCCTTTCTTTGTGTTCAGTTATTCGAGGGTTTGGATAGAAAGATGATTGAGTTGTCTAGGTAGATAGTTTGTTTAGATGTAGAATGTATTTTATTCTTGCGAGGTTTACAACCTCACCACTCATCCAGAAATCTCTCAATTGCTCTGAAGATCTTCTCAATGCCAAGAATTACGTGCTCGCCTCGGAATTAATCTAGCGGGCTAACGAGAATACAACCCAGAAAGCTGGAATACGCTAAAATTCAATGACCTCCGTAACTGGGTCATGCTCGAAAACGCTTGAATTACCTCCACCGCTTTGTTCTTCCACCCGCTAACGCAAGCTTCTAGCTTGACGGACCCTTAGTTAGCTTGGAAAATGATCCGAATAAGAAAAGGAGCCGTTTTGAACGGCGAATCGGGGACGGAGGAGAAGTGTTTTGATTCCGTTATTCCGCACTCTCATCGTGTTTGTCGGCTCGTCGTCGTCTTAAAATTGTGAGTCCACTATTTATTTTTTTCTATCAGAGTGAACATAAATACCCTGTCCGTACTATGGCTACCCTAGTTACTGAAAAACATATTGCCTCTATTTCGAAAATCCTGCGAGAAATGAGCCGCTATGCAGCTCATCCGATGTGCATCCGAAAGCACGCTTCGCAAAACGCGCTTCTCGGCGCTACGCGCTGACAGAAACCCTGTACTAAATGGAGCCGAATAGCTAAGCATACGCACTAACGGACCCGAGAAAAAAAAGAGGTGTAAATTCGCGAAGAACGGAGAAGCAGGGATGGAGGAGAAGGTGTAGGTAGATGTTCGGAGCGGTCTCGGCACTTTGTGCGACATCCGCCGCGCCTCTGCTCAGTAGGACGTGTACATATTTTAGTTGGGTACTATTTAAGTTGTTTTTTGTAATTTTACCCGTTGTGCTCGACGAGGTATTTGAGGGAATACGGATTCGCCAATTAAGCGCCCATCGAGCGCTTCGAGTTTCCCGGCTCATGCAAGGGCCGGCGCGGTTGTAATTCTTTGTAAAATTCAAAATTAATATTCTAACCTCTACTCTAGTTATTTAGCACTCTTAAATTCGGCGGGAGAGGCGCAAATACGCCCCCGGAATGACAGAATTGTGTGATATAAGCGCATTCTTACTCGAGCGCGCTTTCTTGACACTCCACGCCGCTAATCTCGCCACAAGAAGCTTAGAAGCGCATTATTCGGGATCCGAATAATGCGAAGCGACGCTAAGAAATAGCTCCAGGGTGCTTTTTCGTGAAGGAATGAAGAACCGGGGATGGAGGAGAGGGTTCCGGGTGATGTCATTCCTTGGTGTTTGGAAGCCTGCAACCGATTCCACGCGAGATCTTCCTGCTCTAGGGTGCTAGTTTGGATCCAGAGATGTACTACTTGTGTTTTATTCTAATTCATTCCACTCAAATGAACTCTACAGACAAAGATGGAGGGTATTAGTTCGAGGTTTTGTATGTACTATGCTACAATTCCTTTGAATGGACTGTAAAAACACGCATAATACCCATTTTCTAAGCCTCTTAGTTCAGCATTTTGGATTGAATTGAGCTGTGCGTATAGCTAACAAATACGGCCGTGTCTTCGGCGCCTCCGCGATGCGTGTCTTCCAGACATTTCCGGTCCGTGTAACTTCTCGAGACCCTGAATCAGCTAGGAGCCGAATAAAATTAGCTTCTTTCTGCATTGAATTAATACTCCAAGATGGAGAGGGTCAGGCCGTCAACTTGTAGATGCGTGCCATTCTACTAATTCTTCTTATTCAACTTTGCTCCGCGTGGATATGAGAATTATATTAATTGCCGCAGGCATTTCAAATACTCGGCAGGTGATTTACTGGTGTATACAAGCAGTCCGTACCTTCGAATGCATGTTCTGGCGAATATTAGCTTAATGCGGCGCATGAATCACGGCCAATCTGTATGAAAATCAAGTCCGGAATTTCAAAGGAATACACTGCGTCGAAGCTATTTTTTCCGTGCTTCTTTGGCAGCAAATAAATTCATAAACGGTATATACTAGAGCCTAAATCTAGTTGAGAGTCAAACACAGAGAGTTAGCAGATGATTGACCGACGTACCATAATGCCGAAGTGGACCGCGCATCTGGGAGTTGACGGGAAGATTCCAAAAACAGAAATGATCTTCTTGATCTTGACTGCATCGTCGATTGCATGCTTGGCTGCTTCATGGAAGGGTAGGTCCAGCCCTGTGGGTGTGTGCCATGGATGTCACCATGGATGTGGACATGGAGGTTAGTTCGGTTCAGAATTTTAGCATCACGGAAATTTGAGTGGACTGGGAGCATTCAACTGAGTACTCAATTCAGTTCAATGGATGCCTTAATTTAGAGAAAAATGAGACTTAAACTCCAGTACCAGATCTCAGAGGAGATATTGCCTGGTAGAATAATTTCTAACAGACAAATTCTCCTCTGAGAAATGGTGCTGGAGGGATCTGAGAACTTGAGATGAAATTTAAGATCTATCTAAGGCTCTCAATTTTGACTTACATTGAATCAGGGGTTTGAAAAGCGAAACAGCGAGAACTGAAGGATCAAAGTGACGTACTGAGAAGTTATTAGCACTAAGGAATAAACCCTGAGGCGTTTGAGACTAAGTGCAACTGAGGAATTCGAAGCCGAAAGGGAGGCGAAGAGATGTTTGGAAATTGATCGGTTTGCAGCTAGAAGAAAAAGTTAGCTTGGCAGAGAAAAAGTATAAAGGTGGGACACTTATGAGCAACTTCCTGATGCCCTCCCATTCCTACGCTGTCGTTATGGCGGTATTCTATCCGGTCATCGTCGAGGACGATGTGATCGACATCTTATCTGTTGTGTTTGGCACTTTGATGAAGCTGAGCCAAACATTGATCCAGCCTTGATCTCGACCATCATGTCGTCGAGTTGATAGGTAAGCACTTCACTTCTTGTCCTTGTTTTCTTTTATAACGACGAGTTATCTAGGCCAACTACCGCTTAAAATTCCGACTTGATATTCGAACGTCCGGGAAACGCTGTGAGTTGTATTTCGATTTGATTTCGTGTTCTTTCAGATCTGACCCCCTGCCTGTTAGATCGTGACTATGGAGAATCGGACTCGATATTTGGAGTTCCGGGGATCGATGTGGGATGTAGGGCAGCATGAGGTAAGTTCTCCTGCAGTCTTATTGATTGAATATACATTCTTACTGGCCGCTGAGCAGAATTGTTAGGTGTTCATGGAAATTCGATATTCTTGCATCCGCCGAACGCCTCTCCCCCTTCGTATCCTTCAATTCCTACCCTGCCTCGTCGCAATCCTCCTGTGCCCCTCGGGTCCTAGATGATTGCAGTGTTGCTGCGTCTTGTGATCTGTATCTGTCCGTCCGCTCTTTTTCTCTATTGTTTTCCGCTCACTGATTTCATCTTCAAGTTTATCGCGTGTCCCGCTAGCTCTGGAAAGCGATCAGGGTGACGAATGGAGGTTTGGAAGTTGGATTTGATATTCGGATGTCCGGGAAACGGTGCGAAACGCATGTGAGTACAGAACTTTTCTTTGATCTCTATCTCTATCCTAATGAATTCCTGCAGCCTCCAAGACCGCCACTACTGTTCTGCCAGCTTCGCAAAAGCTTTCCAATGCCATCTTCGCGTCAAAAAATGGCTCGAAATTCTGATTTGATATTCGGGTGTCCGGGAAATGGTGCGAAACGTATGTGGATACTAGACTTTTCATCTGCCTCTATCTCTAGTTCTAATTGAATTCCCTTGTAGTTTCCGAGGTCGTGCCATCTCCAGCTTGGTATTTGAAGTCGGTGTTTACGCAAACTCGATATTCGTGCATCCGCCGAACGCTTTCCATTGTCGTGGCCACCCCCACTCTTCTACCAGCTTCGCAGCACCCTTCCCATGCCGTTCATGCATCAAAGAACGGCTCGAAGTTGTGAATTGATTTTTGGATCTCCGGGGAATGATGCAAAACGCATGTGAGTACGAGATTTTCGATCCATCTCTGTCTCTCCGAGTCATTCTAATGCTTTTCTAGTGTTTACGTTTGCACCATTTCTCGCAAGGCTCTTGAAGTTGTTGGGATCGGAGTGGGCTATTCGTGAGGATATTGGTATGTCGGATATATTCAACACCTTTGAGTCGACGTTGCTAACATATTTTTGTAGTCTTACTCTGTTTTTACTACGAACTACGGCGCGGTCTCGCTAATATTCGGGCTTATGGGTTAGGGTCACTAAATCTACTTCAAGTTTGGTCTATGTTGTATTCTAACGTTATGCGACTTCAAGATTCGGAGCTTACGGTGACGGAAGATGGTTAGATTTCGGATGTTACAGGGAGGTATTGGATGATTTACGTGGTGCGTATGATTCTACGTTGATATACTACTGAGTTTCTTATGTGATTTTGCAGCATGATTACGGATCCGGCCCTTCGATATCCACGAAACAAATGAAGACCTCAGCCAACCCCATTCTCCACACCTTTACAAGCTTTGCCACCAGTCTCGCACTCGTCGCGCCCCTCAGCCGTTTCGACTCTCGCAAAAGCATCCCGCTTTCCCCTTCTGCCCCTCGCGTTTGCTGCATCCCTCTTCCCTCTTCGTGGCGGGTACCCTCACCCGCCACACCGTTCTCCTGCCCTTCGGGGGGGGAGAACCTCTGCTGGTACGATAAAAAAGAGAGGACAGAAAGTCGAAAACTTGCAGTTTTTTTAACAGTCTAGTACTTTTATAGTTAGTCTCTTTCGAAAAAAATTCACTTTTTAGAGATTCGTGCCTGAAAGAAGCAAAAAAAAAAGTCTATTCGTCTATCTACAAAGGAACAAGGTACAGAATTCGGAATCCAAGATCGACGCTCGCCTAACCGCAGGCCACTGACCGCTCCGCTCAATCCATCGGATGATTTGCGAATTGTGGGCTCTGCAGAGTCCACTGAAATTGATGGCTTGATGATGGCTAAATCCAAAGAACCACGTGTCCGTTCACCACCAGGCGAAAGTTGGCTGAAACTGCGCTTCAAAAAGAAATTCGTAAAACTCGATGGGATGATTGAATTCCGTGGTCTCGCTCGCATGTCCTTCTGTTCGCTCGAAGGAGGGTGTGAGATGGTTGAAGGGGGTGTTGGAGTTGGGTGCTTGGGTTGTGGAAGTGGAAACTTGACCTCGACACCGCTGTTGGATAGAAGGTGCTGTTCGAGGATCAGCGCAAGGTGGACGTACGTCGCCAGTCGGAGAACTTTGGTAAGGAGCATGTGCTGCATTGGCGAGTTGACGCCTTTAAACGTGAATGTACCGCCAACTAGCCGTAAATTGTCATCGAGAGCTGTGTAAAAACATGAGAATTGTCTTGAAAAATAAAAGCGAGCTTGACATACCGTCTAACCCACTCACACCATAAAGTATCGTGTTCTCAAACTCGTCTTCACTGTTTTGCAATACAAAGCTTCCCGACGAGAACGAGCAGCCTATATTGGCGGGTAAAATGTCGAAACCGCTATCCTCTGTCGGTAGCGGTAGTCGACTGCCGTGTGGCGACACGCAGAGCAGAAGATGCCCAGCAGATTCCGCCAAAGCAGGACGGGCGGCTAGGTCCCGAAGCTGGTTTAACGCCGGCGTCGAAGGTAGTGGTTTCGCTTCATCTCTATTCGCAGCAGCTTCTACCGCCGGTTTGACCTCAGAAGCTGATCTCGCCTGTGATCGCGCTTTCTGCTTGCCCTTCTTGACCGATACCAACCAGTCTCCGCTGCTCAACTGGTAGCTGAGCTCGTCCAAGACCTCCTCAAATACGTCCACCCATTCGTCGCGCCTATGCTCGATCCCAGGTTCATGAATGTCTGACAAGAAGTGTCGAATCAGACGCCTCTGGTGGTTTCGCGCTTCCACTGACAATGTGGCCAGTGCGTAGCTCGCTGGTAGAGCTGGAAGAGGCTTATGGTCCGCCATAGGTCAACCTGGAGGCATAGATCCTGGTGCAAGCGTCATGGCAATGACAACCGGGCCACTCAAGTCCGTAAATGGCTGACTCCGCCCGCATCCCGTAAATCGCTCATTTTTTCCCAGCCCAACGATGTTTTGGGTGTTATTGGAGAGATATTTTGAGCCAGAATGCATAGCATTCCATATACGCCATGTCTTTAGGAAAGAATGGATGGCCTGGAGATAACAAAAATAAGAAAACCGTCTTTCCGTACAGCTTTTGAGGAGGAGTTCGAATTTTCCCTCGGAAACCCTCTTGGCTCCTATTGGACCACTCGTCAAATCTTATCGTGTCTGACCTCTCTCGACGCTCGATCCCCTTCAACTCGACCATCCCATTCCCTCATTCTCTACAAACTACGCGTGTCTCTACCTCTTCCGAATCCCGTCTCGTCCCTTCCGTCTCTCATTCGACGTCGTCCCTCCCTTCGCCATCCCAACTTTTTCACTTCCCTCCCACTCCATCTTTCCATCCATCCCGTTGCGAACGCGTCCTCCCTTCGTAAGTTTCTGTATACTCCCTTCCATGCACCCCTTCTGATCTCGTTCGTCGTAGTCCCATGTCGCGATCGCGTTTAGACCTTTGGAATTGGAGGCTTTGAAGACCCAGTAAGTGTTACAATCTCGACGATTACCTCTGTTACTCACCTTGGACACTCTAGATGTATGGTGGAGAACTGAAGATCAAGTCGGGATAACGAGAATTAGATCGGTATTGAAAACTGAACATCAAACTCACCGCGTTGCACTCGCCCCACTCACTGTTCGATGGCGTTGTCGAGGTCTTCGTCTCGAATTCGCGGCCTGGATTCGCAGTAGAGCCGGAGGGTGTTCTGCACAATTCCAGGTATGCAGTCATCTCCCTGTTTTCTTGTCATTTATTTGACAATGCAAGATAGCATTGAATTTAAATCTCACCTCGTCGCATCGTGCTGCTGCTTGTAGCCTGAAGACGACCGCGAGAGCGCGAACAAGGCACTTGCGACGTATCGGGCTCGCTGCGATCGTCCTCGCACGCTCTTCCTTGCGAATCGAAACGACGATACCCCCTCCAAGATCAGAGCTGCCTACATCAAGAAGACCCCAAGACAACATGCTCAAGGTGTGGCTGGAGACGCGAGGGACGTTCGAGCATCCGATCGTGTCACCTGTTCACTTCCACTTCCTCCCATCTCGTCCGTCATGCTCCCTCGTTGCGGGTCTCGTTTCAGTCACCCATCTCGCCGTCACCTCTCTCTGTCTGCTCCAGCACATCCCACAGCCCTCAACGAATTCAATTCGACGTTCTTCCGTCGTCGAATTGGGCACGAAGAGTCCGAATCCACGAACTCAAGACGAGGGCGAGCAGAGCGACATACAATCGCATGGGTCGAAGCATATGGCCCCGAGACGAAGAAACCGACTCAGAACGTCGCAAGGGACGTTGCGGATGTTCGCATCGTCGAAGATCTCGCCTCTGCCTTTCCCCTCAGCCACCCGAACCACCCTCCATCGTCTCGCATACACCCAGACCAGCCCATCTCGCGGGCTCTCGACAAACCCAGGTCCAACGAACTCCCGCAATCGAGCATCGCACGAAGACGCGGATGATGTTGTTTTCGAGTTCGAGTGGTGCAGGGTGCGACATACACGTCACCCCCAACGCCCCCTCGTCGTCGTGCCCGTCGTCGTCAAGAAACAACCCTGACCCTCGCCCTCGTTCTCACTGTCGTCTTCATTTCGAACTGCTCGCGTTCGCATTCGGGAGGCAGGGCACTAGGACGGGGGGTGTAAGGGAGGATTCGAGGTCAAAAAAGCGGCGGAAACTCACCACTCGCGATGCTAGCATCAACCGCACCTCCTCGTGGTTCTGATTCGCGCATGCCTTGCCTCTCCCTCTCCCTTCGTCAAGCACACCGTCGCGCCTCTCCTGGCATTCGTTCGTCGTTCTCGAGGAGCTGAGGTGTGGTGGTTAGGTTGGAGACGAGGTTGGACGGGGTAACGACTTACCAGCGGGTCGAGACTCCAAGGCGGCGGTCCTAGCTGTCCTCCCATCCTACCCTCCTCCTTCGTTCGTCAACGCGGGCTCTTCGACGGCTCTCGTGTCGTTTCGGGTGCATTTCGGACGGAGGCATGGTCGCGAAGCGGGTATGGACTCACCACACGACTCGGAGCTCGCATGCACCATCGAGTTCGTGGGCTCCGCTCCCGCGATATTCGTTGTCATCGGGTTATCGTCTGCGTAGAACGAAGAAGACGACCATGAGGACGACGCCGTGGAATTGTGGGAAGAAATTGGGACTCACAGTAGACCGTCACGATCAGCATGGGCTTTGTTGCTGCCGTCGTCGTCGTGGCCTCTCGTTCAACACCTCGTCGGTGCCTTCGCGAACCGAACGTTGGGACTAGGAAACGAATTAGAGGTCAATTTATCGTGCTTACTACTGACCAAGATGTGTACTTACCCATCCGCGCTTGTAGGTTCTGCCTAGAATACGATAACCCGAGGTTAGCAACGAAGATAACGACGGTGGAAGAGTCGACTTACTTCGGTGGGGCGGGCGTATACGTGCTCAGGCCGAGGTTCGTACCATCTTCCGCGCTTCGTTCGGGCTTCGCTAACGAATTTGGCTTGAAGTCGTTGAGGTTATGTGTGACGATACCTCGTCGCACACATCGTCCTATCTCACAGTCCGAAGCACAAAGGATACACGTCAGCACGAAGAGGATAACGATCGAGGAGAGGCTGGCTTACGGTGTCTGCGGGGGAGTTATCGGGTACGTCGATCCTCTCGCAGTGTTCGAAGCTCACTGATGAGTTTTGGTTTTGATACTGAAGGCTATGTGTGACGATACCTATTCAAACAAATCATGGTGTATCATTCATTGCTCAAGGCATGTTCACACTCGTGCCTTGAGCTCGCGGGTGGCGATGGTGCTGGGAACTGCGAACGTCGAGGCGGAGGAGGCGGGGGTGTGTGCGGGCTCGAGGTTTCGAGCTGGAGCTGATATCGTCGTTGGGTGAGTGCGTTTAAGCGAGTCGGTTGACGGAATGCTTACCTTTTTTCTTCGTTCGTTTAGGGTCTATGAATCAAGGTTAGCTAGGCGAAACGAAACAATTTGCGGGAAGGATAACGCTTACCGCGAGATGATTCGAGAGACGAGGACGAAAGGCTACGAGGAGGAAGGAACGAGACGTCAGGAAAGACTATGAGGGTACGTTTCGACTGTAGCTACTCACCGTTAACGTAGCTGATTGGTTTTGCGAACAGAGTAGAGAGGAGATCGTCGGCATCGCGCTGGACATTTAGGCGGAAGGATCAGCAAGTCGTCGCCGTCGTCATCGAAGACGGAGGCTAGGAAACTCACTGAGCTCGATGGAGTCGACGACGAGGAAGTTATCGAGACGAGCCGAGAGAGGAATAGCGAGGAGAGAAGAGTCGAGAGGAAGAGAGGAGAGGAAAGAGGAGAGGAGAGGAGAGGAGGAGAAGATGTAAAAGAGGAAGAGGAGATGAGGACCTCAACACCGAATCCCAGCCTCCTTATATACATTTCCAGATACCCTGTAGATACATGTATTCGGTACCCCCAATCCAAATGCGTATGTTTAGCGCGTTTCATGTTTGAATTCGAATTCGAATTCGGGAGAGGGTGGGGCCAGTTGTGCGTTAGCGCCGTGAGTTCGGATCTGGATCAACAACTCGACGGAACGTAATCGCGTCCTTGTCCTTCCTCCGTCGTTGGTCTCGTCAGGATATCTAGGGTTTGTTAACCCTTTCTTTGTGTTCAGTTATTCGAGGGTTTGGATAGAAAGATGATTGAGTTGTCTAGGTAGATAGTTTGTTTAGATGTAGAATGTATTTTATTCTTGCGAGGTTTACAACCTCACCACTCATCCAGAAATCTCTCAATTGCTCTGAAGATCTTCTCAATGCCAAGAATTACGTGCTCGCCTCGGAATTAATCTAGCGGGCTAACGAGAATACAACCCAGAAAGCTGGAATACGCTAAAATTCAATGACCTCCGTAACTGGGTCATGCTCGAAAACGCTTGAATTACCTCCACCGCTTTGTTCTTCCACCCGCTAACGCAAGCTTCTAGCTTGACGGACCCTTAGTTAGCTTGGAAAATGATCCGAATAAGAAAAGGAGCCGTTTTGAACGGCGAATCGGGGACGGAGGAGAAGTGTTTTGATTCCGTTATTCCGCACTCTCATCGTGTTTGTCGGCTCGTCGTCGTCTTAAAATTGTGAGTCCACTATTTATTTTTTTCTATCAGAGTGAACATAAATACCCTGTCCGTACTATGGCTACCCTAGTTACTGAAAAACATATTGCCTCTATTTCGAAAATCCTGCGAGAAATGAGCCGCTATGCAGCTCATCCGATGTGCATCCGAAAGCACGCTTCGCAAAACGCGCTTCTCGGCGCTACGCGCTGACAGAAACCCTGTACTAAATGGAGCCGAATAGCTAAGCATACGCACTAACGGACCCGAGAAAAAAAAGAGGTGTAAATTCGCGAAGAACGGAGAAGCAGGGATGGAGGAGAAGGTGTAGGTAGATGTTCGGAGCGGTCTCGGCACTTTGTGCGACATCCGCCGCGCCTCTGCTCAGTAGGACGTGTACATATTTTAGTTGGGTACTATTTAAGTTGTTTTTTGTAATTTTACCCGTTGTGCTCGACGAGGTATTTGAGGGAATACGGATTCGCCAATTAAGCGCCCATCGAGCGCTTCGAGTTTCCCGGCTCATGCAAGGGCCGGCGCGGTTGTAATTCTTTGTAAAATTCAAAATTAATATTCTAACCTCTACTCTAGTTATTTAGCACTCTTAAATTCGGCGGGAGAGGCGCAAATACGCCCCCGGAATGACAGAATTGTGTGATATAAGCGCATTCTTACTCGAGCGCGCTTTCTTGACACTCCACGCCGCTAATCTCGCCACAAGAAGCTTAGAAGCGCATTATTCGGGATCCGAATAATGCGAAGCGACGCTAAGAAATAGCTCCAGGGTGCTTTTTCGTGAAGGAATGAAGAACCGGGGATGGAGGAGAGGGTTCCGGGTGATGTCATTCCTTGGTGTTTGGAAGCCTGCAACCGATTCCACGCGAGATCTTCCTGCTCTAGGGTGCTAGTTTGGATCCAGAGATGTACTACTTGTGTTTTATTCTAATTCATTCCACTCAAATGAACTCTACAGACAAAGATGGAGGGTATTAGTTCGAGGTTTTGTATGTACTATGCTACAATTCCTTTGAATGGACTGTAAAAACACGCATAATACCCATTTTCTAAGCCTCTTAGTTCAGCATTTTGGATTGAATTGAGCTGTGCGTATAGCTAACAAATACGGCCGTGTCTTCGGCGCCTCCGCGATGCGTGTCTTCCAGACATTTCCGGTCCGTGTAACTTCTCGAGACCCTGAATCAGCTAGGAGCCGAATAAAATTAGCTTCTTTCTGCATTGAATTAATACTCCAAGATGGAGAGGGTCAGGCCGTCAACTTGTAGATGCGTGCCATTCTACTAATTCTTCTTATTCAACTTTGCTCCGCGTGGATATGAGAATTATATTAATTGCCGCAGGCATTTCAAATACTCGGCAGGTGATTTACTGGTGTATACAAGCAGTCCGTACCTTCGAATGCATGTTCTGGCGAATATTAGCTTAATGCGGCGCATGAATCACGGCCAATCTGTATGAAAATCAAGTCCGGAATTTCAAAGGAATACACTGCGTCGAAGCTATTTTTTCCGTGCTTTCTTTGGCAGCAAATAAATTCATAAACGGTATATACTAGAGCCTAAATCTAGTTGAGAGTCAAACACAGAGAGTTAGCAGATGATTGACCGACGTACCATAATGCCGAAGTGGACCGCGCATCTGGGAGTTGACGGGAAGATTCCAAAAACAGAAATGATCTTCTTGATCTTGACTGCATCGTCGATTGCATGCTTGGCTGCTTCATGGAAGGGTAGGTCCAGCCCTGTGGGTGTGTGCCATGGATGTCACCATGGATGTGGACATGGAGGTTAGTTCGGTTCAGAATTTTAGCATCACGGAAATTTGAGTGGACTGGGAGCATTCAACTGAGTACTCAATTCAGTTCAATGGATGCCTTAATTTAGAGAAAAATGAGACTTAAACTCCAGTACCAGATCTCAGAGGAGATATTGCCTGGTAGAATAATTTCTAACAGACAAATTCTCCTCTGAGAAATGGTGCTGGAGGGATCTGAGAACTTGAGATGAAATTTAAGATCTATCTAAGGCTCTCAATTTTGACTTACATTCAGGGGTTTGAAAAGCGAAACAGCGAGAACTGAAGGATCAAAGTGACGTACTGAGAAGTTATTAGCACTAAGGAATAAACCCTGAGGCGTTTGAGACTAAGTGCAACTGAGGAATTCGAAGCCGAAAGGGAGGCGAAGAGATGTTTGGAAATTGATCGGTTTGCAGCTAGAAGAAAAAGTTAGCTTGGCAGAGAAAAAGTATAAAGGTGGGACACTTATGAGCAACTTCCTGATGCCCTCCCATTCCTACGCTGTCGTTATGGCGGTATTCTATCCGGTCATCGTCGAGGACGATGTGATCGACATCTTATCTGTTGTGTTTGGCACTTTGATGAAGCTGAGCCAAACATTGATCCAGCCTTGATCTCGACCATCATGTCGTCGAGTTGATAGGTAAGCACTTCACTTCTTGTCCTTGTTTTCTTTTATAACGACGAGTTATCTAGGCCAACTACCGCTTAAAATTCCGACTTGATATTCGAACGTCCGGGAAACGCTGTGAGTTGTATTTCGATTTGATTTCGTGTTCTTTCAGATCTGACCCCCTGCCTGTTAGATCGTGACTATGGAGAATCGGACTCGATATTTGGAGTTCCGGGGATCGATGTGGGATGTAGGGCAGCATGAGGTAAGTTCTCCTGCAGTCTTATTGATTGAATATACATTCTTACTGGCCGCTGAGCAGAATTGTTAGGTGTTCATGGAAATTCGATATTCTTGCATCCGCCGAACGCCTCTCCCCCTTCGTATCCTTCAATTCCTACCCTGCCTCGTCGCAATCCTCCTGTGCCCCTCGGGTCCTAGATGATTGCAGTGTTGCTGCGTCTTGTGATCTGTATCTGTCCGTCCGCTCTTTTTCTCTATTGTTTTCCGCTCACTGATTTCATCTTCAAGTTTATCGCGTGTCCCGCTAGCTCTGGAAAGCGATCAGGGTGACGAATGGAGGTTTGGAAGTTGGATTTGATATTCGGATGTCCGGGAAACGGTGCGAAACGCATGTGAGTACAGAACTTTTCTTTGATCTCTATCTCTATCCTAATGAATTCCTGCAGCCTCCAAGACCGCCACTACTGTTCTGCCAGCTTCGCAAAAGCTTTCCAATGCCATCTTCGCGTCAAAAAATGGCTCGAAATTCTGATTTGATATTCGGGTGTCCGGGAAATGGTGCGAAACGTATGTGGATACTAGACTTTTCATCTGCCTCTATCTCTAGTTCTAATTGAATTCCCTTGTAGTTTCCGAGGTCGTGCCATCTCCAGCTTGGTATTTGAAGTCGGTGTTTACGCAAACTCGATATTCGTGCATCCGCCGAACGCTTTCCATTGTCGTGGCCACCCCCACTCTTCTACCAGCTTCGCAGCACCCTTCCCATGCCGTTCATGCATCAAAGAACGGCTCGAAGTTGTGAATTGATTTTTGGATCTCCGGGGAATGATGCAAAACGCATGTGAGTACGAGATTTTCGATCCATCTCTGTCTCTCCGAGTCATTCTAATGCTTTTCTAGTGTTTACGTTTGCACCATTTCTCGCAAGGCTCTTGAAGTTGTTGGGATCGGAGTGGGCTATTCGTGAGGATATTGGTATGTCGGATATATTCAACACCTTTGAGTCGACGTTGCTAACATATTTTTGTAGTCTTACTCTGTTTTTACTACGAACTACGGCGCGGTCTCGCTAATATTCGGGCTTATGGGTTAGGGTCACTAAATCTACTTCAAGTTTGGTCTATGTTGTATTCTAACGTTATGCGACTTCAAGATTCGGAGCTTACGGTGACGGAAGATGGTTAGATTTCGGATGTTACAGGGAGGTATTGGATGATTTACGTGGTGCGTATGATTCTACGTTGATATACTACTGAGTTTCTTATGTGATTTTGCAGCATGATTACGGATCCGGCCCTTCGATATCCACGAAACAAATGAAGACCTCAGCCAACCCCATTCTCCACACCTTTACAAGCTTTGCCACCAGTCTCGCACTCGTCGCGCCCCTCAGCCGTTTCGACTCTCGCAAAAGCATCCCGCTTTCCCCTTCTGCCCCTCGCGTTTGCTGCATCCCTCTTCCCTCTTCGTGGCGGGTACCCTCACCCGCCACACCGTTCTCCTGCCCTTCGGGGGGGGAGAACCTCTGCTGGTACGATAAAAAAGAGAGGACAGAAAGTCGAAAACTTGCAGTTTTTTTAACAGTCTAGTACTTTTATAGTTAGTCTCTTTCGAAAAAAATTCACTTTTTAGAGATTCGTGCCTGAAAGAAGCAAAAAAAAAAGTCTATTCGTCTATCTACAAAGGAACAAGGTACAGAATTCGGAATCCAAGATCGACGCTCGCCTAACCGCAGGCCACTGACCGCTCCGCTCAATCCATCGGATGATTTGCGAATTGTGGGCTCTGCAGAGTCCACTGAAATTGATGGCTTGATGATGGCTAAATCCAAAGAACCACGTGTCCGTTCACCACCAGGCGAAAGTTGGCTGAAACTGCGCTTCAAAAAGAAATTCGTAAAACTCGATGGGATGATTGAATTCCGTGGTCTCGCTCGCATGTCCTTCTGTTCGCTCGAAGGAGGGTGTGAGATGGTTGAAGGGGGTGTTGGAGTTGGGTGCTTGGGTTGTGGAAGTGGAAACTTGACCTCGACACCGCTGTTGGATAGAAGGTGCTGTTCGAGGATCAGCGCAAGGTGGACGTACGTCGCCAGTCGGAGAACTTTGGTAAGGAGCATGTGCTGCATTGGCGAGTTGACGCCTTTAAACGTGAATGTACCGCCAACTAGCCGTAAATTGTCATCGAGAGCTGTGTAAAAACATGAGAATTGTCTTGAAAAATAAAAGCGAGCTTGACATACCGTCTAACCCACTCACACCATAAAGTATCGTGTTCTCAAACTCGTCTTCACTGTTTTGCAATACAAAGCTTCCCGACGAGAACGAGCAGCCTATATTGGCGGGTAAAATGTCGAAACCGCTATCCTCTGTCGGTAGCGGTAGTCGACTGCCGTGTGGCGACACGCAGAGCAGAAGATGCCCAGCAGATTCCGCCAAAGCAGGACGGGCGGCTAGGTCCCGAAGCTGGTTTAACGCCGGCGTCGAAGGTAGTGGTTTCGCTTCATCTCTATTCGCAGCAGCTTCTACCGCCGGTTTGACCTCAGAAGCTGATCTCGCCTGTGATCGCGCTTTCTGCTTGCCCTTCTTGACCGATACCAACCAGTCTCCGCTGCTCAACTGGTAGCTGAGCTCGTCCAAGACCTCCTCAAATACGTCCACCCATTCGTCGCGCCTATGCTCGATCCCAGGTTCATGAATGTCTGACAAGAAGTGTCGAATCAGACGCCTCTGGTGGTTTCGCGCTTCCACTGACAATGTGGCCAGTGCGTAGCTCGCTGGTAGAGCTGGAAGAGGCTTATGGTCCGCCATAGGTCAACCTGGAGGCATAGGTCCTGGTGCAAGCGTCATGGCAATGACAACCGGGCGGAGTCAGCCATTTACGGACTTGAATGGCCCGCATCCCGTAAATCGCGCATTTTTCCCAGCACTGCGACGTTTTGGGTGTTATTGGATAGATATTTTGAGACAGAATGCATCGCATTCCATATTTTATCATGGCGGTAGGAAGGAATGGGTATAACAAAAAGAAGTAAACAGTCTTGCAGCACTATTTTTGAGGAGGAGTTCCAATTTTCCCTCGGAAACCCTCTTGGCTCCTTCCATGATGATTGCCATTCGACCACTCGTCAAATCAAGTCTACTAGGTTCCTGGAAGTGCGAATAACACTGCAATTCATAGTTTGAAATGCGCAGAATGGTCTTGGAATGGGTATGTTTGGCGACAGATATATTTTTTTCCCTTCGAATAACAAGTTGATCTAGGGTTTGCTCAAAAACAGCACGCAAATATAGATTTGCCGTGTTCAGAATCATTCTTATCAACGACCACCATGTCTGAGTCTTTCTCTTTTGGTGAATCGGCTGTACAATCGCGGTATGGACCTCATGGACGTGATGACAGTTTGGACAGAAATGTTACAGAAGACGAGGACGATAGCTATTCTATGGAAAGCGCCTCCGAATCGGTGATGTCGACGTATTCGGACATTGGTAGTAGGTGGTCAGTGCCCAACGCTCATTGAACCGACGATTGCTAAGTGAACAAATGGATTACTCAGGGTTTGATTATCAGGAGGTGGAGAAAATCGTCGATGGTTGGGACAAGCCAATAGATGATGAACGATTCCGGGTCGTCATGCCGCCACTTCTTCCAGTACCTCCAACTCTTGCAGACTCGCAGGACACCTTATGCAATGTGTGCAAAAATCTCGAGCTCACCCCTGACAACTTCATCATACAAGATTCGGAGAAAACTTTAAGGCGAGATGAATTTAGATCTCATGATATACACCTCGGCCTAGTCGAAGATATCAAGAAGAAGATTCATTGTCCTTTTTGCCGCTTGGTTCTCAAAGCTCTAGGACCTGATGTCCCAAATCGCGAAGACGATGAGCCGATCATAGTCGTAGTCTTATGGGAAGTTGCTGGTTGCAGACCAGTTGAGGACGAATTTTGGCATGTTCCTCAAAGTCGATTTCTACACCCTTACGTGCGAAGACAAGGGGGTGCTCCTATCAATACCGGAAAACTACACATGTCTCCTGGTATTGCTTTGCTCGCCAATGATGCCCCATCTATTTCGAAGACGTCCCTTGTTCGCCTGATTAGTGATCAGATTGATTTCGATATCGTGCAGAACTGGATTTCCATATGCCAGAGATTTCATAAGGGCCGGTGCGACGCAAATTCCTACATCCTCGACGACGAGTTCGGCGACATCACAACCGAAATTCCTTCTTTTCGCTTGATCGACGTCATCAACTCCTGCATTGTGCCTCCTGAAAAAGGCTGCAAATACGTAGCGCTTAGCTACGCCTGGGGGTTAGACCCCAAGACCATCCTCAGACTCCTCAAAGAAAACGTAGAAGAGCTACGAGAACCAGGATCACTTGAAATTGCTGGCAAGAAGGAAAAGATCCCTCTAACTATACGTGATGCAATGGAAGTTACAAGAAAATTAGGACTGCGATATCTCTGGGTTGACAGTCTCTGTATCGTCCAAGACGACGACTCAACAGAGGGGAGTAAAATGGAAACAATCAAAAAGATGGGACTTGTTTACGGCGCAGCAGATATTACATTAATGGCCGCCACAGGAAACAACGCTCAGGCAGGCATACCAGGTCTCCGTCCCGGGACACGTGGTTGCAAGCAGCTCGTTGAAAAGATTTCTCCAGGATGTCATCTACACTGCCGGCAAAAATTATTGCAATTTCATACGATGCCAGTTTATCTCAATAGCGCTTCACCGTTGGTCTTACAAAAAATATATGTCATTCACGAGCTACTATGCTATGAGCATGTTCAATCTCAACCAATGTTTCTTGTCGGAATTAGCCTCTGGACGCAAAGGACAACAATTTCCATTTTTGGTGTCACAGCTTAGCAGACTCAATTTGACAACACAAAACGCGCTCGTCAGGCAGCTTGGATTATATAGGGAAGGTAGATTAATAACTAGTATACCATCCATTTGCCGCTCCCAGCGCAGCAACGCGTCCGGGCATACCTGCGTAAAGCCGTGCTAAGTATCCGTCATCCATTTTGGCCCATTCCTCGCAGATTGCGTTCCAAAGGGATTCTTTGCTGGTAGGGAGAGTCTGGCGCTGTTGAACACGAGTCTGTAGGTAAGCCCAGACATGCTCCATGGGATTCATATCTGGGCTGTTCGACGGCCACGGGAGGACTTTGATGTGATGTCGTGCGAACCACTCGGAGGCGAGCCTCGAAGTGTGCTTCGGATCGTTGTCTTGCTGAAAAATCGTGTCCTTCTTCTTTAATCCTAGGGCCTTGAAGGTACCTAGAAGCGATTCCTGCAATATATTGACGTACTGTTCCTTGTCCATGATCCCATCCACCAGATGCAACTCGCCATAGCCTGAACCCGAAATGCAACCCCAAATCATGATATTCCCTCCTCCATGCTTGACCTCCTTAGCCACATAAAGTGGGTTATTCTCTTCACCAGGACCCCTTCTGCACCACTGCAACCCATCCGAGCAAAACAAATTGAATTTCTTCTCGTCGGAGAAGGTGACTTTCAGCCAATCGTCGAGTGTCCAATTGCAGTGCGAAGAATACCATATGCGGCATTTTTGAGCATGCCGTTTGGTGAGGAGAAATCGTTTTCGTCGTCGACGACCTGGAAGGCCTTCTTCGATAAGGAGGGACCGGACAGAGCGGACAGAGACGTGCGGGAATAAATCATGATGTAGCTTGGTTGCGTCGGGATAGAGACCACTGCGAATTTTCCGCTTAGCTAATAGGTGATCATAGCTTGTTAGAGCTCTGGGTCGTCCTGCTCGTGATGGAGAGCTGTAGAAGCTTGAACGGTGACAGTATTTTGAGTAGGTCCGAGAGACACAAGATTCGTTGAGACCAAGCTCCTGAGCGACGACCTTCCCGAGAACGCCCCTCCTACGGAGCTCGACAATACGCGCGCGCTTTGTCGGTGTTGCCTTTGTCGTACTTCTTGAGTTGATATCAGTGTGAAAGAAAAATGTTATGGTGCGAAACAGAGTTGACGAAGCTCGACGAGCCTTGTCAAAAAAAGATTACATAATAATTTCCGTACATATTTATCCAATACCCCTGTTTCTCTTCCACAACTTAGATTCGGTCACTCGTATTTCTATGGTAGGTGACACTAACTACGTGTCGCTTGTTACTGAAATATTTTCATCTGTTATGAAAGTTTCTCAGGAACTCTGGAGATATCTTTCGAATTGCAATAATTTTTGCCGGCAGTGTAGGTGTAAAGACCGTCTGGCAAGACTATATTTGGACTGGAGTATATTTTGATAGAGGTTGGACGTGAGCTGGCTTTTCAAGAAATTGATTTCTAAACCAGCCTTATAATTTGCCAATAACAGCTTTCAGGAACGGGAATTTTCCAGTCGAAGTCTGACGTTTATTGGCGGACAAGTCATTTTTAGATGCAAAGAAACGTCGGGATGGCGTGAAGATGTCGTATTCGAGGACTATCGTGGGGCATATGCAGCACAGACACGCCATAGAGACCTCTACGATGTGTCCAAAGTCTGGAATATGGAAGCCTTGATCCGGAATTATTCAACCTTATCTCTCACATTTGAAACAGATATCTATCACGCTTTCGCAGCTATGATCCAGTATATTCAACGGAAGTTCCAAGTGATTTTATACCACGGTATTCCTGACAGATATTTTGACTGGTTTCTCCTTTGGACACCATTCAAAGCGCAACAGCGCCGAACTATCACTCCTAGTTGGTCTTGGTCGGGTTGGAAAGGAGAATCAATCCTTGATCTATATGATTGGTACAGTAACAATTTCGAAGACGTACAGCAAGAGATAAAGAAACGAACTTGGATTCACTGGTATCAGCGCGAGGCACACGATTCGAATGCGTGTGTACTTATTTCTGCATCTGACGAAGAGGAGAAACTGGAAGCAATGCCTGCACGCTTCCCATTCAATTGCTCTCAAAGACTACCCAGCCCTCGAACAATTCTAGGTGCACCACGTTACGTCGAGGACACTTACAATAGCAAGGCCGGTTCTGGATTCCTTCAATTCTGGACGGTTTCATTAACTTTCCATTTGAATAAGCCAACGCGTCCTGATTCCCGCCGCCATGTCACCATATCTGGACGGAGCGAGGAAGAATTAGGAACTGTGCTAGTGCAACCTGAGTGGGAAGCAAACCATGTCCCAGGTCAGCATCAATTCATACTACTGTGCGAAGGCAGAGACGGAACGGCGTTCTTGCGTGACAAGGAATTTGAAGATGGGTGGAAGTATAACAAAAGTATAAAATGATGCTGATCGAGTGGCACGGGGACTGGGCAGAGCGCATAGGAATCAGTTCTATCCACAAAGAAGACATTGCTCAGTCTTTAGGCGACGGTCCTGCGTGGAAGGAAATTATTTTGGGCTGACTTCGACCCTCTAATAAATTTTTCTTGGACATCCACACCATCCTTTCGCATTATCCTTCCCTGAACTAAACGGATTCAAGTGTAAATGACTAAGTATAGGCTATGATATATCGATAACCTCCGGGGGCTAAAAAGGCATTGAATGAATGCCACCTGAGGCCTGAGTGGCAAGTGGCCCCTGAGTTTACAAACGCACCAAAAGAATTTCTGATGTCTTCAATCTTGATCTCTTACTATCATGATCAGCGACGAAGCATACTTCAGTGCGCTCACCAAAGCAGCAACCAGCTTGAAGGCTGCTGAAAAACGCGGTCCAGTCCCATCCAGTGGCATCTTCGAGTTTTCTGCTGGCTCAGTCTGCGCCTCATGCAAAGAAAACATTATGCCACCGAAGAAAATATTGCGTTGCTCTGCCTGTAAGGCCGTCATTTACTGCAGTGCAGAGGTCAGTCCTTAGTACGCTTACTCTGGGTTATTTACTGAGCTATGGAGAAGTGTGCAAAACGCGACTGGAGTTACCCAACTTTGCCTAATCAGCCAACGCATAAAATGCTCTGCCCAAACTTGAAAGTAATTAGATTGTTCAAATTCTCTTAGAAAGGCGCACGGCTGATAATTGACTGTAATAGAGACACATGAAAAGGATTCCTCAGACTAAGGCCCTCGTCATGTCCTTCCCATGGGGCCGTCTTGAATCTGATGACTCTATGAATTTCAATATTGCTCGCGGTCGGTTCGGAGTCCTTGGCGGTTCAGGCTTTGGCTACTGGAGCCACCGAGGCGGACTTGTACCGCACTCAGAACCAGCCATGCTCGATATAAGCAACGATCCATACGTGGCCGATATTCGGAAACATTGGAAAAGCTCTGCGTATCTGGACGGCAAGGACTTGCTTAGAGCGCAGCACCTCTCAGACAAAGAGGGCTGGAAACTTCCGTCCAATCTTATCCCCTACCGAAATTTTTCTTCGCCCTCAAATCGACCAGAATTAGTCACAGAATTTGAGGGGGGCGTGGTTGACTGGGATAGCTGGTATCGTTGGAGGAAGCTCACAAAGGATTCTCCTGCTGCCTTGCTCATGAACTACCCGCTGAGCGTCTATCAAATGCTCGTAAATTGTCTAGAAGTCACATCTCCCAAAGCAGGTCGGCCAGATAACCGTATCCCATTACATGTTCACGTACTGGGCGTCGAAGTTGAACTCAACTACTCGCCATTGTATGTTTAAATTCGAATTTCGCTCTTTGGGTTGAACGGTGATACTAATAGGATCTCTCCAGGTTTTCTGAAATAGCGCTTCTTCTGCCATATCATGACATAAAAATGGTACTGTTTGGAGGTGCGGTAGCAAGGCTTGTGAAACAGGCCCAGCCTTCTCCTGGATCGCTCGCCAGCAAATCCCCCGTGTTCACGTACCAATCTCCACCAGAATGTGGCTCCGGTGCAATCTCGGTCTATCTGCATTCTTCGTCTGCGAACTGGTCAGCGGTGGGCAACTATTCGGCCTTAGAGATGTATGGTAGTCGTCCGGACGCCCTCGTTGCATGCAATGCTGGTCTGGCTTCCTACAAAGAATGGTTCCAAGTCGTCTAAGCAGCCCATGTGGAGCACATACCATTTGCTACAACCGAGTATACAGAACAATCAGTCGAGTACCAGAGAGACGTCATGTCTATGATGCTTTCGGGGACAAGCGCGTCACCGCGAAGCTTTGAAGAGTATGAGATCCAGTTGAACCCATTTCAACGTCCTGGGCAGAGGCAAGTGCCCATGTACAGAGTGCCTAATCTTGTCAATGGCTTTACCTTGGTTGTTTTTAAAACTGAAGAGCTGAAGAATAGAGACAATCTAAAAGCCAGCAGAAAAGTCAGCATCGAGATAGCCCTTGGAAATTTATCCTTGAAAAGGTTGGACTGACTTGATGGGAACGCTGAAGGAAAGTGTCGTATCGACGTATGTATTCAAAAGTTCTAGTCTACTGTCATACCTTAGGGAATTACATTTTGCATGACCTTCCACGTCCAATTCAGAAGCTACCATATCTTGGGGGAATTATACCACATAACGAAGTAAAGGGTAGGCGAAGCTTTGATCAATGATTCCTTTCTCTGTCAAATCGTTGAGTTTAAGTTGTTAACTGCATTTTGTGACTTCATCAACTTATTTGGATGTAAACCAGAACCTCGGGCAACATTGTCGCTTTTAAATGCGGTGCCTGTACCCATTTGAGGGCGACAATGACTGTCGGACGTTTTTACTTTTCTGGTGCTCAGATTAAGCGCCGAAATTGATATGGATATGAATATACATAGAGCTTATTTCTGCCGCGATTTTTGTTGCAGTAGTAAACAAGCTCTGGAATTGAGGATTTTGTATCTGTAGCAACTCTGTAGAGCCCTCGCTGCTCAGCGCGGTTCAGCATGAGGTGAAAAACACGAAGACCAAGGAAACGGCAGACGGCCCGGAGGCTTTGCATTTGTTTGGCTGCTGGCTCCTAAAAGCCCGCTGCCATCGACATCCTTCTTGTTCCTTGACCCCGTCCTCGAATCCAAGTTGAAGTTCCACTACAGAAATGGAAAGTTGGTATATCAATAATTCGTCTCAACTGATGTCTTCACTGCCCTCGGAAATTGACGCTAATTTAGGATCTTTTCTCGGTGAATCTGCCGAGTATATGCGCCAGTCCTCTCCTCCTAGTCCTTCTGCAGAATCTAGTCCAGGGCAGACTTGGATTTCTGAGCCACTGTACGCGACTCCTGGCTACGGATTATTGTCCTCTTCTCCGCCTCTTTCTTGTCCTCCAAGTTGGTTACATTCAAGTGGTCACGCAGATTTCGACGCAGACGATGCGGAAAACACTTTGGAAAAAGATACACAAGATTTAGGCTTGGACGTCTTAGAAGTTCCTCTTTCTAGCAGTCCTCCTGATCTTACGAGCTCTTCTCCTCACTCAACTGGATCGACGGGCTTGAAGCGATCCTGGTCGTCCTCACTGACTTCGGCATCTACAGATTCATTTTCTGACTCGGTCTCTTTATCCCAGCCTAACCCTTCGGCGACCAACCTCCCTACTGGTGCAAGTGTCGACGACTTCGGCCAAAGGCTGCATCATCTTCTTCTAATGGCTTTGAAAGAACGCGAACTCGAACGGCTATCAAACCAACCACCGGTTCAAACAGAATACTCTGTAAACACGGACTCCAACAACGACTGTACTCCTGAACATACGGAAAGCCCTGGCAATGGACCGGTAAACGTTAACTCGGTTGCTTTTGGCTCAACTCCTCCGAAAGATACTCTTTTTTCGCACAATCTTGATTCTGTTTGTTCGAAAAAGTTAGAACCCCCTCGTTCTGATCTTGACAATGCTTCTCTTGATGTATCTTCCTCGTCTTCACCTCACGACGAGATCTCACCCATTCAATTTGAAGTCGCTCGTGGTCCTCCGTATGTCCTGGAGTCATTGTCGTGAATTATTTCCCCATAAGATTATTCACCTCGCTTTTTTCACAGCATATATCGTGATTTAATGACTCAGAAACTGGACAAACTGGATGGATTTGCTAATTACCGCGTAATCAAAAGGGCTCAATCTTACGTATCTTTCGAAACGCAGGACGAGCCGGTCTCCAAGCGGCAGAGGACTTCTAACAATGCTGCGCCTCATGCGAAAGAGCGCGTATATGCACGCCGTACCGCCAGTCTTCGCAGGGCCGACTCCCTCAAGTCTGCTGCTGATAACAAAATAAAAGTGCGGGTTTTGCAGCGTCTCTTCATCTGTCCTTACTGTTGATTTTTCATTCAGACTCTTGTAAGTGGTGTAGCGGAATGTCCGCCAACCGTGCCAGCTACACCGGTCCCATCTATACCTCTACCCCACCAAAATAAGTCGGAAGCTCACAAGGTTATAAGGTGTCCAGTTCCCGTCATAGCTCCTCCACTCGATTATGTAGCGACACTCCCGCTTGACCAGGAAAGGCTCGCAAAACGTCGTCTGGCTTGCTTTCTGGATAAAGAGGCTGACGGTCGAGAGATGGACGGCCTGTACCCCGGCATCGGAAGCCGTCCTCCTAGCTGGATGCTTGACACCATGAGCGTACCCCCATCCGATGAGAATGGTGAAAATAGTTCGGAGGACGAAATTAGATACGAGTGGGAAGCAGTCATGGGCATTGGGAACAGAACCAGGGAAGCTGTAATCACCTGGCTATTGGAGGTTGTTCTATTTTACCCTTCGTCCTTCATCTGTTCATTCTTAACTCGTTTTACCTTTTGAAGGTGTTGCCAGTCAGGCCGCCCATATCTCCAACGGCTACCGAGTCGCCGTCGCCTTGCTCCAGTCAATCGTCTTCTCAGTATTCGACATCCACTTCACGAAGCAAGCCCAGTGTCTCCAATTCCGAGCTTGGCCATAATCTGATCGACCAGCTGCAAACTTCCCCAGAAACGAGGTTTCACGCGGTCTGGATGTTTCTCCGTTTCTTTTACCTGGCGATGCCCCTTGATTTGGATGGACCGCCGAAATCAAAGCACTCTATGAAGACTCTCAGAAGCGACAAGTTTATACATAGCGTGTGGAACACTGCTGTCGCGTGCCTGGCGATAAGTGTGAAGGTTTATAAATTTATTCTCTTCCAGGGCGTATTCTCAAGATGCGCTGCAGTTTCATCGTGATTTTCTCGAACCGCTCATACCTGTCTTCGCTCAAGAGTATGTGTCGCTAGCGCCTCATTCGCTCTCTTACGAACGATTAGAGGTATTTCAAGGCTCTTATTTCCTTGTATCCCAACCAACTTTCTTTCTAGACCGCCCATCGTGACATACTGGGAACTTTTGATTATAGATTAGGCGTTACTCCCCAGCCAGTAATGGATCAGCTGTGGCTGTCCCTTTCGTCACTCCGCACCTTGCTCGATTTCGATGGAGGATGGGCATGTGCGATGCAGTGCTCGTGGGCAAGCCTTTACGACTGCCTTGTGGGTAAGCTGGCATGAATTATGTTGATTACCCGAACTTGTTTGACGCTATCCATGCCAGAGCCCGATGTTCAAAGATTCCCTGTTTCGAAGCTTACGGCTGCTGCTCTTATGGAAGGCATAATCCAGAGCTTAATGTTAGAATATCGCCGTGAAGACGCCTTGACTAACCTGCCTATCGAAAACCCGACTGGACAGACGACTGAATATCGAACTCGGGCGATAGAAGATTCCGAAGGTGTCTTCTGTGATATTCAAGGGCTGATCGGGTTTACTGACGTACGCAATTGACTTTACCCTTTTGGTTTTTTGTCTTTCATTCTAACTTTTGAAAATCTCAGGCCGACCTACTGGTTTGTCGTTCGTGGATGCGCCGCATTAAAGGTGCTGAGAGTGCCCGAGTTCCAGCCTTGTAGGGCTTTTTGAGGGGTCATCTTGCCACTTGGAATCTGCTAACTTTTTTTTTGTTCGTGTTCCTCTGTTGACCTGTTATCGCTGCCTCTTGTACCCTGGAGTCTGTTTTCTGTCTTTCTCCGCTGGAGTAATGGATCGCTTTGTTTCTTTTGCTTTTCGCCGTCATTTTTATCTTGGAGGAATTCATCGATTGCAACTGAACAACGAAGGAAATTACATTCGCCGCTGGTCGCCGTTGCATGTCGTGCTTGCGACCCTTCAAACAGCACCATATAGCGCCATATACAGACGATAAGCTATATACTGCAATGACCTTGTGGGGACAAGGTGCCCTGGCGTCAGATCCCACAGTAATAAACTGAAGATCCGGCTCACCGCATTCGCCCTAACGACTCACTGCTGCCTTGCCGCTGCCTCGGTTAGGCAAACACAAATAACTGTCTCGAAAAGGAATGTGGCGTGCGATGGAGAACACTGTCGGCCACACTTTGACCTCCTCCTCGTCGTTGGTGTAACTCTGGTCGAAGGTGTTTCCGTACTGGGACCACTTTATTAAACTCTTTCTCAACAGCGAATCGTGTTTATCAAACAACCGAACGTGGTTATACTTGTAGGTCCACTGGCATTTTCATCAGGGCCCACTCCAGAATGACTATCCACGTTGACCGAATGACTTACTAAATGGTTTCATCACTGATAAGATGTGAAAGCGGCCGAAAAGCAGTCTTTCAATTGATTCAGGTGCTGCCACGTTTTACTTCTAGACCAGCCTAAATTCTATGACAAGGTTTCGGCGGTGCGGGGGTTTTATATTTTTTGGTTACTTACCTTCAACTTCATGGCCACCTGTGTTCTCGGATGACTTGCTGTTCCAATTCAGCGACGGTTTCGAATGGGTCCTCGACCGTGAAACCTTGTCGCGCCTGCTCTCCTTCTTGTTTGCTCTTTCCTCGACGATGGGACGGGAAGGTTGTCCTCCCAAAACCTACAAATTTCGCAGTAAAAGGTGAGTGTGTTGTCGTATTGGAAGTAGCACAGACTAACATTGTAACTAACCTCGAAGATTCAGAAGTCCCTTCAACATCTACTACAGACAATGCGTCGGCCTCCACTAATTTGGAAGATGTTCAGAAAGAGTCCGTCGAGGTTCAAGTTGCCTGCCACGCGACATGCACATCTCGGACAGTGCCAAGAGTGCCATGTCACTGTCCAGATTGCATTCCAGACACAATTAACGGCGAGGAGTTGCGTTGTACGACACCCCAAGGCCCTGTAAATTTATCGAATGGCAAGTGTCAGTTTCGTGTCTCCAGTCCATCCCATTATTAGATTGCTACCCACAGCCCCCGAACCTGTTATCGAAAGCTATGCACAGCTCAGCTCGCTACCAGAATTCAAAGCCTTTAAACTGAACCAAGATGGGGAGCTCGTGAGCCGTGACACCGGGGCCGGAAGTTATGTTTCAAAAAAGAAAAATGGAACAGAGTGGATGCGAGAAATTCGCGTTGTGCGCAGGTCGAAAAAGCAGTCGTATGTGAGGTCCGGGACACATGACTTTTGTATCCGTTTGTACACTGGACAGAACCACACGAATGAAGATCACGAGTGAACATCAAGCTTGAATTGAACTCCAGAGCGAAATGGTGTAATTTCTGAGTGTACTTTTAGGCGCTCAAGGATGGTTGGTTAATGTTAGAGTGGGTGGACAAATTTGGAAATATGGTGTTTGTGCATGTTGCGTTCAAATGGGTCTGTGGCTCTTGTTACTGCTTGCATTCGAACCACCACCATCATTCTTATTTTCAAGGTTATCTGAAGACTTAATATGTCCTACTTCCTGCCTCACCTTCCGTCTGGATGGCACGTCGACGAAGCGATAAAATCTGAAGAAGATCGCGTCGTCGTTATCCGGTTCGGACATGACTGGGACAGCCAGTGCATGACGATGGACGAAACACTGTATTCAGTGGCAGAGAAAGTCCAGAACTTTGCAGTTATATACTTGGCAGATATCACAGAGGTTCCTGATTTTAATAAGGTAAGTTCATATTGGTTATGTTTCGTTGCTCTCACTTACAAAATTCAGATGTATGAACTGTACGACCCTTGTACAGTTATGTTCTTCTATAGGCAAGTCAATGTGAATCCTACATTGTACCTCTTTTACATCTTCAATGCAGGAACAAGCATATCATGATTGATTTGGGTACTGGTAACAACAATAAAATGTATGTTTTTTCGGTTTCTTTCCTTGTGACTCACACTGACGTATTTCCCCTCATCCTTAGAAACTGGGCTATGGATAATAAGCAAGAAGTATGTATTTTAATCCAAAAATACGACGATGGAGCTTATATCATCCATTCTCTAGTTGATTGATATCATTGAGACAGTTTACAGAGGGGCTTCAAAAGGCCGTGGTTTGGTCGTTTCTCCGAAAGGTTTGCCAATTTATCAGCGTATTGACTTTAAGTTAATCTCCTTTCCCTGTTAGATTACTCGACGCGTTACAGGTACTAGATTGCTTCGTTCTGCGGAACTGGCGACGGCCCAAGGAAAAGGAATGGTTATTTCAATGCTTTACACTGGTCTCCTGTACATGATACACTAATATTTACAACCCTACGATGAAGCCAAGAAAACGAGATACGACGAACTGAAATTATGCAGCGATTGTGTCGGTCAACCCCTTGATAGACGGGCTGAAGAAGTATTCTCCGCCACGAGGGATTACCCACTCGTCGTCAAGCTTGAGCACATCAGCAGGATTGTTGGGGTTAATGCCACTCAACTGTCGGTCGTTTCCTTGACCAAGAATTGGGTCGAGTCTGTATTACCCTACGTTGAGCATTTTCGGTCAATCAGGGAAAAGGCACCTGCTTACCCAGGAACCTCGGGGGTGGTTTCTGCAAATGGGAACGTCGCGTTGTTGACCCAGCCTGGAGAAGCAAGCCAAGTTAGAGAAATACTGCACCGTCTCGACAAAACGACCACTCACTGCTTTGAATGAATTGGAAGCCATTGGTGATGCTGCTTTGGTAGCAAGCAAAGATCAATCCACGACCATGGAAAGTCTTCTTTGCGAGTTTCTCGGCTCTGGTGACTTCTGGTCCAAATTGGATTCCTCGACGCATGATGCGGTTTTTCTCGATTGAGAACCCGAGACTCTCGAGGTCGGCACGGGGGAGAGTCTTGCGGATGTGGGCTGCGAATGGGCAGAGTTTCTGGAAGTTTTTCTCAGCGGAGAAGTGGAAGTTGTTGTTCCTAGAGGGTGTGAAAGTCAGCTAGGGATTCAAGGATTCGATCATTTATTTTCTTGCCTCTGGGGATCAGCTCCAAGTTCTGGGTCGTCCTGGAATGGAGAGATATCAACAGGGGCACCTTCAAACAGAAATAAGTCTATAACTCAAGCCAAACGACACGGGAACGACCTACCGCTCTTCCAACGGCCGATGAGACGTGCTCCAAGAAGGTCAGCACCTTCCTTGTCAGAGAGTCCGTCGCCCTTGAGTCGATTCCTGAACACGAAGTCATCGAACTCTGGCACTTTCTGGAAGAGGTATCGGAAAACGAGGAAACTTCCGTCGACCATCCATTGAGCACGGTCAGCCTTGCTTAGGTCGCCGTCCTGGCCGAGGATGATTGCACCTGCTCGAACTGGTGCAGGTCCGGGGGGAGGGTTGGTGTCGAATCCGATGATGGCGGGGTTAGACACGCCGTCGAGGTATCCAAAGCTGTTCCACGATGCGGGATATCAAGAGGTGGTCGAAAACTCAGAAGAAACGCTGGCGACTTACTGCTCGTGGGCTGACTGATCTCCTGGGCGCGCGTCGCCCTGAACAGAGGTGATCTCTGCAATGGACGCTGTGCGACCGCCAACGTCGAAGATGCGCTTGATCTCTTGGAGTTTCTTGTCGACGGTGGCATGGCTATCGCCAGCAAGGATGATGACACCATGGATCTCCTTCTTGAATGGTTCTTCCCAATCTGGGACGAAGTCTTGTCCAGAGCCAGTACCTTTGTCGCCGAGGTTGGCACCGGCGTCGAAGCGCTGCCCGTTGAGGAAGGCGGTGTCGATCAACTTGGCGTCATCGATTCCCAGCTGCATGAGCTCGAGTGAATAAATTTGACGGGTTTATATCAAGACGATGCCTACCTTCTTGAAACCGAAGTGGGAAAAGGAAATGTTGACGCCGACCAACGGTATGAGGACTGGCCTGAATGGATGATGGTGTCCATGGCCACGCTTATGCTTCTCTATATCCTCTCTGTCTTTGAGCACCTGAGCGACGCTCTTGACCAGGGGTATAAATCTCTTGAGGTCCTTGCGGAACTTGGCAGGATCTGTAATTTGGAAGAAATACAAAGTCTCTGTCTTCTTGGGAAGACCGCTCCTGCCATAAAGTTAACACTAGGCGATAAATGACAAATTGACCTTACACTCACAAGATGTCACCTTGGATATTCTCGAGTTTAAGGGCTGCAGGTGTAGGAGCTGGGCTCGGGCGAGCAGGAGGAGGGAGAGTGACGGGTTGCTGAGTAGCCATTGAAATTATCGATGAAGGTTTCTTGGGTACTTTCCCTAGAAATGGGGAAGAACCGTCTGGCTGCTAAACCTCGTTTTATACGACTCCTACAAGCTGCGCAATCTACAGTGTCTATAATGCCATAACACTGCATTTCATAAAAATCCTTGGCCGACTTACAGCTATTTTCATATCAATGCGCCGAAATTTTTAAATTTTACGTACGGGCGGACTCTTGACTTTTCAAGCTCATAGGGAGGCCGATTCCTGGTTTGATGCCAGCTGTCAACGGCCTGGAACGTCCTTCCCTCGCTTGCGAGATCCGGTTCCTGGCTCCGTTGAAAATTACGTCTCCGCGCCAAGTGACTGTATATGTAAAAAATCAAGTGCGGCGTATTGATATGAAAATAGCTGTAAAATCGCGAACAATAAACCAACAGATTCCACATTCGGGGAAGGGCAGGCAGCTTCTCATTACAGGTACTCGAGCACATCTCGGAAAGAGGAAAAGAGGACGCCTAGAGTTCCTTAATCTCCATAACAAGCTCAGAAAGGAGAAATGCTGAGGCTTTTACTGTCGAGTGAGCGCAGAGATCGGAGGTGCGACTAGACGCGCCGCTGCGATCGCTGCAGACCCAAGGCACCGCCCAGTGTCGAAGACCGATGAGCAATGCAGACGGTTCTGGGGCGAGAAGCGACAGGTTTTTAAAAGCCGCAAGTAACTTCAAATGGATATATCTCGTCTGCGTTTTGAATGTAGGATGGGTCAAAAGCAAAAGCTTCAATGGCACTGGTCATGGCAGGCACAGTGCGTCCGTTGATAATGACCGTGGTTGTAGGCAGTTGCCAAGACATGAATGTGGTTTTTGCAGCGCGGGGAAAGGATGCAGTGGGTATTCGCTATTAATTTCTTGAATATCGCTGGAGCCAATAAATACCAAATAGAATTCGAGGTAAGTATTGGGCCTTTGGGTGCCCAATAGCCTTTCAGGTATTACTTTCATGGCAGGTCGCAAGGTCCGTGCTCCATGGGCGCCAAGCTGGGAAGTGACGCCCAAACTACTTGGCTTCCTTGGCTCTTGTAGCAGATATACATGGTTGTTTCTGACCATCGTGTACGTTAAAGGACGGAAATGACAGTCTCATATCTTTTGAACTTTCCTTTCATATTCACGGTCGAGGGATAAAGAAGTTCACAGGCGGAGATCATCAGGTTGGTGAGCTCAACGATCAGAGGCAGGTCAGAGGCGAAGGAAGAAATACGGACTTTTAAATGGGTTAAAGTAGCAATTAACATAAGTAATACAACTCTTGGGGAGTAAGGAGGAGTTACTGAGGATATGGGCGGCCAACCAACTCCTCCTAAGTCTTTGAAGGGCCCAACTACTCAATTTCTCGGAAGTTGTACAGGAAGTCGCTTCGCAAAGCGTACTTCACGCCCTTGATCACGTCTTCGCCGCTATGGTACACCCCTCTCTGCTGGAAAATTAAGACCCTGCCTTTCTTCGCTTCGATGTCCACGTAGCGATCATCTTCACCGCCTATGATACGAGTAGCACCGCCTACCAGGCCGTCTTCTCCGAGGTATATCTGGATTGTTACACCGGCCTGACGGCCATCTGGAAGATATAATGGGCCATCACAGTGAGGCCTAAAAAAGTGTCCATTCTCGTATCGTAGGAAGCTAAGCCGTTCGTTTACCCTTAGGAAATCCTGAGTTAGCCGACTTTCTCGTGAAATGGAACTCAAAACATACCCAGCCAATTCCCAGATTCCGTCCAACTCGCCAGGATTTCCAACGATAGTCTCCCATCTATCTTTCGGTTGAATCTTGACTAATTCTGGCACATAGGGCATGAGTCTCTCTTGTATCCTCTCTGCAGCCTTCTTGTCAAAGCGCAGAATACGTTGGCTGTTTCGGTAGTCAGTGTTGACGTAGTTGTCATTGGGTCCAGTGCCGTAATGAACTGCAGCTTGCTTCCACTGGTCGTCAGATTCAGCAAGAGCGATAAGTTCGTCGCATTCCTTTGGAGTGAAAACGTCGTCGATGACTTTGATGTAGTATCCTTCGTAGTCGTCCTTCAGAGGCGTGTTTGAGAAGTCAAAAATTGGGGCAGCCATGACAATTGAGAAGAGCGCTGGGCAATGGTGGCGGTATGACTAGAGTAAATGATAAAGGGCTTTGGGTAAACCTGGATAGTTCAGTGATTATAAGTGGTGTGTCGAGTCAGTTCATGCTGTGCGGGGCCGTGCAGCGCCATACAACGCTGTGCTGTCTAGTGCCGTTTAATGCCTAACTTCAGTTCTAGATCCAAATACAACTTCTCAGGATAATCAGTGAATTAAATTTAGTTGGAAATGGTGTTTTCTAGCTCACTTGTAGCTCATTAGTAGTCGCCCTGAGACTTCGGAAGATACTCCTCGCTGTTCGTTCTATTCATGCCCAACGAAGGAGCCATTTCCTATACAAAATTGTAGCATTCATTCTAGCAAGATTGAGAGTCACAGAAAGGTCAAGTGATGCATAGAGATGGTTTGAAAGAAAGAAACCAAACTGAACTACTCGGAGCTGTCCGGTTTTGTCACATGGTACATGAAATCGGTGCGGAGAGCATATTTTACGCCTTTGATCACATCCTCACCGCTGTGGTACAACCCTCTTTGCTGGAAAATAAGAACTCGCCCAATTTTTGGCTCAATGTCCAGATAATTGTCTTTGGAGCCTAAAATTCGGGTAGCGCCTCCTTTTACCCCGTCTTCTCCGAGGTATATCTGGAGTGTAGCACCAGCTTGACGTCCATCTGGAAGTTTCAATGGGCCATCGCAATGGGGCCTGAAATAGTTGCCCTTCTCGTATCGCAAAAAGCTGAGGCGCTCGTTGACCCTACAAAATTGTGTCAGTCGACTTTAGACGCCCGGAACTAAAGCGACGCACCCAGCTAACTCCCAAATCTTCTTTAACCTGCCGCGTGCCGCGACGATGGTCTCCCACTGATCTCCTGGTTGAATCTTGAGTAATTCTGGAACTAGGGGCAGGACTCTCTCCTGTATTTTATCTGCGGCCTTCTGATCAAAGCGGAGGATGCGTTGGCTGTTTCTGTAGTCTGTGTCGACGTAGTTGTCGTAGCGGCCAGGGCCATAGTTCACTGCGGCTACCTTCCACTTCTGATCAGATTCGGCCAGGGCGATAAGTTCATCGCATTCTTCTGGGGTGAAAACGTTATCGATGACTTTGACGTAGTAACCTTTGTAATCCTTCTTAAGAGGAGTGTTGGAAAAGTCGAAAAGTGGGGCAGCCATGAGTGGCAGGAATGAAGACCTTGGGACCAGGTGAACGGAAGATCTGGGAAAGAAACGCAACTGACATGGGTTTAGTCCTTTTTATATGCGGCTCTTCTTCACCTCGAGTCAGGCTTGAGGCCGTGCGGGGCCGTGCTATAGGCTGGTGGGTGTCACTTGACATCCTTATTTTCACGATCCATCTAACAGCCAAGGAAAAGTTACATGAAGTCGACACGCGTGTGGCCTCACAGTTCAAGTAAGAAATATTAGTTAATTGGAAAATCCATAATAAAGATTCATGCCATGAAACATACAGAGAAAGCAAAAACAATGTAAGAAACTATTTTAGGCGCCAGGTTCTACATTCCGTTCTCAACATCTCGCGTGCCTCGAATCGGAAGCTCAACCACAACTTGCTTCATAGGATAATAACAAGCTTCCACCAGACCGTTGGCCTTCAACCAAGTAAGAGCGCGCACCATGCGCTCGGCGTGTTCCTGACCCCAGCGATTGGGGCGGATCGTGTCTTGCACGGCGAAGACGAGCTTGGGGAGCTTGTTGGTCGGGTCGAGCTCCCTGAGGGAGAGTAGCTCGTAGCCGAGCGAAACTACTTCAAAGGCGACGATATCGTACGCCTGGACGTCGTCGTCAACTTTCTCTTCGCAGATGGTGCTGGCAATGCGTCGGATTTGTTCCCAGTCGAGAGGGACACCGATGACATCGAATTGTTTAAGTGGCATTCTAACTTCTGAAAAGAAAAAATAAGAACCGATGGCGGAAGAGCACAGCGCACGACCACGTACTGTTAGGGTTGAACACAGGCGGCATCAGGAGGTAAGAGGGCATTATGGTAATAGGTAGAGTTTTAGGGTAGTGGGTATGATAGTCGTCCCGTAGCGCAGCTACACAAGCGGGTATTAAGAGAACGTAGAAAGAAATGAAGGAGCGACGGAGAGGTATGATAGGGAAGAGAGGCGATTCCTCGACCCTTATATACCATTTACGAAGGACGCTTTGTGGCATAGCAGGGCCATAGATAGGCCAGGTAGGAAGGAGGCAACAATTGAGGGATTACCATTTTTGGGAGGGGCAAGCAGTTGCCGCTTTCCGGACGTGGGATGGGCCAGCGATCATACATGATGCACAATGGATGCAAAACAATTGCTTGTTAGGGGCCATATGCATATCCCAATTGACTCGAGTTTTGATAGTTGCGTAGGAGAGAAATGTTGAAGGGCCACAATAGGAAGGAAGCAGGTTTGCTCGTTGATACAAAGGCGGTGGGAAAACGAGAAGAGATGTATTTTTATACAAAAGATTTCGCCACAAAAACACACCTAATACATGACTGATCTTATAATTACGACAGTCATAGAAGAACCGAGTTTCATTCTTTACACATGTAACATATGTAGTGCGTTACCATTTTTCATGAGCTGGACGAACTGAACGAGGACAATATAATTGGGTATAACTGGCGAAATTTATGCTGGAAGGACTTACGATCGAGCTCCCAAGTCCACGCCGAACGATCTTGATTAACAAGGTATAGATACGACTGTCAAATTATTAGAAATATAGCCTCGAAAATTAACGAAAGGTGTGGCCCACATTTGCAATGCTGTCAGCGCTGAGTCGTCCATCCTCATTGGCAGCCCACTCCTCACCCCTTCTGTCGCGTTGACGGTCCACAAGAATGACTAGGTATTCCAATTTAAGTCTCAGTGATATTTTGAACAGATTTGACAAACCTCCATCAATTATTGCCTAAGACACGATGTCAGTAGGCTGAAGACAATAAGAGAGATGAGGCCTACATGAGAAACGTGGATATTCTCCTTCCCAAACTCCTTCGCCAAACTCTGCGACAGAGCTCGCAGACCAAATTTTCCAGCAGCAAACGCGCTGGTGTTGACATTTCCTCTGAGGCTTGCAGTTGCCCCGGTAAATATCAACGCGCCTTTCTTTCCGTTGGTTTGTTCGATATCATTGTCTTTGAATGCCAAAATAGCGCCTCGAGAGAATGCGAAGGCAGCTGCGACACTGATTTGCAGAACGTCTTTCACGTCTTGAGGAGTGACGTCGAGGAAGCCTTTCCAGACTCCATGACCCGCGTTAAAGACTGCGACGCGGATGATGTACTCGGGTTTGGGGAATTTGGTGTGGATCGCGGACCATGCTGCCGTGACGTCCTCGTCAGAGTACGAAGGCACGGCGAATGATGCAGCCTGTGTGATAAATAGGCATTTGAGATATGTTATGTCGATGTTAGATGTGACTGACATGTCCACCCGAGTTATTAATTTCATCAGCGAGTTTATCCACGACTTCAGTACCGCGAGCGATGAGAGCAACACTGTAGCCTTTCTTGGCAAAGAGGCGTCTACGAATGGAAATTTCAGACGTTATGTCGGAATTCCAGAATTATTTACTTACGCTGTAGCTGCACCGGTGCCCGATCCGTTTCCAAGCCCTAACACATTTTTCGAGGATGAGATCGTTTATTGGATTCCTTCGAGCAGCGTACCTGCCACAACCAAAACACGTTTCGCGGTTTGAGACGCCATTCTGCAAAGGGGAAAGCAGTAGTACTGATCTGGAGAAACTAAAGAGGATGGGGTGGAATTTTGAGTGATGCTTTTTATACCAATAGATTAGGGTATTGGTAAGAAGCGGTCATTTGAGTCAGCAGATCCATCATCCATGTCGTGATCGTGATTGCATCTCGCGCAAGTACTGCAGTACAGGCATACCACCACCCTTCGACATTCATGAGAAAGACCACATCATATGAAGTATCTGGACCCCGGCTGCAAGCCTCGCGTTTAAACCGGAGATGAATCAATTTGATGTTCTAGGAGTCGCTGAACCGTCCCAAGCTGCAGAATTGATAAAGACGGCCAAATAATTGAAGTATGATGGCAAGAAGTGGGTTTTACGAGTTCAGAAATGAATGATATAAGGGAAGAAGAGTCGACAAATTGATCTTCAATAATGTTTTCTTCATGATCAAAGGTCGTCTAAAAGAAAATGAATTGTCGTGAAAGCGCTTAAGGGCAGGCTCAAATCACGTGACATACCTTTTCTGTGCTGGACTCAGGACTGCTGGTCGACTTTCAATCCATTCCTCTGCAAGCGCCTTTCGCCTTTTCTAGAGTCCGGAATAAATACCTCGTTCAGTTCAATCCAACCTCTCAAATCAGGAATTCTCCAATTTCCAACTTTGGATTCCATGGCGTCGACTCCGGACTCGTCATCTTCGGAGTCATACCCTCAGCTAGTGGCGTTCGATCTCGAGTGAGTGAAGCAATTGAAGATTGTGACCAGAATCTGATTTTCTTTGTTTTTTTTACTCAGTTTCATACTCTGGGATTTGTGGATCGATACCCATGTTTCAGGCGCGCGGGTATCGCCTTCCTCGATCTTCGAGGATTTTCTAAAAAGTCATCTCGTCTTACCATTATGAATACATAGGTCCGTTAAGGAGACACGAGAACACTGTTAACCAGGTTCTGGACAGGTGTGTACCGTCAAGACCTCTTCCTTGGTCATCTCGGTGAACTCCTACGCAGATATGGAGAAGAGATCTCATTCTATGACGACGTTCCTGAGATCCTTCGCAGCATACGATCACGATCTTCACGCGTAGGGGAAGATGGGGAAGGTCGTAAGGTTGTGATCGCTGCGTGTTCCAGAACGCATGCCCCGGATCTGTATGTCTTAAACTTTTGAAGACGATACACCATATTTATTTTGTGACGCAGCGCAAAGCAATGCCTTAGTTTGCTGCTTGTTCCTCCCAGTGTCAATGCTGAGCAGTCGAATTCCATCGCTACTCCTGCCATAGAGTTTTTTGACGAATTGGTGATGTTCCCTGGTAAGTTGACATTTTCATCAAGTTTTGTATCTCACATATTTGACTGACTCATTATCAGGATCGAAGGTCAAGCACTTCGAAACCCTTCACCAGCGCACTGGCATTCCATATTCAGAGATGGTATGTATATTCACTTCTTGTTTAATCAATTCGGCACTTATGATGATGCAACTTGCAGCTATCTTTCGATGACGATAAATGGGACTCAGAGGTCGGAAGACTAGGCTAGTCCTGATTCCCTCTACTTCAGTAATCTACTGTTAACCCTTATTGCCTTGACTCTCTCTTCTAGGAGTGTCATTCGGACACGTCCATCGAGGGCTCAATCTCCATGCATTCAATCAAGGTCTGGAGACGTGGAGACGGCATCGGTCAATGTGGAAGCAGAGTACTGGTGTTTCTGCGTAGCCACATTGGAAACCGTCCAAGCTCAGGTGAAATCTTGATCAACATGTCGTCCAAAGCACTTGGAGATTTTGTCGCACACAAAAATTATATCTGTGCAATAAACAAATTCTCTCTTAACCGTTCCGATGTCTGGTTACCTGCTACATACCGTGGTTGTTTGGTTGGTCGTGATCAAGATTCAAAACGATTCAAAAGTACATATTGTTGTACATCAATTTGAGTCGATCAATCGTCATTTTGACTGGTTGTGGGAGCGCTTGAAAGTTGAGGGCAGGTTAAACTTACAATCACGTGACCGTACCCTCTTTTGCCCTGCCAGTGCCATTCGAACTTGCAACTGGTCAAATTCATTGCTTCACGAACGCGTTGCACTCTTTGTGGACTCCAGGATAAATACCGTTGTTCAGTTTAACCCAACTTCTCGAATCGAACATTCTTCAAATTTCAACTTAGTCTTCCATGCCGTCGACTCGAAGCTCAACACCTTCGGGATCATACCCTCAGCTGGTCGCGTTCGATCTCGAGTGAGTGAAGGACTTGACAGAAGAACACGGCAAAATCTGATTTTTTACGTCCTTTTGATCAGTTATACCCTCTGGGATTTGTGGATCGATACCCATGTTACAGGCGCGTGGGTATCGCCTTCCTCGATCGTTGAAATTTTTATCTTACTATTATGAATACATAGGCCCTTTAAGGAGACACAAGGACACTGTTAACCAGGTTCTGGACAGGTGTGTCAATCAGGACTCCTTCGTTGATCGTCTCAGTAACCTCCCACCCAGATACGGAGAACAGATTTCGTTCTATGAAGACGTTCCCGAAATCCTTCACGGGATACGATCACGATCTTCACGCTCGGGAGATGGTGAAGAAGATCGTAAGGTTGTGATCGCCGCATGTTCCAGGACGCATGCCCCGGATCTGTATGTTCCAAACATTTGAAGGAGATACGTCATTTATTCTGTGATATAGGGCGAATCAATGCCTTCGTTTGCTGCTCGTTCCTCACAGTGTCGATGCAGAGCAGTCGATTTCCATCCCTACTCCCGCCATAGAGTTTTTTGACGAGTTAGAGATATACCCCGGTAAGCTGACATCTTGATCAAGTTTCGTATTTCGCTCATGTTCTGCTCATCATCAGGATCAAAGATCAAGCATTTTAAAGCGCTTCACCAACGCACTGGCATTCCATATTCGGAGATGGTGTGTTGATTTACGCCGCGAGCGCTTGAGCATTCAATATGGGACTTATAATGCAACTTGCAGCTATTTTTTGACGATGAGCAACGAAACTCAGAGGTCGAAAAGCTAGGCTAGTCCTCCTTCTCTCTACTCCAGTGATTTTCTGTTAATCCCTATTGCCTTGACTCTTTCTTTTCTAGGAGTGACATTTCAACACGTCCCACGAGGTCTCAATTTCCAGATCTTCAATCAGGGTTTGAAGGAGTGGAGACGGCGTCAGTCAACCGAATGAAGTAATATTGCAGAACGTCTCATTCCCAGATCGTTGTTACAATTGTTACAATTCGACATCTATCTACGTCTACAAGAGACTAAGGGTAATTTAAAAACTATCCTCGATAGACCGTTAAGTGAGTGACTAATAGCAACGAGAGGTGAAAGTATGCTATAAGATATGTATCCTACAACTAGAGTTCACAGGTCACGTAGTCGGTATGTTTGATGAAGAGTACGGGGCATCAGGATGGCGCAATGAGCTGAGAGATGGGTGTGACTGGAGGAGAATGAGGGGCGATGACAGAAACATGGTCCGTGCTCCAGAAAATATGGATGTGAGACGAGATGCGACGTCAAGGGTAAGGTTCCTGACAATGTCCTCGTATGCCTGGACCTGGAGGGATGGGGTTGTGGTTGAAAGTGCTTCTAGTCGTTGCTCCAGCAATTTGATGAGCTCCACGTGTCGTTTCCTCTGAGCTATATGTTTGCGGTGCAGGCGGACGCGGGCGCAGGCAGCATTGGTGTTCGACGATGGGGAAAGGTTTTTCGCTATTCTGAGGAATTTAGATCGACGACTGATGAGTTTGGACTTGGATTTTGAAAGTGGAGGACGAGGTGTGAATGGTGGTAGAGTGGGCATGGTAAATTTCGGTGATGTTGGGGTTGAGCTGCGTATTTGGACAAAACCTCGCAAGCTTAAGCAAGCGGTACTGAGCTTATGATGGACCTGACGACGACCGGTGAGGACTCGAGGCTCAACAGTGGCCGGAACAGCAGCAGCGACGACGACTGGGGTCGTGGTGGTGGTGGTGGTTGTTGTTGTTCTTGTTGTTGTTGCTGCACTCCCGAAATCATGATCAACATGTCGTCCAATGTCGAAAGCAATCACAGATTTTGTCGCACACGAAAATTATATCTGTGCAATAAATTAATTCTCTCAATTGCTGTGGCTCTTAACCGTTTTGACATCCGGCTAATTACCACATAGGCAAACGTTCAAACTTCAAAGATGAAATTGTACATAAATTCTGTGCGGTTTAGACTGTAGGAATCTCCGTCGTACTCGGCCTTGACCCAACACAACAGATGACTAAAAATAGCCTTCCTCTAAATTAGGTCATGCGCACAGCCGCCAAAAGTCAAACCCTTTCTGTTATACCCGCAGTATGGACAGCCATCTGCCATCCGCTCTTTCCTCTTGCCCTCGTCAGTGCCACTCGCCCAACATTCCAGACCAGCCGCAGTGATTTAAAATCAGGCGCTGGGCCCGGGAATCATACGCTGGGAGCTAAATAAACAACATTTCTCCTCCAATTTCCTTCTTTCCTTCCGTTCGAGTGTCGAATCGGCTTTTTGCTTGCCCTTCGTCCGACCGTTATCTAAGGCCTAATAAGGGCTTCATATCCTTATAAAGGTGAGCACTTTGTCAATGGATCTTCCCCTATGAAGGGCTAACACGGAATTTCGACCCAGCAGTACCTCCTGAAGCAGAATAAGTAGAGTGACAATGACGAAGAACGAAGGATACCAGCCGTCCTACGCCCCGCCAACTGTAGAAAAGCCAGGGCAGGCTTACTACAACCCTCGTACGTCCCATACTCCATCGTCAACCCCCTCACCCATTGACCATTGACCCACACGTTCGCCACGCAACAGACCAAGCTCAGGTTGCCCAATATCAAGACCAAAACATGCCCCAGGCACAGCCTTACTACGTGCAGCAGACACAGGAGTATGTACAGTATCAGCAGTACCAACCGCACCCGCAACCTCAGGTTGTCTATGTCCAACATCAGCAGCAGCCCCAGGGTAGTGCGGATGCTTGCTTGCCTTGCGCTTGGTTCGTTTTCCCACTGTTTCGTACTTGTGGCAACCTGGGTCTGACTTTTTATCCGTGTTCTCTTTCTCCTCTTTCCCACCTTGTGTTTGTTCCCTTGTCGCATCAAACAGCCTTGCAGGTTGCCTGACAGCTGCGCTCTGCTGCCCGTTCTTTATCTGCTGTTGATCATCTATATAATCTTAAAGTGTTTACTGCAGGCCGATGCTTTATCCTTATCTTCTAAGTCATAAGTGTGCGCTTTATTGTATCTATCTGTCTTGTTTGCTTCTATGACGAGACTGTGTCTTCATAGTACAGTGTATATTAGGTTTTATTTCTAATACTTCACTGCCATTCAATGTTGTACTTTTTTGCCTTGTATATTGATAAAATCTAGGTCCTGCAATCCGCAATATGTCTGTTCCTCTTGGAAGGGTCCACCTCAGTATCAAGTCGAAAGCGATGGGTAGTCCATTGATTTAAGAACACAACAAGGATGTACAGACAGGAGGTGATGTAAGTAAACGAGTGACAGTACAACATGTACTAAGCGGTATCATTAACAATTAAATTGGCTCAAACCTATGGGGCTCGAGGAGGTCAGAGGTTGGTCGGTAAGGCGGGCACTTAGTGGAACAGCGCAATAGCGCTGACAGCAGATAAAATAAACAACAGTCCAACCACCGAGTATCCCTGTGCATTCACACCCCCACCCCTAGCACCACTACTCTTATTCGCACCTCCAGTCGTATTCGAAGCACCCGCCGTATTCGCCGCACTCCCTCCAGACCCACCAGCCCCCGAGGTCGGCGTCGCAGCCGAGTTCGGGGTGCTCTGTCCACCACTGGGACTCGGGGTCGGGGTAGGCGCCGAGCCGCCGAGCGCGATGTTGACCCCGTTAGCGATGGTCGACGTCTTGACGCAGTTCGACGAGCTGGGGGTGAAGGCGGCGCCGGTGGGCGTGACGAGGTCGCCGATGGTGTAGGCCTGCCCGTTGGTCGCTGTGCCGGTGAAGCGCTGTGCGAAGGTGGAGAAGACGGGGGTGCCTTTGACGTAGCCGGTTGGGTACCAGCCTGGGGGGTCTAGAAGGGTTCGGTTATATTTGTGAGGTTGGGGGGGTGAGGAAAGGACGTACAGGCAAGGTCGGCGTCGCAGGTTTCGCTGATAAAAATAGTTGATTTGTTAGATCTCCCATGGTCGAAATAATGAAAAGTAGCGCCAGGACTTACAAAGTGCCGTTGACGTTATAGTTTCCGGGCATGACGAAGCCACAGCCGACCTCATCCAGCTCGTGCCAGCACATGGCCGCAGCGCTGTATGTCGAGTTCGCAGCTGTGCAGACGCGGAAGCAGAATTGACCATTGCCCTACAGATTGATCATGAGCGAAGTTGGAGACTGAAAAAAAGGGGAGGGTGGTACGATGTAAAGCTAAATATTAACAAGAGCTCAGTGAATGGCAGAAAAATAGAAGACATGGATTACACACCATCCATTCGGCATAGTTTAGGTCTTTACCGGAAATGTTGGAAGTCACATTTCCTCCGATGGGATTACCAGTTCCATAGGCGCCGTGCGGGTCAAGCTCACTGCAAAAAAGTCAAAAAAAAAGAGCTACACCATCCAGCGCGCTGCTTACCCGCCAAAGTCGCCTGCTGGGATGTTAATCTTGGTCAAGTCCCCATATCCAATGAGCTGGACGTAAAAATCTGTCTTGAGGAAAGAGGCGCCGGTAATTGTTCCATCAGGAATAAGGCGTGCGTTGTTTCGTGGCTTGGTACACCAGGCGACTTCGATCGTCTACAATTGCATCATTAGACTTGACTAGAACCGGAAACCTCGAGAAATGGACAAACCTCTGAATCTTGGATCAACTGAGGGGTGGGCGGTGCGAAGAGGCAGAAATCCTATCAAGTTACAAGTTCCGTCAGCACTTCCGCACTCATGGCTATCGGTAAACAGTGTGGCATCGTACATCAACAGAATTCAGAGACAACAGCCTCGCCATACTTTTCTGGTTGATTGGTGTGCCCGTTGTAGGTGCAGGGGGGTTGGTTACTCCCATCGTGCCCGTGGCTAGCACTCCAGGGAAGGACGGGGTTGCTTGTGCAGAGACAAGGTATGGTGCGGAGACCAGGACGGTTCCAAGAGCAGCAAGAGCACGGAACATGATGATATTTGCAGTTTATCACGTTGTTATGCGTTAGTCGATGAAAAGACAGTGGGTGATTGGTTTCAGAAAAACCTAATTAGAGCCCAAGAGGGCAGGCAAAAAAGCAGAACGTTGAGGCAAAGTCGTAGTAATGAAGAAAGGGGAGAAAAAACGTTGTGGCGACGTCTAAAAAAATGACAAATGTGGGAGGGTTATATCAGGAGAATTCACGGAGGGACAAGGGGCTGAATAACGTCTATTTATAGCATCCGAGCGCTGATCTGTTGATGGGACTGATTTGGTTGCAAGAACATCTATTTATAGTAAGCGGTATCGCATTTCCCAGTCTCTGCCTGACTGCCTCTGACAAAACACAGCAAATACAACGTTCATCCCTTCATCGGCCAATACTAGCCGTAGTGCTCGGTTTTTGGCTATCTGAACCGTCCAGATCTTTTTTAGAAAGTACCGAATGTAAAGGCAGTGACGGCCTTGAAGCCCCTGCCTGGATGTCCTCCTATCTAGCGCCATCAACTGTGCCTAGGCTAGCTGTTTATACTTCCTAACAAAGGACCCATAATTTGGGCCTTACATCTGTGCAAACGGGTAGCACTTGTCAAAATTTCTGAACTCGAACTTCCATGCCCGGCGAGTGAGACCGTAAAGCGACATCGGTAAATAGAAACAAGCTTGAAACGTCGCGAACCATGTATTTAATATTAATAAAGTACTAGTACCATACTAAAAGTCAAGTGAATGTCGTATACGAGGCAGCCTGTGGAGTTGCAGAAATTGTGGCAGCCCAGGAAAGCAAATACCTAGTCCTTAGTACTTGACTACTATTTCAATTAAAGACTTGAGGAGGTAAAGCATCGTAAATGGGACAAAGTTCATCCCAGGCAGCTGTAAATGCGGCATAAATTAGCCACCGTGTTTTGACCGTGTTAGACCTTTACTCAGTGACTTACGTGGATGGCTGCTTGAGGCGACCCCTGTAGTATTTTCAGCGAATACGACTGCAAGGCCTCTGCATTGTTTACACTCATTGTAAGTAAGGCTTCAACTTGCCAGAAAACAAAGTGCTTACGCTTGCAAGTGCCAGTCGATGTGACTTAAAATTCACAGGTAAGCTAGGAATAGATGAGAGTGGAATAGGAATGTGTACTAACCAGTGCAGGATCCATGGGCCAGAGTTATCAGTTTTGAAGCGAATGGTAACGCTGTCATTCGCTCCTCCCAAGCTCACGACATCGCGAATAACGGGGTCGTGGTAATTGTAGACAGAACTTCCAGCACTACGCACTACGGCGAAATTATGCTGAAATAATATAATTAGAAAGGCAGTCGGCAAGTTGGACAATCAAGCAACATGAACTCACCCCGTGCAAATGAATCGGATGCTTACGAAAGTGATGCAATTCAGATATATTCACAGCCGAGAGAATCAAATCATACCGGGCTTCCAGGAGCGCCGCCGGGCATCGTAAGTTCTACGACCTGACCGGGATCTAGGACGTACACAGATCCAGTCGGGAGAAGGTCCTGAGGCTTATAAGCGCCGCTCAAGATCTGAAGCAGAACTGGCACATTCGGAGGCGCAAACGACGCATTATTTACCAGGAATTGGTGGGCCGTTGAATTGAACGTGATGTTTAATTGGATCTTAACACCTGCAGGTCCGAGAATATCTGACGGAAGTGTGCTGGGGGTTAAAAGAGGATGCAGATTTGTTTCAAGCATGGGGTTGCTGAGCGACTGTGTCGTGTTTGGGTCCACTTCGGGTGCTCCGATGTATCGAAGGATCGCAGAGTTGATCCCTCCAGCAAAACCAGAAGGTGCAGTATTTGGGAGTGCACGAACCCAATAATTTGAAGGTTCCTGCATGGTATTCAGTATGAACGAATATCGCTGGCCGGCAAAAATTTGTATCGAATCAACCACAAGTGGTTGAGTGTTAACTCCATCAGCCTCGATGATCGTCTAACGGGCAAGCGCATGAGTAAATTTGCGTCATATGGATTAATGGCAAATATACTAAATTATGGCCGTCGATTGAGAACGTAAAATTGGGGTCACAAGAGAGGGAAATCAAGCGGAACCGGTAGCGCTTATTTGGTAAAACCTTGATGATGGCGAGTGGAGAATCTGTATTATTGACGGAGCGGCCTAATCCATTAATCAGAGTTGCACTCGGAACAGGGATTCCCGAAGCTTCAGGAGTTGCGAAGTGATACCTAGAAATCGAAAAAAACAATTTTCTCAGATAGGCTTTTACATATAAAATAGAGATGTGCTAGCGGCCTCACCAATCAGCAAGGGTGATTACGGTTGACTCTGGGTGGTTATTGTCAGTTTCAAAAGACGTGTTGCGGATCACGTTGTCGTACCATCATCAAAGTCGTACCTGGCGGGACATGAAGAACTTTACGTTAGAGAGTCCTTCTTCAGCTGCAAGCTCACAGACTGACCGAGAGGCATGAGGATCCGCTGGGTCGTACACGACCATCGGGCCTCGGAGCCCATCACAATATTGCACTTCTACGAAATAGTTCATTCAGTTATCTAGCGACACAGGAAATAAAAAGAATGAAATTACGGTGATGGGAGTGATACCAGTAAGTTCCTGCCTGATCCGGAGCGGAGAACTCATATAGAAATGAGTGTCCAGGTGAGATAGGGCATTGAGTTACTCCAACTGGTCCATCTGCCCAGCTACTTCCGGATTGGAAAAATCCATGCCAGTGCTAATGCAGCAATGAGCAAGTCAAATGGTACTCGAGCAAAAGAAGTAGCCACACAATGCTGGTACTAGTCAACATCGAAGTGTCGGTCAACTGGTCTATTACATTCAATCGGAATGTATCTCCCTATTGCCGTTGAGGCGTATGAAAAAACTCTGATACAGATGTAGAATTGGCTTGTAAATATAAATACCTTCTTTCCAGTGATGAGTGGTCCCGGAAATTGAAGTGAACTTTGGCTAGCTCCAGCCAAGACCGCGCTAAGCAATCAAAGCTTGAATTTGAGAGCCGACGGAGATATTGGAGAAACTCACGATCGGTTGAAGCCATCAGGTGTTATGAACTGGTTTGCTATTACGAGGTCGGCAGAAGGACCAATTGCAGCTAAGGCACCAGCGACGTATGATAGGCCAACGATACCAGTAATCGATAGCATAATTTTAGAGAGATTGCAAAGGGATGGAGGTGAAGCTTGCCCTTTGACTACTAGTGCCTTTATACTCGCAGTTTATTCTTCACTGGCGGTGATTAAAACTTGCCCGACAGTCGGGAGCGCTTCATTTACTAATATCCCGTAAAGCACGTCCGAGTAAGTCGTCCCATGTGAGAGCGGCATAAGAAGAGCAGTTTGTTTCATCTTGATAACCTTTCCCACACGGGAAGATCAAGTTCTAATTCGCGAGAATGAAAGCCTGTGCTGATGGGTTGACTTATAGTTTTCTCCTTTCAAGGCGGCCGAAGGTATACGAGATTGGAGGTAGAAGTCGTGAGCGAGCAAAATGAAAGCCACGAAAGGACTTCCAGCCACCTCCGACGCTCGAGATAGAAGCAGCCGATCCGTTTTAAAATGGGAATGGTGCACGGCGAGTTGATAGTATGATCCAGATCAAGTGAAGGGAACGATCCGTCGGTCTAGTGTCGGTCTGCAAGTGGTTAAACTTTAAATAAAGAGAAGTCGAACGCGAAGCAAAGGATATGACTGTGGCACATAGTCCATTTCTATTGCTGTCGGTAGTTCGTTCACTCGTAGGCAAAGTGTTGGTAGGTCCTGTGTACCATATTCGAGCTCCCACCACAGGCAAGCAGTCTACCGTAGAAGATTTAAGTGACCTCCTAGCTTGCAAGATCTTTGTGGAAGATTGAAATAGAGGTACGGATCGATGACCAGCATGTCGCACGGCGATGTACAAAACCGACATGGACGGAGAAACGGAAGACTGGCCAGATCAATTGACTCGGAGTCACGGAGCTCAAATTCCAAGAATAGAAAAAGTCTCCTAAAGAGAGGAAGTAGAGTTCAGCATCCAAGCCTGGCTTATCGTTGTGTCCAGACTCTCCATCCAGATGTCAGGGTGTTTTCGCGGTCGAGCACGGGCAATAGATTTTTGAAGAGCCTACAAATGGTCTAGTATTAGGGGAGTTTAATTAGAGGAAAGAGCCATATCTCTACTACTGCAAGACACCCATCTCCCTTCCAATCTCCTTCAAACAAGCTGCAGCGACCGTCCTCGCATCGAGCTCAAGGAATGAAACATTCACGCCCTCAGTAGACGCCTTCTCATTGATACCACCATTGGTAGTATCAGGCGCTTGCTCGAGAGTCTTGGCGTGCAAATCGCCATTACCCCTAATTTCTGTCGGGCTTCTCCGGGGTATTGAGGCAATCTCACATAGAATGGGGTAGAAATGAAAGAGGTGTGCCACCACAGAACGTTTCACTGAATCGGCGACAAGTTCACGAGGGTTGTCTGGTATTGGTAGGTCCTTTCCGATAGCTGACAAAACAATGGTTTGAATGGGTTTCGTGAAAAAAAAAAATGTAATACCTGGTTGACTGATACAATACTCTGTGGGGTTTTCAGAGAGGGCAGCCCAGAGAGACCCGGGCCAAAGCCGTAGGTCACGAATCTTCGTTAAGACGTAGAACAACTCGTCTTCACGAGCTCTAACATTTAGATAAATACTAGGTTGTTGTCAAACAGAAACGAATACATACCTCGGAAAGGGGAAGTTCCCTCTCATTGACTCATCTGCGACATAACTAACCAAAGTATTTCGACACCGATTTAAGAGTGATGGTAAACTAAATGCAGCAAGTCGTCTTCTAGACTGCTCTTGATCTTTGTAAGAAATAGTCAGCAACAAGGTCATAGAAGTCAAATTGCAGAGCTAACCCCTTGTAGTGTCCGAACAGATCAAGAATAGCAAGTCGAAGCACCAGTATGAAAACCTCTCTCGTGGCAATAGATTCCCAGGGGCTGTGGACCCGACTTCGGAGTAGGGCACCTCGAGAAATACTTTTTCCACGATAGGAGGAGGGCTTGGTGTCGAACGTAGTAATTTGCGCTTTGCTGCTGTCGGTGTACCTTGGGACGAGGATGGAGGGGTGGGTAGTGAAGGGTTGGAAGGTGAGCCGGACATAGGTGACCGTTCTGCATCATCAGACTCGTAAATCTTGCTGCCGCGTTGAAGGATCTTTCCCAGTTGAGAGACGAGCGCGTCGGGCACACGAGGGCCACCAAGATGTGGTACGACATCGATTTCCAGAGACGCAATCAGTGCCAAGTCAAAGTTTTCTTCCGCTTCTTGGACCTCCAAGGGGAAAGTCTCAGATACCGAGCTACATGCAAACATTAGCATCGACCATCTGCTTTCAAACAAAAGGTGACATACCAATCAGCCAGAATTCCGCCGCGGAAAACATCCAGGATCTGTCTCCAGATGCCTTCGACACGTTCATCAGGAACCTGGTTATCCAGTGTCTTCAGTTGATGAGTGCACTCCTTTACGATCCGAAGGAAACACGTCGTTGCAGTTTTCCAGAGTGGCAGGTCCTTCCCATACTTGGAGGGTGCAGGACAGTCGTACTTCAATTTGACAGGTATCGAGTAAGCCTAGAGAGAGGAAACCTTAGCACCATACTCGTCGACAACATGAATGAACTGACAGACAACACAGACTCCAGCGTTCCATCTGCATAAACTTCTGAGTTCTCCTTAAACCGCAAAAAAAGTTCCACAAGCATAGGCATTGTCTTCTTTGATAATGCGATATAGGTGATACGTTTTTGAGGTGTCTGGGATGCCTGACTCTTCGGATGTGGTTGAACATCAAAGGCGGCGAGGAAGGGTAACGTAGAGAATTCAGAGAGATCTCGCATGACGAGAGAAGGAGACCCTGGAACGTTGAGGTCAACGTCGACAATCGTGTCCATCACAACACTCTATAGTTCAAGTCAGAAACATGGAGATTGAAAATGTAAAGCTATATAATCTAACCTGAACAGGAGGCAGAGCATCAACGTCGGGCCTATAATCTGGGGAATGTGGATAGGTAAGGACGCCTAGAAAGCAAACTCGTTAAACGCATCTCCAAACAGCAAATACCGACAAACTCCCCTTTCAAGATAGCCATTAGCCTAGTCAGTCTCACAAGATCCCACTCCTTGCCGTCGACCGCTCTACTTGCCTTCCTCATACCCTGAATCACGTCCACGTAGGCAACCAGACTTTCCTGTGTAAATGGTTGGTGCGGCGAGTTTTCCAAATCGATTTCTGAATTGTATCTCTTCGTCGCAGATGCACCTAGCATATCCACAGCCTTCCACACCCGCTCTAACGACTCCGTAACGCGTATTCGCAGCACGCCTTCTGCGCCAGAGAAAGCCTTGATACCCTTCTCCAGGCACCGCAATGCTGGTGCGCTGACACTTCTATTATCGATCAGGATGGCCTCTTCGACATGACCGACAAATACGTCCCACGCGTTGGTGAAAGTATCGAGGAGCATGATATTCGTGATAAGGAAATCGTTGAAAATGGAACCGATGGAATGGAGAGCTAAGATTTTTGACTCGTCCCATGCATCCTCCATGCCTTCGTCATCTTCGAGGTTTGGATCTGCGAGCTGGCGGATCTCGCCATTTAATGCATCCAGCAACGGGAACGTAACTTTCCAGATACATTGGTCCCAAGTTTCTGGGCTCAAGGTGGCTCCATACAGTTGCATCGTTCGGAAGAGCGTTTGGATAGCTCCATCTCGCACCTCTGCACGAGAGTCGGTGCACAAACCAAGCACCTCGAGTAACAAGAACATCCACAGTTCGCTGTACTCAGGTTCCTCGTCCACGTTCTTCCGCTTCGACTGGATGGCGTCCGACACACTCCAGAGGAGACTGGCAGCAGCAGTGAGAGCGATATTAGTATCTGCTTGGTGTCCGAACTGGCCTAGGGTACTGATACACAACCGAAGATGCTCTGGCGAAAGGTTGGATACCGAATCGCAGACCAGAGTGAGCGACTGGAAGGCAATCTTCACCAGGCCGGTATAGCTCTTCTCTGTGGGGTTGCCCAGGCCGAGAGGCAGTGGCTTTGCTCTGGCAATGGGCGAAGACGACACACTCAACACTGATACAGAGTCTGAGGACGTCGACCTTATTGGTGGAAGTGGGCCTGGGCCTCTACTTGAGGTAGAAGCAGTGGGTCGGCAAACACTTCCGAGCATCTGGAAAATCGTTTCCCAACCAACAACGAGAGTGTGCCCAGCAGCCTGCAAGATTGATGCAGTGTTTCCAGACCCATTCTGCGCAGCTCGACGCTCGTGCTTGTCTGTTGATGAAGTGGGATCGACGGGTCTGGTATCACCTGCTGGGCGAGGACGTCGACGACCTGACGCTGAACCTGTGCTTGTAAGTTGCCTGTCGAGCTGAGATTTCGCGGTACTATGAGGAGGATTTCGTCAAGCACTTGGGCAGCCTGGATGCGTATGGGTTGAGGAGCATATGGAAGCCGAATGACCATCAGAAGGTGGCCTGTTACTGCATTCCAAGCAATGTCGGGCGAACGATAGATAAGGCGATGGATGTTCAGCATGGCAACTCCTCCCAACTTCGAGATACCAAAGTCACCAGACCTCTACATGGCACACACGTAACTATCAGCAATCATGCTCAAAGAAAAGGTCAAAAGGCCACGTACCACATTCTTCGGGATGAAGATTCCACTGACCCTTCTCCGATGAGCCACATTATCCTGGCTTCTATTCGAAAGTCAAAAGCCCGCCCCCATCCTCTCCGCCATCCGACGCGTTCACCGGTATGACTTCCGCCGTCTGCATCCCCACCATCTCCGTGCTCAATTTACAGAGAGCATTCACGAAATCTCTAAACGCCGAATCTTCTAAATTCTTCGAAGAGTCGAACAACCGCTGTACAGCAAGCTGCATTGTCTCCACATCTAGGTCCAGCAACAAAGGATGCCTGGGACTTGAAGTATTCACCCCAGAACTAGATTGTGAACTGGACATATTAAGGGATGTCGACCGCGAAGCTGGGACGCCTCCGCTTCCGCCTCCAGGGATACCTACTCCAACGCCAAACAAACCCTTTTTGCTGCTCGGTCCTCCGGTTTTCGCCATCAACGCCAGAACCGCTTCAGCATTTTGAAGGGCTTCCAGAACGGCATACCAACTCTCTCCAAGGCTGCCCGCTAAAAACAATGCACATCCAAGAAGGACTTTCAAGCATGCCATGTTCCGTTCCGATAAACCAGGAGGCTGAGTCGGACCGCCTAAACCCAGCCCTTCGGAAAGAGCAGCAGTCGCCGAACGCGGCGTTTGAACTGTCGGATGCTCGCTCCATGACTCCACACTCGACACAACCCTTGACGGCACGGCAAACTTAGAGAGCGAGTTGAAGAACGCATCCCGCGGGGTTGTGAGCCCAAGCATACCAGAGACGTTCGTCATCGACTGATAGCTCGCCAAAGCCTCGACGAATAGTTCATCCGAGAGGTTCGTGGAGATAACGAATGAGAGAGCAGCAAGTAGGGCAGGCCAGGCTTGCGAGACGATGGACTGAACGATGCGGAGGTGGTGGGTCTGTGGCTCATTTTGGGGAAGTGTGTCGAGGTCGAGGGCTGGAGGTGCACGAACGACTGCGTCTCCTGCTGCACGGGGTCGTTGGATGGCAATTGTGCTGTATATTGGCCCGGAAAACGAGGCGAAGCCTTCGCATAGGGATATGATGCACTGTACTGCCAAGAGATAGATATAGGGTTCAGGTATAGGAGGAGCGTCGGCCTTGTCCAATTGGTCTATACTGATGCGAAGAATGAGTTAACTTGAAAGTTATGGAAAGGCCTAAGAACATAATACCATTGAAGCTTCATTGACGACCCATGCAGACTTAGCCCCGTTCCACCACCAATCATGCCAACCACACCCGAAACAGTAGCACTCGCAACTCTTCCTGCCATATCCAGTCCATACGCCGCTGCACTGGTGGCGCCTGTGGCATTTATCGGTGTCGCAGGTTCAGCTTGAACGCCAACACCGCCCATCTGCTGACTGACTCCGAGCAAAGCAGGCTTTTCTGTAACAAGACGTTTCAGAGCCGTGACGAGCGAGCTGACTGCATTGGAGCCTCCATCCTGGGCATCATATCGATCCCACATGTTCCTGATGAGCTCGGCGTCGCTACATAGCCTGAAGAAATGATCACGGGGTAAGACGCGAAGAAGAAATAAGGAAAACAATCACAGATAATTACCCTCGCATAATTTCCATGGCTAGGACCCGCATCCAAAGCGGCTTGGAGGGGTGCATTTGATCACTTGGTTCAGAGCTGCTGTCATCGCCGATTATTCGTATGAGCATCACCAGAAACACCTCGGACTCAGTCTTCAGCTCTAAGGAGAACTTTTTCAGAAGAAGAAACACAACACGGGTGCAACGTAATAACAAGGGGAAGTGTGGTCGGTCAGAGAGAGACTTGAGTAGCAGTGGACAAAGATGATGTTGTAGGAGGAGAATAAGCTCTTCATGCTGAGCAAAATGAGTCAAAGCATCGTGGTGTTAAAGAGACCCAAACACACCTTGCGGAACAAGTCATGGTAATTTGTCAATACACTTTCTATCAGCTCCAAAGCGAACGTCTTGTGCAAGGATTCAAGTTTCAGGAAGTTCGGCTTTTCCGAGTTTGCAAGTAAACATAGATCTTCAAAGACGGAATACGCGTCTTTTGCCGAAGGACTGAGCATTTTCGTAGTGTCATTTGGCAGGCGCACTTCAGAGAGCTGTGATGATGGAATCTCTTCCGACTCGGCTATTCGATCCTCTAGAACCATCTTGTCGACGACAAACATGACCAACTGCCGCAGGGTCGCTGCAGCAGTGGAGGAAACGACAGCGATTCGTGATTCTTGCAGTTTGAAGCAAAGTAGTAGGGCCTAGATGAATGCTTAGCTGATTTAGTCAATAATGATTACAGTATACGAACTTGACCGAGTAACTCCCCGTGAATATCGGGAAAGTTGGGTACAAGTGAAACCAGAGTTTGGAGTATACGAAGCTGAATGTCGACGCCTTGCGACATGGCGGTACTCATCGTACTAATTATAACAGGGACCGCAGATTGCGGGACGGCTTTGAGGGAGATGAGGCGTTGGAGGGATCCTAATGAGATTGCTACGACTTTGGGGTTCTTCGTCGCACATCCCATGAACACTGGTCTGAGAAGGTCGTCGGATTGTGGGCCATCTTGATAAACAATGAGCTTGATGTGACCATTGATGAAAAGAGCATAACAACACACCTGAAGCTAAATTTGCATTCGCCTGTTCTGGAGACGCTCGCAATATTGCTAATGATTTCTCCGCTGCCTACCGAACCAGCCATTAGCGCGAACTTTCACAGCCCAGATACGGATAAACAAACACCTCTCGTATCTCTGGGTGTTTCCTTCGCGTTTCACTCGCTAGAGACTGTAGACACGTCATCGATGCGATGGTCTTTGGATAGAACCAACTGGCTTACTTGAAGCTCCGTAACCAGAAAAGCCAGAGAACTCATAGTTTTGGGCGGGTTTGGATTTACTAAAAGCATGGTATGCTTTAATTCTCCGAGAATCTTATCCAGGATAACAAACACACCTTGTACGACTCAGACCGGCGTATATAGGCTGAACTGGTGTATAAGTGCTGCGTGCTGCGGGAGTTGGCCTTGAATTTCTTGTGCAACTTGAACTCTGGCGTTACCTTCAACAATAGTTCCGTTTTCCAGAAATATGTAGTGTTGAATTATCTCTTCGAGATAGAATAGGTTGGTGTCAGAAAGAGAAACGAAGGAAAAACATTTGTTGGATGAATTCAATCAAGGGTCTTCGACATCATTAAGCCGAAGCTCTTGCCAAAGAGGTGCAAATATTTCGGCCCGCTGACTCCGCTTACCGAACGAAATCATGATCAGTATTTTTGGCTCTCCAAGTTCTTGCTCCGGGCTCCCAACCATTTTCTCTTGTCAATGCCACAGTCGGACGTGGTGCAAATGGCCGGTATTATATTTCAACATTTCTTTGGTATACATCTCTTAAATCTCTCTTTTTCTCCTCGCAGTCATCTTTTTTTCATGTTTTCAACAATCATTATGGGATTGTCATTAATGCCTCCCCAGCTAATATATCCAAGGGCTCAAATGAATATCCATCCATTGATGAATGCAAATCTTCAAAAAAAGAGCAACCGGCAACTACGGGTTTCATAGAACGAAATTTTCAAAAAAGCTCCCAAAGTCCAACAGAACCACAAAATGAAACCATTACAGAACTAGAACCACTCCCAAAGCAACGCTAATCGTCAGCATGGCCGCTTTAGCGACCCCTTCTTTTGTAGCTGTGTTGACGAGGCCAGGTACAGAGTTTCCAGATGGACTGGTAGACGTGGGGCTTGAAGTAGAGGAGCTGGTACTGCTGCTAGACGAGGGGCGGATAATAACTTGCGAGAGGGATGAGGCTGAAGGGAACGGAATATCGTTGCTAATCGTTGTGACAAGCGGGCCAGTAGAAGTGGGCGAAGGAGCCCCAGTCGCGCTAGCACCGCTTGGCACAGTGACAGTTTGAATGGGGAAGGACGCGCAGCCATCCTCGTATGCTAAAAGCGACATTAGAAGGGAGAATTCGACATCGCCAAGTCTAGCACGTACTATTGACGAGAGTCTGAGCAGAAGTAATGACTGCGGACGTCGGGCTCGCTGTGACAGCGCAATTCACGCATTGCTGAAGAATGCTGGCCACGGCGTTGGTGCAGACGCAGGCTGTCGTTGTGCATGACTTCATGGGCGCTTTTATCAGCTGCTGGAGGTATGATCAGATAGAAAGGAAAACTCACGTTCAATGTTGTTTGAAAAGATCCACAAGTCGATGCGCACTAGTCATTACGATCCGTATCAAACCTCCACCGAGCAAATGTAAGCTCTCCACGACTCACAGGTCCTGTTGTCGTTTGTCGTGGCAACAGAGTCTCGAGAATATCCCTTTTAAGAACGTGAAGGGCAGAAACTGGACAAAAAAAGGATCAATCCCTATCCCGCCCATCGCGATAGCTAGAGCCAGATTGTTCGTACCATGCAATGTAGCCAAAGCCACCGAAGACAAAAGAATGGTCGGAAAATGCATAGTACGCCAACGCCGTGGTGGTAGTGGTCAGCGAGCAACGATTCACTGAACAACTTGAGCTCAGTGTGGCTTAGGGTTTGTGAGGGGTTGAGAGGGCACCGCACAACCTCATTCAGCACTGGCTCACTTAAATAAGCCCGAGGTCCAGGGACGCCAAGGTCGGAGGAGGACGTCGGGAGTCAATTGGGCAGTTCTAAAAATAGCACTGATCCGGTCTCTTTGCCTCAGCACCTCTAGGACCTCAACGAGTACCGCAATATTGCACAGTAAAAACGTACAATCCAGACACGAATACGGCCACTTGTCTTACAACTTTACAGGACTCGAGGAGGACGTACAGCGTCTCAGACGATTCAATAAGTGTTCCCGCATCTCCATCATTTCAAAATTTGGTGGTCTGCGGTGTCCGGACCAATCACCCCATCAATTCTTTCGCCGTTTCAGGACTGATTTGGTTCAACACCGCGTGATGAATATTAACCAAGGAGTTCCATTACCTTGCATGTCCTCGAACCGTACCCTAACACCTCGGCTCTTCTCGTCAACTTGAATCTGTTTGTATGACTGCATTATCCGAAAAAAATCGACGAGTTCAAATTTTAGTTGGCATGATAGGAGGCTGATCAAGATGAAGAGCTCGACCCAGTTCACAACATATGTGACCTCGTCCTAGTAAGTTTGGCTCTAAATTCTTCACCATGGAGAAATTTAAAGCAACTCAAACCACCTAGTCAAAAATGTGTCTACTTCCGCTCCAGCCAGTCCTTAGAGGTCATGTTACTAGTCAACTATTCACGTCATGAGGTAATTCGTCAAACAGGGACTTTGTACTCGTATCAACGCTGGGCAGGTTTGTGAATCACGGCGGCGGATGAAGCCTTTATCCTTCATGTCAGGTTATTTCCTTTACAAAGCGCTATCCTTGACTGACAGTCATAGCTTTTCGTTGTCATATCCTTTCCTTGATCTGCTAACTGCCGACAGCCCACTCTCCGCGATTAAGCTTGATCTTCCTTAAGACACCAGAACCCTTCGATCTGCGCAGTTTAATGCTCGCCCAGAGTTTCTCGGCTAGTTTTATTTTTCAGCTAGGCTTCCACTGGACTAATCCGTACTACTATTAGTAGTACTAGGATGGGAGAAACCGCTGGATTCTGTTACTTTCCCTGGGATTTTCTGCTTCGCCTTCTGCAGACAGTTCCAGCCAGAAGAGCGCGCAAGCGCTGCCGTAATATATCACTTTCAATAGCAATAAGTTTTCATTATCGCATTTTCTCTCCAAGTTAATTTTTGCTTCTAAAAATTTCACCCATTAGCGGGGAGCTTTTATACTGAACCAGAAGGGCACACGTGCCGCGCTAGTATCTTAAGCGCTGATGAGCTCGTCTTGGGACGGAATCTGCATGCTATTTTAATCATGTTCGACACGGTAGGTAGCAAAAAAACTCTGAGGATCGCTTTAGAGACAAAGTCTAGCCAAAGACTCATTTCCACACTTCCGCCTTCCGCTCATTACTGTTATTAAATGTTATTGCTTGATGACGAGTGTGAGGTCTATATTTATACACACAAGCTAACTGGACTACAAACTAAGAGGATCAACAAAGATAAAAATAATCGGACCTTCCAAAGTCCTGGGTCCGGTTTATGGCTCACTTAAACAATTATTTGGATCAATTTTCTACTGTGCAGGTGATTATTGAACAAAAGTTGCAATTCCCAAGTAAACGGACAAAGGGCTGAAGTCTGTTACCCAATCTATTAATAGACTTTTAGCGCCCATCAGACGCCTGCCGATAATTAGCCTCCATCCGCAACGTCTCTTTCCCCATTCTAATCAGCCTTACTGCTGTCAATCTCTTACATTCCAATGTCTCACAACAGCCGGGATACCACATACAAACAGCATGGATTTGGAGGCAAGTTTAAGCCTTGTCTTATTACCACACAATTTTTCTCGATCTAAAAACTGAAAGACATAGAGCACTTAAGGAGATTAATGATGCCAGACTTCTTCCTTTGACCGCAGGCCTGTAAATTGTTACTTATTGTGTCGTTGCATCAAGCCTCGTTCGTGTCAAGCTGTATACTTAACTGACGATGTACTTGTCATTGACACTCTGATGGATGGGTAATCATAGTGTACAGGTAGAGTTTCCATTTGATGCACACTTTTATAAAAAAATTTTGGCCGCTTTCTTCTCCTTAGCCGATGTCATTAAAATCTTGAATATTCAAAGACACCAGAATCTGCTTTAAACTCAACCCATGCTCTCTGAAGTTCAGTTAGGCAAATTTTAGTCATGGGCTAAACTTGCGCTGGGATGGTGAGCACTAGGATGGCATCCGTATGTTAGAGTATGAAAGGGCAGGGTATCGCATAGCGGTGCTACGACATGGTGGTAAAGGTTTAGAACGAGAACTAACGACGGAGAGATGATAAGTGCAATGATAACACGTGTAAATACCCGAATCGGGAACGCGAACTCTAACACCGTAGACTGGAGCTAGTAATCCTCATTCCTGTTTAGTCAGCTTCTGACAATCTTCACAATTAGCGGCCGATTTTCAAGTCCCAAAGAAGTGCTTAAAAGTGTCTTGAAGTTTTACAGCCGAGGATCTCGATTTGTGAAATTTGGAATGTTATACTTGGTATTGTGGCTCTGTCACGGTGACTCAGGTATATAAGGTGCGTGGGCTGCCCGGTTTTGAAGGTCTTGCATCCACCAAAAGATTTTACAATCAAGTAATTGCAACATACGTAGTACAACTTCGAGCCTTCAGACCAGGTAAGTACTTCATTTTGATTGACTCTCTGGGTAGTCGAATCTCACTTCTCCCAGAGAAAGATGATACATCTTGTAACTCTTGCTGCCTTGCTCTCCGCTCTCATTTCCCAGAGTGTTGGGCTGCCTTACTCAGCTGTACCTCCGCCTACAAGGAATGGAGGTTTTGATGTCGGGAATTTTGGAGGGAACACGATTACGGGGGGTTCCGGAAATAACTTTGCATTCAACGGAAAAAATTTCGAAAACGGCTTCAGCGGTAGCAGCCTCAGTGACGTTTTGAGTGGTGACACCGGGACAATTGAGTTCGGCAGGTGAGGGGGCGAGATCCTCACGTTAATGCCGGACATGAAAGCACACAAATGGATGGTGACAATAGGAAAAATTAACTAGACCTACAAAAAAAAACTTAGCTGTTGTCCACTTGAATGATCATTTGGGTTGATTGGTGCCAGTGATCTGTCAGAACCTGGAAGTGCGTGATCTGTTCATAGAGATTTTAGCGCCCACTATAATTAGAGGCATACACAAATACTGCGCCTGCCGATGAGCAGCAGCTAGCGCAAATTCATGCACTATATGACTTTTTCCAGAGGTCAATAACCCCCCCCCTCCCTTTTAAATTAAGTTCTAATAATTGCGCTACAAAATTTAGCCGTACACTTCTACTCAAGTAGTGTGACCCAAGTCTTTGCTTCATTACCTGCTCACTGAAATAAGTTACGTACTAAGAGCACCGAGCTTTACTTATGTTGTATGTATGCACTAGGCCAAGAAGGCTAACACTAGCATCAAACTAACCCCACTCTCTATTATCCGCGTCGTCTTCACCAACGAATTTGCGCCGCTGGCCTGCTGCCCAGGCTGCGAGCTTCCCGTCTGGTCTTGTGAGCCCGTTGTCCCAGATCCACCCGTCCCGGTGTTCCCTGCGCCAGTTCCCCCAGCGGAGCCAGATGTCCCTCCCGTAATACCGCCAGATGATCCGCCGGCACCACTTCCTGGCGATCCAGCTGTTCCGCTCCCCGCAGTTGTCGCGCCTGTCCCACTCGGTGGCACCGCAGCGCCTGTAGGAGAAGCCCCGCCTAGTCCAGCATTCGGCGTCGCTGATGGGAGGCCCACTTGGTCAGTAAACGAAGGTTGTGCGCCTCCGAAGCCTGCCCCGGTACTTGCTGGGCTGTCACCGCCAATTCCGGCGCTTGAGCCTGCAACTCCTCCAGGCGCCCCACTGGGTACACCACCTGACGAGGGAATGGTAACGCTGAGACCGGCACTAGCACATTTCTGGTTGACGTCTATCCGTAGAAATTGACCAATTTTCTACGGAACTAAAGTGCGGTGAACCTACCCGTTACATCGTCGGCTAGACTTGCGGCATTACCTTCAGCCGCGAGGCAATTCAAGCAGGTCTGTAGGTCTTTTATGATAGTAGCTGTACAGAGACATGAAGCGGCATTATTGCAAGGCTATTTTGGATGCAGAAACTGAGTGGTTGATTTTTTGAAGTGTGAAATAGATCAACTGACCGTGGCTGCTGTAATGAAGGGGGTGCATGTGTTTGTACACTGTCGTTATACCAAGTGTCAGTAGTTTATAAATTGAAATGTAGCGGTAGGTTCACGTACAGGATCTGCACTCGATGCTTGACGCTTAAGAAATGGTTCATTTCTTGATTGAAGTCGCCCAGCGGCTGGTGATTGTGTCGTCGTTAAGTAGTCAACATATAATTTGCTAACAGACTTACCTCCTACTGCAACATAAATTAATGCAAGGGAGACAACGGTCAGGGAGCGCATTCTGAAAGAGGACTAGGGAAAAAGTAGGGTATGTAATAAGTTTGACCTCGAGGATTATGCAACCAATTTATGGACCTCCTCTCTATGACTCTCCGTCTGTAGTCTAGACAACTTCGCCGGTCGTGACTCTTGACTGATAATCAGATACTTGAAAGTCAGGCCGATGTCGTACCGTGGCATATGAAAGGAAAATGACACAAGCGTGGACACTGCAATTACAACTATGCCATTCCAGGCTCAGAAGACTGTAGGACATTGGTTCAAGTCTGAATGGTTCCAGGAAATCCTGGAAATGTACCATTGGTCACCCAAAAGTCGAGTCGGCAGGAAACACTGATAAAATAAACGTAGAAAAAAAAGATGGTCACTCACGACACTCGCTTGGTTTATATTTATAGCCACCTATGGACTTCATTCGTTGATGGGAATCAATCGTCCATGACGCAGCGCTTGCTGTCAACAGCTAAATGTCGGGCGTAAATATCGCGGGCGCCGTTTATTCATTGATAACTTGGAGCATGCCGAACTGGAGTAGTGGCATGCAGTGCATCGACGAATGCTCCAGCATGCAGAGGAATCGGTGAAACTTCATGATGTTGTGTCAATTGCGATGCGAAAGCGACATGACATGCCGCTCGTCAACTACGAATGTTCTCGATTATGGGCGCCGTTGCGATTGACCTTGAGTACTGTCGTACCAACCAACAAAGGTAGGGTATCTAGAACTTGTATGAGAACTGAAGTTTAGCAGGTAAAGTGGAGGCAGTTCTCACCGGTCGGAGAACCACATTTTTTAGCCTTGAGTAACGAACCTCTGGTTTTTCGCATGTTCAAGCTACAAACAAGATGAGTGCAGAGTAAGTAGAGGTGACATTGAACTTGAAGCGAATAACCTGCTCGGCGGGTTACATAACCGCCTCCATTCAACATTTGATCCGAAGTTCCTCCGGCTCGGAACTCAACACCTTCATTGGTCCTTCCATCGACAAAATATAAGTCTTGGGAGTATTATGTCTTTCTACGAACTCCAATGGAAGTTTAAACGTTTACTAGTTTACTCGCTGCCCTACAAATTCCTTGCAGCTTCTGCCAATAATCCACGAACTCAGGTGAGTTCATAATCCAATTCAGACTGATTACTTGTTTATACTGAAAGTGTCATCAAACGTGCACGGATAGCATGAAGATTATTCTATCAAAGCGCTAACACACTTCCCAAAATCATTGCCAATGCCATAACGCCTCCATACGTTGCCAGAACCCCCCGCGAAGCTGCACTCGTCAAGCCAGGAATTCCATTCGAGCCAGCGCTGACTGTCGATTGTGGTCCAACCACCACCTGTGACACTGACGGGGCATTGACAAAGGTCGTCCCTGGTGGTAGTGTCGTTGTCGGCGGCACCACGGCTGGAGTGGTCGGCGTATTAGCTGGGGCCGTACGAGTAATTGTTACTGGAGGAGGCGTCACTACTACTGGCGTCGTTGCAGGAGGCGGAACAGGTGTTGTTACAGGTGGCCGTGGGGTGGTTACTGGAGGTTGAGGAGTGGCCGTATGGACAGTGACTGGGGCCAAACCAAATCCTGCGCACGTACTCTGGAACGCTGGTAAAAAAAACTGTTATATCTTGGAAAAAATGGCTGTATTGACGACCACGTACTGTCCACGAGCTGCTGTGCAGTCGCCACGACGTCAGACGAAGGATTTCCACTGGTCGCGCAATCGACGCAGCTCTGCAAACCTGATGCGACCGAGGGAACGCAAAGACAGCCTTTGGTGGTGCATGCCTGTATGAATACGCAGGTGAGTGACGTTAAAATTATGAAGAAAATTTTTCGGGCTCACATCTAATGCATTGCTGAACGAGGCACAGGCCGAATCGCACTGGATGAGGCCGGAAGACTGCGTCAAGAAAATTCATAAACAGAAACCATGCAGAACGCACGCTACTCTGCCGAGGGACCAGAATATGAGCGAAAGGACTCCGAGGAACAAGTGCGTTCACTGGACAACGCGTAAGTCAGTGCGCCGAAAGCGAGAGAAAGGAACGTGAAAGCTTGCCTTGAGAAGCGAACACAATTGAGGCGAGCAGTAATGTCGTGCACTGGTTCTTGTACATCGTGACAATGAGTTCCGATCGAAGGGGGCTCGACTCGAGCCTCGAAGTGCCTTGGCTTCTTTTATACAGAAAACAAGGTCGAGGAAGGGTCGCCGTCGATTCATTGAAAGTTTGGCTGTTTGTTCAAGGGTCGCTGTATGTATCGGTCTTGGCAGCACAATCTGTTCCTGGGAGCAATTTCATTGCCTGTCCGCCGAAATTACGAAGTGCTCTGGACTTCACGTTCCAGAACGCTGATATACAGATGCTCAAGTCGAAAGACACCCAGCACAATTGCCCAGCAGAAGATGAATGGAATGGCGAACAGCTGAACGGTGCCTTGCGGCGTCTGCCAGTGCAGATGGATGGCATGCTCCAACTCGACCTGATCAAGTGCGTACTTTGGAGCCGATTTACGACAACTTTATAAGAGCTGTCACCGTCCAGTCAATTTCGCACCTGCTGACACTCTTCCGTTTGTCCTTTATCGAGTTCAGAGCGGCCGGATGCCATTTTGCCGCGGGCGCTTAAATGTCGTTGGGCTATTTTTGGGTGATCCGGGGATTTCGGAATGCGATATCGAACGAAAATGCTTCCGTCCATCGGCACCTCTGTGCCTGCTTGGCAGGGCTCAACAGTTCCGAACCACAGCGATTCTAAAATACCACCCTCGTCTCGACATTTTACCCAATTGTCCAGCCAGTTTTTCTCTGCCTCAATTCACGACGACCCATTATGACTTGGTGCTCTTCGTCTGTTCTGCAAAGATGCTTTATGACTTTTTCAACGCTGATCATGGCTTTTATGGCTATTTCAACCTCAGTATCACTAGGAGTCCAAGGTACGACTTAGACATCCTCTGAACTCTAGAACTGTTCATTTATTTCCGCTAGCTTCCCTCGTTCAACGAGCGCCATACACACCAGTTTACCAGAACCTTCAAGCTAGGAATCTGTCAACCTTCTTCAACTCGATTCCACCACAAGTGAGATAGGATCCGATAACCCCGGTCATTTTGCTCGATTGGGGGAATTTTGCTAACAACGGACACTCTGTATCAGTGCCAAGTTCAATGTGACATAGTCGTAGGAGCCGCACATGTGAGTTCCGTGTTTTGTGCTTTCTTCATCCTGGCTGAGTGCCCGCTGGTAGACTTGTCAATACCTAGCGTGCGTATGTACGACCGATCACGCATATCAACTCCAAACATGCGTGAATTGCGTGGTGGCCTTGACCCCATACGTCGATGGGATCGTTGACCAATACCAAACTATTCTGGACGGTGAGTTTCTACCCTCAAACATCTTATCTTATCACCGCGTCTAATGGGCTCTTTCGATTCAGAATGGGTGAACAGCTATTGCGCGGAATTTCCGACTCCCCCTCTGCACGTTACACGTCCTGGAGCCCAGACATCTTCCACCCCGACTCCAAAGCCAGCCCCGAACTCGTCCTCGAAATTGTCGCTCACCTCAGTGTTTGCAATATCCCTGTGTTCCTTACTCCTCCCGCTATCATTGCTCGCTCTGTAAAAGATAATATAATGAATTATTCTTGGTGTTATAAATTAGATAAATCTAGCTGATATAAGCATAAGCGCAGGAAGTATCATTTGTAGTCTCTTGGACACGCTTCTAATGTCCGCCTTTGAAGCCGATGAAGTGGATTTTTTGTTGGCGACGATCATGCATTTCTGTTTTCCATAGTGATCTTCTATGACGGCTGGCGAGGTGGAGGTAGCTGTACTAGACGTGGTAGCGGAAATTGGAGTTGAAGAGGTCGAAATCGTGGCTGTTGATGTGGTGTTCGTAAATGATGACGACGGTGCAGAGGTGGGAGCAGCATCAGAAGGTGTGGATGTCGGAGGCGGAGAAGTTGACGATGATACGATGGGAGCTAGGTTTAGAGTAATGTTCAGCATAGGAGTGCAGGTATCCTCAAATTCTATTCCAGATCCCTGAATGAGCAAGGTTCAAGAAAAAGCTAATTTGTGACACACCTGACAGTGTCCCTTGGGCTGCATTGTAAATATCCTGATCTGGCGACATGCCATAGAGGCAATTCATGCAACTTTCGAGCGCTCGCCCGCCGTCTTCCGTACAGAGGCATGTTCCATAGTCGCAAGTCTGATGACCCAGTTAAGCTGACCCCGCCGAATGACATGGACAAGTAACTCACATCAAGACTTGTTGCGATAAGTTGGCAGGCTTGAGTACACTACCGAACGAAAACTCGCTCAACGCGTTCTTCCAGGATCAGAAAGTAGATTCCTACCGAAGGCGGGACGCCGTCCAGAACGCCTCGAGGGAAAAGACTCGCAAAGGAATAGTGCACAGGAGACGAAGACAGTGCCAGTAGAAGTACCAGTAGAACGCTTGCAGGGCGTGGGCAGACAGCGGCCGACATTATCATCATCATCAGGGAATGGTCATGGAGGCAAGAATGAAAGGTGCTTGGAATAGCAGCGGCTGAAATGAACCAATCGAAAACGCTCTTACCACATGTTGAACGAGGCAAGAAACGTTGCACGATCAGAAATGATCGCCTTCCAAATCGGTCAAAAACCTAAATGGAAGACTCCGTGACACGGACTGGTTAAAGTCAAGAGCTAGGTAAGTAGATCTTTAGAGTCACCAAGTCAAAGGAAAAATTCGGTCTAATAATTCAAATCAGCTACCTAATATCACAGCAAACCATTGGTCCTACTAAAATATCAAACCGCAGGTAGAAGTTAGCCACAGACTCACTTTCATGGGATAAATGTGATCTGGAGGACACAATTGTGTAGTACCGCAATCTTTGTTCGCTAATGGGGCGCGGTCAATCAAGAGTCGGTGGGTATCGCTGGTGCCGTCAATAGACTGGGAAATCGAGGACCAAATCGTAGAGCTTGGCAAGCTGCAGACTAAACGGCATCGGCAAGCAGGATCTCTGATACCGTAAAAAAAGCCTCCCAGTCCAAGGCAACATTTGCTTCATTTCTCTGGCAACAAGATAATTGACCGACGGAGAAAATTCTCGGCAAAATTTGGTGCAAGGATGCAAGAATTACGGACCAGGAGGCGACGCGTAGCCGGCCTCGACCCAGAGTTAACTTTGTGGAGGCGGCTTGTAGATGCATATTCGGAGTACTGTCGTTCCAGACTTAGACAAGGAAAGCAGATTCGGTCGAAGAGGGTACCAAAAATTATCAAGATTTTAAATCCACTCCCAGAGGCGATGAAGGGAAAGGCATAAAATAAGGTAAGAAGGCTGAGTTCCTCGGTACAAAAAAGGGTTCACGTTCAGGTCATTCCCCTTCGTATTTTCATACTTGACGTTGAAGGTCGAGGTGCCATGGTGGTTTTAAATCAGGTTGCGAATGCCCTTCGGATAGCAGTCCATGCATGACGTTTGTGGTCGGCATCTGAAAATTTTGGACTCGGTCTAAAGGACCCTGTTTGCCTGTAGGCGTTGGCTTGCCACCGTGTCCAAGCGATCGTCAGTTCGGTTTTTACGCTCTTCTAGTCCTCTACCAGAGTGTCGATGTCAAACACCATGAAGGAAAACAACCGACAGCTAGGATTTTCAAAATTCTCGAGCTACTTTTGAACCACTGGACAGAACCACTGGGGCAGCCTTGCTTGCATCATAGTAAGTCAATCCGTCTTGCTATATCTTTTTTACTAATACTCAAGTACTCATAGCTAACTCCTTTTATAAAAGTATAGAGTCGCTTATGAGTTGAGAATCATTTGGACGACATCACAACGATCGCGATCAAATGACCACTATCACTTCGACCAAGGCTTCGAGGTATAAAGATGACGGGAAATCACCAGGAGACCCCCATCGAACTGTTCAGTTCTCATAAAAAACTCCCTCATACTTTGAAGCACGAGTGTTCAACAGGAAATGTCGGTCCCAGTCGCGAAACGAGTCTTGGTTGTTGCTGGTTCGTCAGGTGCTGTACCTCTGAAGGACGAGGAGACTTACATTTTACGCCGCGTAAACAGGACTAGGAAACGGATCAGGAACTGGCGCTGCCACTGCGTGAGTGCAAATACCTTTTGCGATGCTTACTTACAATTATTTACTATCCACATATTAGACGACTGTTCGCTAAGAAAGGATACAGCGTCGCTCTCATCGCCCGAGGCGCTGATGCCGCGAATAAAATTGCCGAGGAAATCAATACAGCAGGAGGACATGTGCGTTGTCCGTTTCCAACACCTAATAGATGCTGAAACCCCACACCAGGCTGCCCCTTTCCCCATCTCTTCCTACTCGAATGAAGACATAACCTCAGCATGGGCAGCCATCCACGCTAAATTCCCCAAACCCGAATACGTAATCCGCGTTGCACTTTTCAACGCTGCATACGGCGTATGGAAGCCCTTCCTCGACATAAAACCTGAAGAAATTCAGGAGTCCCTCCAAACGAACGTCGCAGCTGCGTTCTCATTCGCTCATGGCGCGATAAAGGCTTTCACGGAGAATGATATCGAGGAGCCTAATGGGAAGAGAGGCACCCTGCTTTTCACGGGTGCCACTTCCAGCATCAGAGGCAATTTTGTGACGAGTGCGTTTGCTGCTGGTAAGTTCGGTGCCAGGGCTCTTTCGCAGAGTCTCGCAAAGGAGTTTGGAAAGCAGAACATTCATGTCACCCATGTGAGTCTTTTCTCTCCTGACCGACGTTAAAGTTCAAGAGCTGAATGTCGGCTTCACATAGGCAATCATCGACGGGGGTATGTCACCTTGCTTATTTTTGCCAGTGTATTCTAAACGTGGTTCTTAGGCATTTTAATGGACCGTCAACGAGAGAGGCAAAGTGCCGAATGGATCGCTAATGAAAATGTCCGCCTTAGTCCTGATAGTATTGCTGCAGTAAGTCACCTTTTGCCTTCCGTCCTATAGATTATATCATTAACTGGCTGTTTTTCAGTCGTACCTCTATCTTGTCAATCAGGATAGGTCTTCGTGGACCTGGGAGCTCGATCGTAAGTGTCTTGAGGAATTTTGATTTATCACGTTCTCATTCGTCGCACAAATAAATTAGTTCGTCCAGCCCATGAAAATTGGTGAAGAGCTTCGTGGTTGATTTAACAACGTAATCCACTTTTGAGGCCTGTTAAATTGCTGTATCGACATTCAAGGGTGTTGTTTAGCCGTTTCCTTGATCTGAAATTCTATGCTGTCATTCAACTTTGCCGCGAACGGGAATACTTGCCAACTTAAGCTTCGATCCTTACGTATCATTCCGTCGACTCAAAACAGACTTTTCCAGTTCACAAGATATTTCGTGACTGGAGGTCGTGAAGTTAATGTTTTTGGTGGTTAACGTCTGACTTTTGCAGACGCATTTCCAGCATACAGAGGGGTTCAGGTCATTCCCTATTTTCGCACTTGAGGTTGAAGGTTAAAGTGAAATGTTGGTCCAGTCGCGAATATCCCCAAGAAAATTGACTCGGAGTTTAAACGACGATGGTCGGCGTCTGAACTTTTTAGACTGAGCCAAAATAATCGTTTGCCTGAGGGTTGTCTTGCCACAACCATCGTCCGACAACTGATGTCCAAGCTATCGTCAGTGCGATTTCTACTCTCTTACATCCTCCATCAGAGTTTATCGGTATCAAAGACCATGGGAAGTTGACAACTCGGATTTTCAGACGTCTGTTGGAATTTTGGCTACTTGAACCCTACTTCGAACGGGACAGAAAGACTGGCTTGCGTCATGGTAAGTCCATCCGTCTTGCTAAATTTTTTTTACTAATCCTCACAACCAACTTCTTATTAAAGCAGAAAGGCTTATGAATCCAGAAGCGTTGAACGACATCACGCAAAAAGCAACCACGATCGCGATCAAATGACCACACTTGTCTTACAAATGCCATCGCCTCGACCGAGGCTTCGAGGTATAAAGATAACAGGAAATTACCAGGAGACGCCAATCGAACTATTCAGTTCCCACACATAAGACTCTCATACTTTGAAGTACCAGTGTTCAGCAAGAAATGTCGGCCCCAGTAGCAAAACGAGTCTTGGTTGTTGCTGGTTCGTATGTTCCTACACTTTTCAAAGACCATGAATCTCATATTCTCCACCTGTGCGAACAGGACTAGGAAATGGATCAGGAACTGGCGCTTCCACTGCGTGAGTGCAATAGGATTACCTGACACGCTTTCCTGCAACTTACTACCAACATATTTAGACGACTGTTCGCTAAGAAGGGGTACAGCGTCGCCCTCATCGCCCGAGGCACTAACACCGTGAATAAACTTGTCGAGGAAATCAACACCTCAGGAGGACATGTGCGTTACCCGCAGTCTTATCCATTTTCGATATATATACTGAAATCCAACACCAGGCTGCCCCATTCCCCATCGCTTCGTACTCAAATGACGAGATCACCTCAGCATGGACAGCCATTCACGCCAAATTTCCCAAACCCGAATACGTGATCCGCGTCGCACTCTTTAACACTGCATACGGCGTATGGAAGCCCTTCCTCGACATAAAGCCCGAAGAGATCCAGGAATCTCTCCAAACGAACGTCGCTGCTGCGTTCTCCTTCTCTCATGGCGCGATAAAGGCTTTCAAAGAAAACGACATTGAGGAGCCTAATGGGAAGAAGGGTGCCCTCCTTTTCACAGGTGCGACTGCCAGCATCAGAGGCAATCTTACCACGAGCGCGTTTGCTGCTGGTAAGTTCGGTGTCAGGGCCCTTTCGCAAAGTCTCGCAAAGGAGTTTGGAAAGCAGAACATTCACGTGTCGCATGTGAGTTTTCTTCCATCTGACCCACTTGAACCTCAAGAGCTGAATGTCGGCTTCACCAAGGCAATCATTGACGGAGGTATGTGAACTTGGCTATTTTTGCTAATGTATTCTAACCACGGCTCGTAGGCATTTTGATGGACCGTCAGCGAGAAAGGCAAAGTGCCGAATGGATCGCTAACGAGGATGTTCGTCTTAATCCTGACAGCATCGCCGCGGTGGGTTACCTTTCACTCTCTGTTCAATGGATGACTAACTGGTCGTTCCTCAGTCGTACCTCTACCTCGTCAATCAAGATAGGTCTTCGTGGACCTGGGAGCTCGATCGTGAGTGCCTTGAAGCTTAATGATTGACAAGTTTTTAATTCGTCGTGAAAATGAATCAGTTCGCCCGGCGCACGAAAAGTGGTAGAAAGCTTCGTCATCAATTTAACCATGTATTTTCCTATTGAAGTTTTTCAAATTGTTGTATAATTTTTGTTCCAACATCCATCAACCTTAAGCACCGTTCAATGGCCATCGCTCTAATCTGAGATTCCATGCTGTCGTTCAAGTTAACCGCAAACGGGAATACTTGCTAACTTTGGCTCTGACTTCTACCTTCAAGACCAACTTTTCCGGTTCACGAGATATAATTGGAGGCTTGCCGGAGGTTATCAATTATCCTCCCAACGAAATCTAGCTAATCTATGGTTGGTTGGTTGGTTATGATGTTTCGGGTTACAGAATTCCGTCATGCAATTGAAGTTGTCGCACATTTTGAAAAATTTCCGGTCAACGACATCTGACTTTTGCAGATGCATTTCGGGCTTCGAAGTTCGGGCTGTACCCCAGTCAGTAAGCTCGTATTTATCATTTGCCAATCCTTTACTAATACAGTTCAAGCAGTTTCAGAATGGCTTATAAATCCAGAGAGAGAAGTACTATCGCCTAAACTTTGACGAAAGTTACGCAAGACAAGACCACGATCACGAATAAATGACATTCTTCGTCTTATAAATATATCTGACTTAGCCGAGGCTTCGAACTATAAAGCGCCAGGAACCGTCGTTCAAGTTCCCCACAACCCCTCTTGTTATCTCAGACTTGAACGATTGAACATCGAAGTACTACCACATGACGTCTACAGTCGCAAAACGAGTCTTGGTTGTTGCAGGCGTGTAAAGATTTCTCTGTAGTTGGAACCAAAAGCCGACTTTTTTATGTCAACAGGGATAGGAAACGGATCAGGAACAGGCGGGTCGACTGCGTGAGTGAACAATGCGTACCCTTCCGGCTGCGAGCACTTCCTCATGATTCACGCCTCTGCCTGCCTCCAGACGGCTGTTTGCAAAGAATGGATATAGCGTCGCTCTCATAGCAAGAGGAGCAGACAACGTGAACAAACTTGCTGAAGAGATAAACAGTTCAGGAGGACATGTGCGTTATTCTCCATCCTCTATACCTATGAACTATTGTAACTCGCTTTCAGGCTGCATCGTTTGCCATCCCTTCCTATTCACACGACGACATCACCTCGGCATGGAAAGCCATCCATGCCAAATTCCCCAAACCCGAGTACATAATCCGTGTCGCGCTCTTCAACGTAGCACACAACGTGCGGAAGTCCTTCCTCGATATAACCCCTCAAGAAGTCCAGGAAACCCTCCAAACAAACGTCGCCGCTGCGTTCTCGTTCTCTCATGGCGCGATTAAGGCTTTCAAGGAGAACGATATCGAGCAATCCAATGGGAAGAGAGGTGCTCTGCTCTTTACTGGTGCCACCGCGAGTATAAGAGGCAATGTTACTACGAGCGCATTTGCTGCTGGGAAGTTTGGTGTCCGGGCTCTTTCGCAGAGCCTTGCGAAGGAGTTTGGAAAGCAGAATATTCACGTCACGCACGTGGGTTTCCTGCTGTCTTTGAACCTTAGGTTTGATAGCTGACGGTGGCCGCTGCTTGTTTTTACTAATCCAGGTCATAATCGACGGAGGTCAGCAGACTTCAACTTCTCTTCTTAAGCCATATCTTGAGCACGTTTTCTAGGCATTCTTGTCGACCGTCAGCGAGAAAGGCAATCTGCAGAATGGGCCGCCAATGAGAACGTCCGCCTTAATCCTGATAGCATTGCCACGGTGAGTTGCCCTCTGATGTTTACCCCATCATATTGCTAACACGTAGGCATTTCTGTAGTCCTACCTCTATCTTGTCAACCAGGACCGGTCTGCGTGGACCTGGGAGTTTGACCGTAAGTTTACCCTACTCTATTCACTGTTGAGGTTTTAAATCGTCCGATAAACTAGTCCGCCCAGCCCATGAAAAGTGGTAGAAGTTTCAATAATGGCTCAACCATGTATGTAGTTCGAGGTACAGGGTTTCGAGTCGTTGTATTTCTATTCGAGTGTAAAACCAGGACTGAATTTTCCGTTTGATGTTTTCAGTTAGCATTTTTCTGAAGCTGGTATGTTGTGATGACGTCACTTGGATTACATTTCAGTTCGGCTATGTTCATGAACCTGACAAAGTGACAAACACGGCTTGACCTAACACTTTTTACATCGTAAACATCTTTCCAACGAACTTTACAATCTAAATGGCCTCTCAAGCCGCGAAACGAGTGTTGGTTGTTGCAGGTGACTCTCGAAATTGGCGTCTCACCAGGAGATCAACTTCAGTCTAACAGATCTTTAGGTGTAGGAAATGGGACTGGGACTGGTGCGGCTACGGCGTAAGCCAGTTGAAGGTTACTCACGTTCTGGATTTCTGAAACAAGGTGAACTCTAGGCGCCATTTCGCAAAGAACGGATACAGTGTTGCCCTCATTGGCCGAGAACGACCTGGCTCAAATTCAGTCAACAATCTTGCTGAGGAGATCAATCAGGGAGGTGGCCAGGTATGTCTTGGCCAATTAACATCAAGCCTTCCACGTTCCTTACACTGTAATGCTCTGCTTTCTCTAGGCAGCGTCATTCGCTATCCCCTCGTATTCTCACGAAGATATTACTTCTGCCTGGTCGTCTATCCATACACACTTCCCCAAACCCGATTACGCCATCCGTGCAGCCGTTTTCAACGTGGGTCACGGTGTATGGAAGCCTTTCCTCGACATCACACCCCAAGAGGTCCAAGATTGCCTGCAAACGAGCGTCGCAGCAGCCTTTTCTTTCTCCCGAGGCGCGATTCTGACGTTCAAGGAGAATCAAATCGAGGAGCCGACGGGGAAGCGGGGCACTCTCATTTTTACCGGGGCTACTGCCGGTATCCGAGGCAATGTGGTGACCAGCGCGTTTGCGGCTGGTAAGTTTGGGATGAGGGCGCTGTCTCAGAGCCTCGCGAAGGAGTTTGGGAAGCAAAACATTCACGTTGCTCATGTCAGTTTTTTTGCCTTTCATCTTCCGTTACACCGGGAACTGATGCATCAATAACAGTCTATTATCGATGGAGGTTTGGATCAACCATTCTCTGTTTTCAACGGTGATATTGAATGACTTTGATCTCAGTGATTCAAGTTAACCCGAACGCCGACAAAAAAGCAGCCAAGGACTCTGGTCTCCGACCGGAAAGTATTGCTTCAGTGCGTCATAAACCATCGCTTGTAGTTCTTCAAGTTCTCTGACTTTGAGTTACATCCTACCAGTCCTACCTGTATCTCGTCAACCAAGACCGATCAGCTTGGACTTGGGAACTTGACTGTAGGCTTTTCTGTTGATCAATATTGCCACTGGCGTCTAACAAACTGCTCTATCGCTTAGTACGTCCGGCTCATGAAAAATGGTGAAACGGCACGCCCGTTTCTAGGTCCTCGACATACAAGCATGAAATTCTGTGTAAATGGTTGGCTAACAGACGTCTCACCGTAACACTTTACGTTCGTAATGTGCCAAAGAAATAAGGGTTTAGCAAATTTGGTTTGTTAAAAAAAGAAGCAGAAAATAATATTGTATGTATAATTCAATCGTCCCAACAGTCCAGTCTAGATTGAACGGAATCAGATGGGAGTCAAAACGACCTAAATTTTATAAAAGGGAATATTTGCCTTCTATTAATCTGTCATCAGAAGGCGTACTCGAAGTGGTTTACATGACTAAATTTTCAAGAAAAGAACTTTGACGGCTCGGAGGTAGCTCTGTTGTCCGTGGAGGAAGATAAACGTTAAACCTCCAAGTTGACGCGTCGCGACGCGTCCAAATTATCACGTGAATTTAAATCAAGTTTCGCGCACCGACGATCCCATTGTTCAGACTCTAATTCTTTTTTCCTCCGTGCATTCAATATTCAGCACTTATAATGTCTGATAAGTGAGTCTTCGTTTCGGGTCATTTGTCGTCAAAAACTCAACCTTACTTACGCCATAGACAAACGTCCTCCGACAAGCCTATCGTCAATGGTACTAAAGCTCCAAGCCCACCAAAGAGTGTCCGAGGTCTAAATCCCAAGACCGGTAGAATGTCGAGATTAAAAGTCTGTGGCTTTGCATTTACTCGGCAAGAGATAGACGAGTTGGCTCAGGAGAACAACGTGCTACCAGGCGACAACCCACTCAATCGGCGGTTCCTTGCCTTTGAGATGATCGTGAGGAAATTGCCAGACTCTATGCGTTGGGCATTCGTCAAACCACACGACAGAGAAGGTGTCCTGAAATGCATCATTATAGGGAGCAACGAGTCACCCCAAGATTTAATAAATGCGTACACTCCCAGCCGTGTAACTCTTGTTCACAACGCTTTGGGGAAGGATCCTGGGCAGCCGAAGTGGTATTATCTTCGGGAGGATATCCATGATACAAGTCCAGATCCTATACCCAACGTGGGCTTACCACTCGTAATCTCTGATGTGTGAGTCTTCATCTTGAGAAATTTCTGATATCTACTTCACCTCTGTACAGGGGACAAACTCCCTCCAGCAAGCCTACCATCAAAGGAGGTCAAGCTCCGAAAATACCAACAGCAGCAAAACACGTTCGATGTCTAAATCCGAAGACCGGCAGAATGTCGAAATTGAAAATCTTTGGCTTTGCATTTACTCGGCAAGAGATAGACGCGTTGGCTGAGGAGAACAACGTGCTACCAAACGACAATCCACTCAATCGACGGTTCCTTGTCTTTGAGATGATCGTGAGGAAATTGCCAGACTCCATGCGTTGGGCTTTCGTCAGACCACACGACAGAGAAGGTGCCTTGAAATGCATCGTTATTGGGAGCAACGAATAGCCCCTTGATAAATGCGTACACTCCCGACCGTGTGACTCTTGTTCACAACGCTCTGGGGAAGGACGCTGGCCAGCCGAAATGGTATTACCTTCGGGAGGATATCCACGACACTGGTCCGGGTCCTGCACCCAACCACTTTTAATCTCTGATATGTGAGTCTTTGTCTTGAGAAATTCGTCTTAACTTGTGAATCTGCGTGAACTGTGTATTACGATCAGTCATAATTGTATCTCGTAGAGCAAGATCGATCAGCATGGTCTTTCACCGCTCAGTACGTCCAGCTCAATGTACTTAATAGATCGTTGTCTTTGCTACGCTACAGTTGTGTGATTTGACATTTTGTTAATAATTCATAAATTTCTCCTTCAATAAATTCAGCGGGCTAGTATTACGTCCACTTGAGCTGTCGACCAAAGTAGTCACTAGTCACTCCCAATTCCCTCAGCGATGCCAGAGACATGACAATTAAACACATAGAGAAGCTACATTTTGTCGATAGACTCGATCTATAGAACGATAACATTGTACCGAAGGTCTCGAGGCTGTAGAATTCTACAGATTGTATGGAAGGGCTATAGTAGGGGCTGCGGCGGCGGTTATGGGAGGGGGGATGAGAGCCTGCGGCAAAGCTGGGGGAGGACTAGGTGGGTAGTAGGGTACGGCGGGGGATATATAATGGGGTACGGCGGGAGATGGGTGGTAGGTACGGCAGGGGGTAAATTTGGGATGACCAGGGAAAAGCGGCAATTAAAAATTGGATGGGGTACGGCGGGGGATGGGTAGTGGGTTCACCGGGGGATGGGTGGTACGGTATATGGCAGGGGATGGGTGGTAGGTACGGCGAGTAGGGTGCAGTGGGGGATGTATAATAGGGTACGGCGGGGGTAAATTTGGGATGACCGGGGAAAAGCGGCAATTAAAAATTGGATGGGGTACGGCGGGGGATGGGTAGTGGGTTCACCGGGGGATGGGTGGTACGGTATACGGCAGGGGATGGGTGGTAGGTACGGCGAGTAGTGTGCAGTGGGGGATGTATAATAGGGTACGGCGGGGGGTAAATTTGGGATGACCGGGGAAAAGCGGCAATTAAAAATTGGATGGGGTACGGCGGGGGATGGGTAGTACGGTACGGCGTACAGTGGGGGATGTATAATAGAGTATGGCGGGGGGTAATTTTGTGCTACGGCGATGCGATAACGGGGGAAGCGCGGCAATTAAACATTACATGCGGCTCGGCCAGAATGGGTGGTCGGTACAGCGGGGGATGAATCGTAGGGTACGGCGGGGAATATATAGTACGGTACAGCGGGAGGTTTACCATAGGGTCCGGCGGGGGATGGGTGGGAGGTACGGCGGGGGATAATTTTGGGATGACCCGGGAACGCGGCAATTAAAAATTGGATGGGGTGCGGCCGGGATGGGGGGGCAGTACAGCACAGCGGGGGGTGTAGAATGGGGTGGCTTCGCCGTATTCTCAGCGGTGCGGCAAAAAACTGTCCGCCTCATGCACTGATTTTGCACTCTGTCGGCAATTCTGTCGGCAACACGTCCCTCGCCATCCTGGCGGCCAGACTTTTTTCGCCTTGCCATGGCTTGCTCATCGGTAAATACATTCAGCAGTTCAAGTTATGGTGCAGCCAACGTGTACTTCTCCGAAGAGTAAATCGGTGCCTTGCCTTGCCCGCGCGGACCGGCAAGCAATTCCTTGAATTTTATCTTGCCGTAGGGATGTGCGGCGTTAAAACTGTGGACAAGGAAGAACTCGCCTTGCCTTCCCGGCCCGGCAAAGACTGCATTGAATGTTTTTTCACCGTGTCGGGCGGGAGGGACAGCGTCGTTGAAGGTTTTGCTGCACACAGAAATAACAAATGTACATATTAAATACAAATCGATACAAAAATCGATACAAATTTTAGAGGGGGAACGGGCTCAGTCAGTCATTGAAACATCATCGGCCACTACTTGGCTAAGTAGACCCAACCTCTGCTGAAACAAAACCAGTGAATTATGCGCCCGGGTTGACAAAGTCGTCATGGCATGGATGTTACTCTGGTTGGCATTAATTTTGGCCATTTCTGCCATATAAAGCCGATGGCTTGCGTCTTTGTACGAAATGCCGAGTAGGGACGATAGTGCCTGAATTTCGGAATGTAAACCCAAGAATTCGCGGCGAGTTAACACCTATAAAGCGAAATGTCAATATCGGCCAGGAGTGTATCGGCGAAGACGTACGGGATCTATCGGGGTTTCCACTTTCTCCCCACCAAGTCGAATGGCAGGTATTCCCACTTCATTCCCTGACTGAATGTAGTTAGCACGGGGGTCGACCGGCAAGAATATTTTTGCCGACGTTGCCGAAACAGATCACGGCAACAAAAGATATGCCGACCAATACGTATGGCCGAAGGATAACACCAAAACACTTACCCCGCCTCTAAGTGGGTGGGAATCCACATTGTTTTCCGAGCGCTGCCGCATTTTGGCAAATTCGAACTTTGCCGTGGGGACGGCGTAAAGCGGAATGAGGTATTCTTGGCCGTCAGGGCCTTTCATCGGAACAAAGCCGTCAGGGAAATTTCTCGCCGTGAGCTGTGAATCGGCATTCATGGTGGGGTGTCAAGCAAAACAAGTGAAGTGAACGAGCTTTTTAATATTCGTCCGTTGTGGCTTGACGTGTTTGGCACCATTGACAGGTGATGTAAACAATGATTGTTGATTGTGGCTTGTGGGAACTGATCAAAATCATGTGATGGTTGATTTCATTCCGCAGACGATCAACTCTTTCTTTCCTTTTCACCATCTCCCTCCCCGTGCCGTCTGTTCAACTCTTCGCCGTGCCCGTCTCCGTAAAATCTTCCCATCTCACAATGTCCACCGACATGCTCTCCGTCCCCGAACTCGCCAAGGCAATCTCTGCCCTCGAGAAGCAAACGCGCAAGGCATTGGACACGGGCAGCATGGCGGGAGACATTGAGGGGATTGTCCAGCAGGCAGTAAGTGTTTTTTTTTCTATATACTTCTATATAGCTCACTTGACATTTATTCAGTGTACCTTGCTCGGAAATCGGCAGAGGTACCAGAATCAGGGCAACACCGCGGCCATTGAGCTCTTCGGTGCGAAGTTAGTGCTCTGGGACGCCTTCAAGACCTGGAGGGAACGGTCAAGAACCAATATCAGCTGAGCGGACTTCGTGAACCAAGTAGGGGCGAGGTACAAGAGCAGAGCTTACCATGGGACCCTGCCCGCTCTTCCGTTAGTTCCCGCGACTGGACAAACGACAACGGCGACAGTTTCGACGGCGACAAGTGTCCCGACCGCGGTGGCTACAAGGACGAGCCCGGCGACTACGACCATTCCGGCGAATACGACCTCCATCCTGGCCGTCGGCAATGTGGCAGTATCTGCGGCGACTACGATGGCGAATTCTGGTTCCCTCCCCGCGTCCTCCATCCCTGCACCCAAGGCGAAGCTTCCAAATCTGCCGGCACCTCATCCCAAGGCGGTCGCCGCCCCTGCCGCGAATGTTGGGTCCTCCGCCCCTGCAGCGAATGTTGGGTCCTCAGCCCCCCCTGCCCCTCCCCGCGTTATCAAACGTTCCAAGGCCGTTGACCCCGATGCCGCCTATGATCCCGCCACGGACCCGAATGCGATGGATGTCGACGACGCGGGGACCAAGACCGGCAAAAAAGTGCGAATCGACGACGGCAAGCCGAAGGTTAGGCAGGGCAGGCGTCTAGCCGTGCGGGACCCAACGTGGGTCAATGAACCCGCTTGCAAGAGGTGTGAAAGGAGGCAATTTGTGTGCAATGGTCAAGTAGACCATCAGGGGCGTGGCGCTTGCTTCGAATGCGCTGAGGCGCAAGTCGGATGCGTCGGCGACAAGGACAAGTGGAAGCGGGATCGGGAAGCGGCGCGTGGGGCTGACTCCACGAAGGGCAGGCGACAGAAGAGAAAGCGAACGGCAAAGTCGGCGGCGGTTGTTCATTCCGACGGCGACGAGACTCAGGCGGAATTGGGGACCATCGTCGTCCGCGCCAAGCGGCCGAAAGGGGAGAAGAAAGCCGAACCCCGAGCATTTACGGCGAAAGAGAAGGGGAAGGCAAAAGGTGCGTATTACAGTCCGAAAATGCCGTTCAAGGGTTGATGCCTGCCTTTCCAGCCACTTCGCCACCGCCATCGGCAACAGAGGCTGAGGCCTTCGATGAGGAAGAGCAGTTGCCGGTAGCTTCCCTCATAAAGGAGCTTGGTAAGCATTCCAATTTTTTTGTAACGAATTTTTCATGGAACGGAGGAATTCAAGGTGCAGACAACGGGAAGGTCCTAACCTTCTATCAACGCATGAGACAAATGACAGATTTCTGCCAAGAAACCCTCATTCATCACACCTACCCAAACTACGGGCGGTACGCTCATTTCAAAGCGGCGGCGCACACCGTGGAGGGGCGGCTTTCTGTCAATGAAGATCGGATGCTTAGCGCCGAAGAACGTCTAGATGCCGTGACCCAAGTGGCAATTGTGGCAACAAACGCGCTCGGTGAGATCGTGGAGAGGTTCGACTTGATCGATGCCCGTTACCAGAGTCACAATGCGTCGTTGACGAGGATGTGGAACGAGTTCGATTTTTTTGACGACGAGGAGCAGCAGCACGACAACATGGAGGGTGTTCAGTCCGAGGGCGTCCCTGTGGCCGGACCCTCCGGCGAGAAGAGTAGTCCCGGGCCCGGGTCAAGGAATGATCCTGCGATTACGTCCTTGTCAGTCCCCGTTGATCCCCCTCAGTCACCACCTCCCCGACCTTCTCCTGCCGTCGCTGTTGCTGTTCCTCTCGTCCTCGCCGGTCCCATCGTAGCCCCTCCACCGGTCGTTGTCGCCGCTCCCGTTGTCACCGCTCCCGTTGTCGCCGCTCCCGTTGTCGCCGCTCCCGTTGTCGCCGCTCCCGTTGTCGCCGCTCCCGTTGTCGCCGCTCCCGTTGTCGCCGCTCCCGTTGTCGCCGCTCCCGTTGTTGCCGCTCCTGTTGTTGCCGCTCCAGATGTTGTCGCCGCTCCACTCGTCCCGCCGTCTGCCCCACTGAGTGGAAAACTGCCCGCCGTCACTGTCACCCCATCCACCCCGGCTTCGTCCCAAGAACAGAGGGATTACGCCGTCTCGCAGATCTTCCCGACGACCACCCACTCTGACCCGCCCCCCGTCTCCGACCAGAATGCAAACTGGAACAATGCCACGCAAGGGATTGCAGCCGCCGTCGACTTAACTAACCAGCCGCCTTGGATGCCGTCAGGAAGTACGGCGACTACGGACTCCGGGCACACCGACCAATCAACCGCCGTTGATCCCATTGAAACATTGCCCAGAGACTCGGCCGATGTTGACATGGCAGATTCAGTTCGGGCGGACGCAGTGGCAGAGTCAGTTCGGCAGGATTCGGGGACAAGGCCTGCCGTGATCACGGAAATTCCGCACGCCACGGCGACAACTGAAACGGCGACTAACAAAACCTCGAATACGGCCACAGTGCCAACTTCATCCGACGACGCACCCGCACCCCCCACTGATGCCGCTGCACCACCACCACGTCCCGCCACTCCTCTCGCCCCCGAAACCTCGTCCCTTCTTGCTCCTCCCGCCCCCTCCGACGTACTCGCCCCTTCACCAAGAAGGTCAGGACGTAATGTATCATCCCCTTCTCCCGCTCCCCCCAGTCGTTCGTCAAGCCGCGGATCGAAAAAACGTTCCATTCCTGAAGGCGCAGCGCCACCCGAGCCCCAACCTCCGGCGAAAAAAAGGAAGTGAACTCATCTCGATCCCGGTTGCCGTCGTGTGGAGTGCCGTCGCGATTTTTTGTCATTCACATTTTGTTGCCGTTATTTTTTGCCCCCCCTTTGTTTCGACTTTCTTGTGCGTCAGATATATACAAATGTACTGTATATAAAAAATACATCATATATCTGACCGTTATTTCGGCCCAGGCGAATGTTTATTGCCGCAATTTCAAGGATCGGAATACTATTGCCGATGAAGCTCGGGATAATCAATTTTCGGGAATAAAAATTGTGTCCTATCGAACCCACTAGGTGTAATTTCATTTTTGAATGAAAAAAAAGAATACCAGTAATCGGTAACAGTCATGTCTATACATGACTGTTACCGAAAACTACGGTGGTATTACCGAAAGTTAACATATTTTGGTGTCAATGATAAGCACTCGTTGGCATTCATTTAGTGCCCGGACGGCAATTAAAAAATTGAATCTTGCCATCGGCAATAGTCAAAAGTGAATATGACTGTTACCACTAGGCTAGAATGCACATGACAATATATATCCGTCCTGGGGAATCGAAACTGTTATCTCACGGACGGCAGACCTCACAGACAGCAAAAATACTTCTTTTTGAAGGAATCATCGTACTTGCCGGACTGTCAATAAATCCTTGGGCTAGGAACGGAATCGAAACCGTGACCTCACAGACAGCACAAAAATTATACCCTCCGTGGTAATGGTCAAGCAAACGTTTGACTTTACCACAAAATTAAGATGGTATTATCAACAACTGAAGTATTTACTTCCTGTTGAGGGATCATCGTACTTGCCGGACGGCGAATACGTTGTCAGGGCCAACAGTTTGGCCAACTTCGCTTCGAACCCGCCCAGTTGCATTTCATTGATCTGGTTAAAAAAAAACAAACCTAGCCTGAGGGAATAGTTAAGGCGGATATGACTTTTACCGCAAGGCTAGGTTATTCATACATCCGTTGTGATGTTTTTGATATCATATGCTGCATTACACGGCAATTAATTTATCGAACCCACTTTCAATCTCATTTTGAAAAACAAAAATACGCGATCAGAAATCTATACCCAGCCGCCGACAGTCATCAAACCCATGTTACGCTGTATGTTTCTCGAATGCGACGGCGAATGTTTTTTCATGGCTTGTCGCCGACTAGATTCCTTTGCTCCAGGTGACACGGCCAGTACTTGGACTCGGGGACGCCGACGGTGTGGGCATCGGGACAGTCAACCTTGCACTCTTCCGCCTCTCCACATTTGATTCCGATGCCCCTGCATTAGTTCCCTCCGGTGTCAATCCCGCCTTGGTCGCTTTCTTTGCATTGACGGCCTTTGCACCTTTCGCCGTTGTCGCCTTTGTAGCTTTTTCCTTTGTCGCCTGTGTGACCTTTGCCGTTGTTGCCTTGGTAACTTTCGCCATTTTTGCCGTTGTTGTACCCGTCACCTGCTTCTTGCTTCCACGTTTGGTCACTACCTTTGTCGATGGTCCAGCGGGCTCGGGTGTATGGTCTGGTGTAAGCATTTGTTCGTCGGGATCTGCACATTCCGGTGGTGCCATAGCAATATCGTTATTGGGAACATTTGTGGCAAGTGCAGGAGAACGCCAAGTTGGACGGGGACGAGGGCGTGCACTTGCAACTTCACCCAGCTGTGTTGCCTCACCTTCTGCCCAATTGGAATCGGCAGCAGCCATCTCAACGTCCGTATTAATTGCCGTTGTTTCATTCCTTGCTGGTTTCTTTTTCCCCTTCTTATTTGCCGCAGCCCTGCCCTTGCCCTTCTTCTTCGCCTTGCCCGAGCCCTCAGCAACGGCCGGTCCAACGCCCGTAATCCCGGTATCAAGGACGGGATAAACTGGAACAGTTGGCTCGGGGTACAAGGACTCCACCGTGATATCGCCGTCTTTGATCGCTTTAAAGCGAAAGGCACCTTCAGGTCCATACTGCCGTTGTAACTCAAGGACATGAGTGAAGAACTGGATAATATAGTCCTTCCTCAAGTTCCGAGGGTCCTTCAAATGCAAATTCGGCGGCAAGTACTTGTCGTCAATAAATGCCGCTCTATCTGCGGCCAACGCGGCATACGGAATATGACACGTTTTACCTGCCGTTGCAAGGCCTGAAAAAGAAACACATCAAAACCATATGGCCGGCAGAAAAGTACCATGAAACATACGGTAGTGATGGCTCATGAATCCCTTCAGGAACATCTCCCAGTCCTTTTTATTCCAACCGAGGCAAGGGATCGGGTCCGGGATAATGGGGAAACCCAAAGGCGTCGGGGGAAAGACGTATTTCAGTTTGCCGTCATCATATTGTACATTTGCCGGAAGTGTCCCGCCCACCCCTGCCGGCAATTGACCCATACTTGCCGTATTTTCTAGGGACAGAACATAGGCCATGAGTGCTTTCTTTACCTGCGTGACCAGATCTTTATGGAGGTCATTGAAGGTTGAAGTCCTAAACCCCATCAATTCGGCAATCCGGTCATACCTTGGGATGGCCGGCAATTAATAATTGCCGTGGTTTTTGAGGACAGGGCTTACATGTCTACAACCAAAAGTCCGTCGATTCGATGATAAGCGACAAATACAAGGGAGCTCAACCCCATTTGAAGGAAATTTGCTTGAGCATTGCTTCTGACTTTCTTCATTGCCTGTTTTTCGGCCTTGCTACAATCAATCAATGCCTTCAGACGCATTGTCGGCAACCAAAGGAACGGCACTAACGTTCGCTGCTGCTCCGTCGTAAAGCCTTCTTTTGCCATTCTCGCCGTTTCCTCATCTAGTTCCGCCAACTCTTCAGGCGTCATACTCTCAATGAGGGTTTGTGTAGCAGCCGTACGAAAGTTGAACCACCCTGGGGTTGTAGTTGATACATTTTCCACACCCATTTCGGTTGCAATTTGTGCAAGAACCAAGGGTTGATTACCATGCCAAAGCACGTCAGAACGTTTGGGATTGAAAGAATTCGTTTCGCGACTGATAGGGTGGGACAGCATTCTCCAATTGTTCTGGCACCAAAGCGATACCTCCTTGGGTTTCATTGGTTTGATTGACCATGAAAGACAGTTACGTTAAACGTACCTTCGTCCACTCTTCAACCTCCCGAGTCGATTTAGGTGCCTTTCCTTGGTCAAACCAAAACTTAAACATTGTGGGTAGGATATCGTGCTTTAAAATGTATGCCCGCTGTGCAATCGTTCTTGCTGAGATAAATGGTTCTTTGTACGAAAGAATGGCATTGATCTCCAACTCAGAGTACTTGGCATCTTTTCTAACCTTTCTGTGGGAGGTTTCAGCTGGAAGCGTCGACATGTTGGCAGATAGTGACGGCACAATCTTAGATGAAGAGGTGATTGTCAAAAAGGTCTGTCCGCTTCTTGAAAGAAACAAACATGAGGACGCCTCGATGTAAATGCCTCATGGACGCCATGTGTTTCCCCAATCTAATACGAACTGTTTTTCTCAATAAACTACAATGGAGCAACAACAGTCCCCTGCTGAACGTCAGAAGCCAAAACCACCGCCTGCTAAACGTTGTAGAGGAAGCAGAACTGCAATCGTACAAGGTGGCCCCCAAGCCCCAATAGCTGTAACCCATGGTGACCAAGTAAACTATGCAGCAGGGAACAAGAGGCAACGCTTGGAGGCTGTTCCGCTGCTAGCAAACCCCACTGTCAGGGAAACTACTGTCGAAGAACCTCCTCTTCCACAATTAACCTTTGAAGAATCTTACAGCAGTCAAGACATAGACGACAGTCCACCAATCCGACAAAGTAACAGAGTCTGTGATCTTTCTAATAAGTAAATCCAGTCAATCTGACGTGCTTATTTTTTCAAGAGTCAGCGTGACTATGTAAAACAATACAAGGCACGTATCGGCGAAATTTTGCAGGCCAGTCTGTGTCAGGAAACTTGGCGAGCCGCGGAACACAAGTGCCGGGAATGTAGCGGCGGCAACTGGGCCATTTGGAAATGCCGTGACTGTACACTCGCAAGACCGATGTGTCGTCGATGTATCCGCAAACACCATCGCTATTCGCCGTTACATCGAATTGAATGTTGGACGGGTAAACATTTCCGCTGTGCAGCCTTGTGGGAGGTCGGCAACTATCTATTGATTCCACATCGTACCGGGGAGCCTCTGTGCAGTGGGTTGGAATGGCAAGTGGAGCATCTGGAAGCTGTGCAATGCGAGGTTGATATCGCCGAAAAAGCAAGACTCGCCGCCATGGGATTAGGAAATGGTGTTCCCGTAACGTCCGATAGCACATCTGCACCATTGTCCTGGGAGGAGATGACGGATGCGGCATTCAATTCTTGGCTGGATGATCAAGAGCAGGAAGACAGGACCACGGCAAATGGAAGTCCGGACAACGGGAACGACGGGGAAGATGATGCTGATGCCGATGCCGCCGAAGCCGACGTTCTGGGATTTGTGCCGTACCTCCGGGGGCAGTTTGCTGACGGCAATAACCATGGCATTGGAGAAAATGAGGTTCATAACGACATATCTTTGGACCCACAAGACGCGCGGCCAAAGGTGGATGCCCTCAACAATACGTACCTCCGGGTTGTTCACACCAACGGCATTCATCATCTCGCCATGTTGTCTTGCAGTTGTCACGGAGCAGACGACGTTCCGTTAGATCTCATTGCAAGCAGACTTCTTCCGGCAAGTTTCAAACGGATTAGAACACTCTTCTCCGTTGAGGTCATGGATCACTTTCGGCTTTGCAATTTAGAACTGAAGGCATCGGCATATCAATTCAACCAATTGATTCGCCGAATGACCTATCCGTTTAGCAACGGCGAAACTGTCAATCTATATCACGAACTACGGCGAATGTCCAGACTTTGGCGATGGACAAAGAAATTGAAGTGGGCTGGTTACGGCCATAACGGCGAAAATCCACTACACCCGCCCGCCGGGTCACTTTCAAATTTCTGCCCGTCTTGTCCGCAACCAGGTGTCAATATCCCCGATGACTGGAAAACGGATCACAATCGCCTTCCTTACAGGGTGGTCCTTGTTGCCGACGGCAATTTCAAAGCAGATCATGTCCGGAGCAAAACGGACAATGATGAGTGGCTTATCGACGGTGGGGGTATGTTCCCGAATCGGCAAGAGTATATCGATTACATCGCACACGCAATAACAATAATCACGGTAAGTGATCACATCTTAATGCCGACGGATTCTCAGACAGGCCCATAGAAGGCACCATGTGCGAATACTTTCCGCGCAATTGCCGATGCTCTCCAAGCCTCCAAGGCGTGCGATCTAACTGGTCTTGTCGGCATAATCTGCGCCCGGCATGGCTGTTATATCCCTAATGCCTTGGTTGATCTCTTCAAGGGAGAGCAACAAAAGAACGTCGATTTCGGCTTCCTGAAGGCAATAGAGATGTTGAAAATTGATCCCGAGCAAGGCCTCCTTATAATTTACGACATTGTCTGTGCCTGGATCATCAAGCTGTTCGACAGGATTGGACATTTGCTTCCCGCCGGCCTCAAAATTGACAAGGCGATTGATTTGTTCCACGTTCACGCCCACCAGGACGAGTGTTTTTACCGATACGCAACATCCTTTATTCCCGGTGCCGCGATAACTGCCGGCGTCATGCTTGAATCCAATTGGTCCACTCTCAATTCAATTTCGCCGACAGCGCGGACAGCAACGTTGCCGCATCGGGCTGAAATATTGGATGATCACGCGTGCGACTCAAATCACAAAAAAATGCTTGCAATGACCGAGGTGCTGCGTACAAAATTTCTTGATGCTACGAATATGGTTGCGCAAGCTGAGAAGTATTATTTGGAAATCGCCCAACTGATCTCCCCAACCCAAGTGGATGTATGGAAAACCCAAATTGAGGCCGCAGAGGACGTTCGGCTTGTTCAGCCATGGGCAATGGATATCTATGCCGCAAATTTACCAGATCGTCTAGCCGTGAATAACGAAGATACGCCCTCCGACGACACAGAAAATTTCCTCTCGCCGGTCGAGGAGTGGATTCATTACGCCCTGATTGTGGAAGAAAAACAGTGCGTGGATCCATTGTGGTAAATCGAGTTCTGACAGCTGATCGGAGACAAGGCTTGAATTGCAGGACAGAGTACGTCGGCTACGACGGCATCCTCATGAAGATGATCAGAAGATGGTGGAACGGCAGCGGGAAAATCTTGCACCAATGATGTTGAAATTGCGGCATCTACACCAAGCGTGCGGTCCCGATGCAGGTACACCTTCCCATCTTGCCGAGGGGGACGAAACACAATTTGATGAAACATATGAAGTTCCTGATGATGAAGAACCACCCGCCAATCCTCCAGATGCCAACAACGCAGACGCCGCGAACGTAATCGAACGGCAAATCCTTTTATTGCCTTCGAATGGAAGTCTAATTGCCGAAGGCAAAGAAACGGAACTACAGTACCGCAAAAAACAGGCGGGGAGCGAGATCACTCGCCTTCGAGAAATCATTGCCGATCTTTCTTTCCAATATTCACATGTCATGCGAGCCAATGTTCGGAAAAGCTGCCGTACGGCCGCACAAAAAAGGGCACGGAACTTACACCAGAGCTTGGTCCTCCATGCTCGCATTTATCGCCGATGTCGCCGGTGTCTGGTCGTCCTCGGGTGTGAAGAGGCTTTCCTTACCCGTTTTCCGATTTTGCAGAAGGATGATTTGAAGGCAAGTACGGCGATCTTACGCCCCAATACACCAGGATCTTCAAGACAGGATTTACCTTGGATTTGGAAAACGGGGCGCTGGTATATCCTTAACGCGGAAGCCGGGGATGCCGACCCTGACACTAACCCGGCCAGTATTCTGGAATGTGGGTATTTTCATTATTTCCGAGTGACGGCGTTCTGATCATGATTTCCAGTTCAACGCATTCACTGGTTACGAGCCAGGGCACAGATGAATCGTTGGCGTGAGGAAGTGACTCTTGTTAAATATGAGATGCAGTGGACAGTCCGATATTTCATCCACAAACGGCAAATATGGCTGGATGCTCATGAACGCCGCGATGGTTCAGCGGGTAGTTTGGCATATGCTTTTCGGCAAGCCGAATTTTGGGGCCGATTAAGTGCCGTAGCTGACCGTACTTTCCGTGCCACGACACAGCATTACGTATCACCCATCTGACTCTTAATTACATAATATACACATGTTGCATGATTTGGTTTATCAAATCCATCTTCATCTTCAACTCCCATCAACATGCTCAAACTATTCAACCTCTACAACCTGGAATACGGTGCCGCCGCTAACGTGCACGACAAGTCACAGGAATTTGTCTGGTACGCCGAATCACGATTTCGGGCCGCGCTTCGGAGTATCAGTTTGCTGGAGGATGAAGCCGATCAAAAGTGGATGCAAATTTTCCTGCGGGAAGAGACCGTGAGTAATTGATTTTCCTATCATATGAGCACGGCAAAGTCATTCACGACGGCACATAAGAAAGCAGTGATGACGGCCATTGGTCAGAGCGCGGCATGCGGAAATACGCTTGACATCCCGATCCTTGTCCGATCCCTTGCCGATTCCCTTGTTTTGGCCGGCGACAAGGAGTTGCCGATGCCATTCCACCAGTCCCTATTGGATGCCCTTGACGCCGGTGTTGCGGCCAAAAGCCGCTCTCATCTCCTGGAAGATTACTGGCACGACTGGTGGAATCTGGAAAGCGAGCCGAGCAAAGATGATGATCCTTGGGTTGAAAACCGATTTTTGACGGTTAGGACGATTCCGCGTGCTCTGAACTATGATCGGAAGCTACGCAAGTTCAGTCCGGAGGAGGATCCTAAAGCCGCTTTGTTCAAACATTTTGGTCTGCCGCTGCCTCCACCAATAATCCCCGAATATGAGGGACCTCCCCCCCATTTTCTTGTGCCGACGATGCCAAGCTACTGGCAACTCGCCGAAGATCCTGCATGCCGCAACTGCCGGGAATACCGTGATTTAGCTGCAGACATGTTTTCCGAAATTCAAGACCTCTGGCAATGCTGTACGGCAGTAGAGACAGCGGAATCAGAGAAATTGCGTTTAAACATTCGCCGTGCCGGGGCTTTGCTTGATCTGCCAGCCATGAGTGCTAGATTTCTATATGATATATAGGCAACTGCCTTGCACTATGATACGTCCAGCTGGCACAATTGCTAGCTTCCGCTTTGGGAACATGCTTATAAATTGCTCTGTGGGGTGCCGGAATTGCCGGGTAGGGCTAGGGTGCTCTTTTGGGGGGCGGGTTGGGTGTTATGGGTGCCGGGGATGCCGTGGTAGAGGGCGGGGAGGGGGTTGAATTAGTGTAGGGTGGCGGGATTGTACAAACACGGAACAAACAAAGCAGGAGAATGGCCTCGGGGCGGTATTTTTGTTCCTGGGCGGGGAATTGGCGCTTTCGAGCCCGGAAAGTTTGTGATTTAGGATTAGATATATTATTGGAGCCTTATCCACCTTTTTGCGCGCCTCAATCCGTGCGGGATTGGATGGATTGGCGCTCGAGCATTTGGATGTTGTTCTATTTTTAGTTTGCAATAATTCTTGAAGCGGCAGTTATCTCCGGGCGCATTGATGAGACTTTTGTTCCATCAAATTCCCTTTCCCTCGCGCTCACTTTTATCAATCTTTGGATAACGTATCTAGTCGTGTTCCCCTCTAAAATGCGAATCCATAGATACCAATTTTGTAGTCTAAATCCTACAGGAAGTGGATGAGTTGATACTTTCAACCATTTTCCAAATTGGGACATTGCTGGCACGAAAAAAATACACCGAATGGTTATATTATCTGTCTATGTTACAGGTTATACGGCTACAGTATCTACTGATTACAGGATGTGAAAGGAGGCCATCAACTTACGAGGAAAAGGTGTGGCGGGGAGCTAGCAGGCTCACTCACAGACCCAACAGAAGCAGCGGCATTGGGTCGCCGTATGGCAATGACACGCCACTGCTCCTTGCCTTCGTGAAATTCATCTCAGTCGCGTTGATGGTGGTGGACAGTCGGGAAATGAGCGTGAATGGATGGTGAATCGCGTTGGACGGGAGATATGCTACTGGGAAGATGGTGGATGGTGGTGGTAGTGGAGGGTCCGGCGAATGCGAATGCAGTGACTATGCTGCCCTTCGTTGTCGTCCTTGAGGCTTGCAGGCTGGGCTCCCGGCTGGTGCATAGGAAGCTACTCCCGATCCTCATCTTCGCCTCCTGCATGGCATCCAACCAGTAGCCGGTGCCGCGAGGACATGCAGTGGTCGGTCGTTGTGATGGTCGGGTGTGGTGAGCCATCGTGGTCGTTGTTGTCGGTGTGGCAGCAATGAAAGACGTCGCCCTCATACCTGCAACGACAGCTATGGTGGCGGGAGCATCGCGTACGCGCAGAAACAGCGTCAAAGGCGACAGAAGGCGTCTGTGCCGCACAAGTCGGTGTTGGCGTGACAGGGACACAGAGAGAGGATACAGGTGGTGCATGCGACCTAGGGAATCCAAGTGCACGAGTATTCGACCTGGCTGCTCTGCGTCTTGGAGAGTAAGGCGAGTTGGCGCGTAAGGCCAGCGGATGGGCAGCTGGATCGGGGTCAGCGGTACAGCAAGCCTGCTGCTACCAACCCCTGGGGGCTCTGTACCGCAGAAGGACGGTCATGTCGATGCTCTTCATGATCCCGGGGTTTCGTATGGCAACGTAGGCAAAGCGGCGTCGGGTGCTAGTGACGTGGGTGGGTCGCAGTCAGCCTACGAGATTGGTAAGGTAGCGGGGGCACTTGGAACCAGCAGCGAGCTGTCGCAAGCGAATGAGTTGGGCAATTCAAAAAATATGACAACGACACGAAACGAGTCATTAATATGACTCGTCTCACGACACACCATGTGGGTCTCCCTCTCAGGGGTCTCCCCTCGTCGTCCTTCTCCCCGGTTTCCAACTGACACGACTGGAACGACGGCCCTCCAAGTGAAAGGGGGCAGTGGTGATGTAGCAGTATGTCGTGTCCGGTGAATTCGTCAGTTACACCTCAAGCACCTGATTAAAGGATAGATTTGTTACCAATGAGCATCGGTTATGTGATAAGGACTTACGATAAAACCGTGCTGGTGAGCCCAGAGTGATGGTGATGTGAGGAAGAAGTGGAGGTGACGAGTGATAGGCAGCAGTCGCACGTTTGGAGCTCGTTGATGCGCTTTGGGCGGACTTTAAAATATCGGACCGTGCAATGCCCGATGCCCGCTCATTGCTTGCATCGACGCTGGCCCCACTGGAGACCATAACTAAAATATATAAGACCTTGAGGTCATTAACATTAAGCTACTGAAAATAAGTATTACAATTTTAAGAGTAAATATTTCCCGGAAATAGTCAAAATGGGGTGCAAGTCGGTGCGAGGTGATTTCGGGTTAAGACCCATGGAATCTATGACCCACCCCACACCAGTTTTGAACAAATATTTCGTTACAAAAAGCGTTTCGACGACTAAAGGTGTGTATGTTGAAAAGTAGATACCTCCGAGGAAATTTGGACAACATTTTACAATCGTCGGATTTCGTTCAAACAAGCATTTGTGAGATGAGGAATTATTTGAACTGAAATTTGAGCCCTCAGAAGGGTGTGTATAGTCCACTTGTATATAAATTTGTTTTAAGTTTTTATTTTAAGAGAGTGTAGAGAGTGAGAGGTCCGAAATGCATTCAAAACGGACCCATCAAGTACATGCTCATTCAGATCTTTACAGCTTCAGTGCTCAGGCTGCACTGAACGGTAGCTCGAGAATTCGTCAAGGTATCTGGCCACTAGTTATCTGAAAACTTCATGTCACTATTCTTAACCCCACTTATATCTTAAATTATATGTATCTCATTCATATGATACTTAAGTTTCATCTATGGATGTTCATGTAAATCGTTGGTGTCTTGGTATCGTCGATAAAATATGTACTTTCAATATATTAAATCATATTAGTTGTTATTTCTAAGTTTAAACGGATAGTTTCTAACTAAACATTGTTTAAAACATATCCCGGCACCAATCAGGCTCTCGGATGTGTAGGGGACTGCTTCGGCGACGTTCTAGACGTCGAGTACGGAACGGAGGCTGACCGGTCCGGGTTTGCCAGCCAATGGGATTGCTTGTGGAAACTTCCGGGTAAGCAACATCAACGATCAATATCGTTGATCTTCATTCTTCATTCGCAACCACCGCCGACAAACAACCACCGACGACAAACGACCTCCTCCTATGCCATTCCTTCCCCTCTCACCGTGTGCCTGTCTTCTAGGATTGGGGTGTAGGCCGGTAATAGATCCTCGAACCACGTCGAACGACTCGCGGGTCGACAAGCAAACGACGGTTGGTCATCACCACTGTCGTCAATGGAACCAGCCCTCTTTTCGGTCGCGCAGGCGGGTACGGTGGGCAGTAAGGAATTATATAGGGAGGCTCTTGTGGTGGTGACCTGCAAGTTATGTCGCGAAACGAGTTCATCGGACTCGTTTCAATCTTTCTTTTTCTTTTCTTTTCTACAAGCTAACCACTCGTGAATGCAGTCCTGCACTCACCCCATCGCCGTCGCCGTTACCACCGCCGCCACCACAGGCCCTGGCATGGTCTTCCCGCGCTCAGTGTCCCTCGACACCGTTCCCGCCTCCCAGCATCATCCCGCGCTGCAGCACCAGCAGGCTGCCCTCGCAAGCACCTAGGCGCCGTCTTCGATGGAGTTAGCCCTCCTTGCGGTCGCGGAGACGAGTGCGGCGGGGAGTGGGAATTCAAAAGGGGAGGCCATTGTAGTGGGGGTCCTGCGAGCTACGTTGCGAAACGAGTCGATGGACTCGTTTCAGTTTTTCTTTCTCTGTTTCTCTTCGCAGGCTAATTACTTGCGCACTAGCTACCCTATCGCGCCTCGTTCAACACCGCTCCCGCCTGCCTACCACCGCCCTCATTGCCACCACCACCACCACCACTCCTTCTCACAGCCACGCGGTCGCCTCTCTGCTCAAAAGCCGGTCCTGCTGGCCTACCACCACCAGCTGGCATGCAGCGTCAGCATTGCTGCACGTACTGCTGGCATACGACGGGACTCAAGCCAAACGGCAGCGCGATGCATCGTGCTGCTGCTGGTGTACTGCGCCAGAGGCTCCTGACCTCGCAAGCGACTAGCTGGCGTGAGTAGCGCAGTCGGTGGCTGTTCGTCTGGCTCGGGAACGGGATTCGAGTCGAAACAGCAGCATGACCATCGGGTCATGCTGCTGGTAGTGTGCCGTGTCGGAAGCGAAGGCAGCGAGCGAGAGTAGCACAAGTTGCTCTGCTCCCCTGCGAATTCGCAACCCGCATGTAGACAGAAACGACGAAACACTGTTCGTCGTTTCTTCGCGGCAACTTTCATTCGATCAAACGGGTGACCTACAGGTCCCCGTTCCTCTTACCCTCTCCCCGCCTGCCTAGCACCGACTCGCTTGCAGACTGCTGTGGGCAATCGCGACGAGCTCCAGCAGCGACTACATCGTAGGATTCACAGGCAGCGTTGCTGCCGTGAACGTCGTTCGTGATCGCTGGCAACCCGACTGTCCCTCATTCCCTATCGTTCCTGTTAACCGCTGCACATCGTACCACCGAAACCATCTACCCATCCAGACACCGAACCCTTAATCAATGCCAAGCAGCACCCACTGCGCAACCCCAATGCTGGTCGGGATTAGGACAGGACAGGAAAGGGATGGGCATAGATAGGAGGGGCGCGAACAGGGTACCTGCCTGTGAGGTGTAACTATCGATGTACCGTAGCTTGCTGTGGAATATATTATGTTTTCTTTCCCCATTTTTGGTCCCCAGATGCCTTTCGAATCCGAATCAGGAAGGTGGTTGAAAATGTCAACCTACTCAACTACCCCACTTCCTGGGCGTTTTATGCTATGAAATTGATATCATTGGATTCGCATTTTCAAGGGGAATGCAACTAGATAATTCATTCAAAGGGTACAGGAAAAATACAGGAGCGAAGGGGAAAATGATGAGAAATAGACCCCATCAATGTCTCCGGAGATAACTACCGCATTGAGAATTATCGCAATCTAAAAATAGAACGTCATCCAAATGCTCGAGCGCTAATCCATCCAATCCCGCACGGATTGAGGCGCGCAAAAAGGTGAATAGGGCGTCAATAATATATCTAATCCTATATCACAAATTTTCCGGGCTCGAAAGCGCCTATTTCCCGCCCAGGAACAAAAATACCGCCCCGAAGCCATTCTCCTGCATTGTTTGTTCCTTGTTTGTACACCCCCGCCACCCTACACCAAATATACCCCTTCCCCGCCCTCTACCACGGCATCTCCGGCACCCATAACACCCTACCCGCCCCCAAAAGAGCTCCCTAGCCCTACCCGGCATTTCCGGCACCCTACACTATGATTTGTAAGATCTGTCCTAAAGCAGCAGGTAGCAATTGTGCCAGCTGGACGTATCATAGTGCAAGGCAGTTTACTAGACATCATGTATACAGGCAGCAACTACAGGTGGATCTGCATGAAGCGGCGGTCATGAAGGACGTTTCCATGCCACTCCCCGTTGCGCCAACCCCGGCGACCAATGCAGCTGCCACGTCCCAAGCGACAACATCCACCCAACGGAGCGGACGAAACCCGATTCCGCGGCGTATTGATGGAGTCGCCGTCAATAAGAAATCCCGAGCTTCAATGGAATCGGCACAAGCGGCTCTAGAACGTCTTGCCGCTCTCGATCCCGCCTCCCTCAAGTGGAGCTGGGGAGCATCCCTCTCCAAAACCGATGTCGAACGCCTTGCCGGTGTCATCAGTGGGAAGGAAAAGGATTGGCACTCCGGATACAACCTGAGTTTGGATGAAGATCCGGAGGATGCGACTGTTACGTCCGAAGAACGCATTGCCTCTGGCAACTCTCAGCGCCGGGTCTCGTCCATTGGCCACATCTCAACACTTCCCGATGCCATTCCTAGCCGGATGGTGCGATCGTCTCCGGCGTCCGAGCACGGTGACAATGCTGTCACGGGAAATGACCTCGACGAACTTCTCGACATGCCGCAAACGTTCGGGAGACTGGAGGCTGGGAGCGACGGCGAAATGTATTATTCCCCCCCTGTCAGCGGCAATGATCTTGATGGTCTGATTCTTTCACCTCTTACCTTGCCCCCGGTGACAGGTAATGATCTGGACAATTTGCTCCCTGGTTCCCCCCCCCTCGTGAGCGGCAATGATCTGGATGACCTGCTTCCTTCCCCCATCGCGGAAGGCAGTTATTCTCCACCTACCGGCAATGATCTGGATAACTTGCTCCATGGACCCGTCGCCGAAGCCCTTGCTTCCCCTCCTCTCGTTAGCGGCAATGATCTCGACGACCTACTTCCTTCCGCCACCGCGGAAGGTAGCTATTCCCCACCCACCGGGAATGACTTGGATGATTTACTCGCCGGACCCATTGCCGATGCTCTCGGTTCCCCACCTCTTGTTAGCGGCAATGATTTGGATGACCTTCCTTCTCCCCGTGCGCAAGCCAGTTATTCTCCTCCCACCGGGAATGATCTGGATGACTTGCTCCTTGGATCCGTCGCCGAAACCGTCCCTTCCCCTCCTTTTGTTGACGGCAATGATCTCGATGACTTGCTTCCTCCCCTTGCCGAAAAATTTCTCTCCCCGACTGGCAATGACCTGGATGGTTTGCTCATGACCGTCGAGGAACCGGAAGACATTGTTCCTGTGAGTGGCAACGACATTGCCGATATTTTTGCCCGTGATTTCCATCTCGGGGAATCCAATAATGCCGAACAACTTGCCGCACCCGACGCCTCCAACATTGTGAACAATTTTCTTACCTGGCGCGAACGGCAAGTAAACCACCTGTGGTGGGTGGGATCATATATGAACCATAGGATGTGGCCTAAGTAAAGTGTTACGTCCACAAGGGCCCTAGGCTAAGGTAGCAAACTGCCTAAGCCCATGCTTGAGGTGTATATAAGCATGCCGGGTGTGCCAGGGAGGGGGCTGGGGCTGTTGTTGGGGGCGGGACATAGTAAACAGATGTCAACAATGCACAGATTTGGCCTCGGGGCTGTATTTTGGCTCCTGCTCGCTGTTGGGGGCGGATTTCGGCGGGGAAAAAACATATTCAGGGTCCAATAATATTTTTGCACCTGTCCCCGCCGTTTGCGCGCCTTTGGGGGGGCGGGATGGGATGGATTGGCGCGGATGGCTTTGGATGACGCAGCCTAAAAATAGACGCGCACATCACAATCCCGAAAAGCGCCGCCAAAAATAGATTTAATGCGTCATCGTTCTAAATTCGTCGTCAGGCACTGGAATCTGTGCCTGCCTTCTTATCTGTAGATTAGATATCGTTGTTTTATAAATAGAATGATCATATTTCGTGTATTGCCCCTCCCCCGGTCAGATTTCCACTCAATAAGCATGATATGTGTAAAGTATTGATCATATTAAAGCTAATGATATACATTTTGTACTCGAATTCCAGCGGGAAGGGGGTGGATGGCTCACAGCTCATCCGGATGAGCTTTCGAACCACCTTCCGCATTCGGACGAGCGCGCGAATGTCAACGTTCTATAAATAGATTATGAATAATTCACCTCGTATTTGCCCTACCTATCGTTCAAATTGTCCGTCCCTCCATATTTATGCGCAGATCTGTAATCTACGAGTAAATGCGAATCTATTGGTACCAATTTTGTCTGGTGACCCCACCCGGAAGCATTTTAATTTTCTTCGTAGCTCTTTCTTTCGCATTGAAATATGTAATATTTATTAAATTTACTCCTTACTATGTAATGCTATGGTCTATATAACTATATGCAAGCTAGAAGGACGAGGAGAGGTGGCGGAGGAGAGGTGGCCGCTGAGGCTGAGGGGGAGCGGACGAGTAGCAGGGGAAGTCCACACTCGAACCACCCGTGCCTTTCGTCGTCGACTGGTAGACGCCGATCCCGAGAGCAGCTGAGGAGGGCAGCAAACGGCGCCGCCACACCCGGTGTTCGACTGGGGCTGCCTCCTCGTCCTCCTCGTACTTGTCCTCCTTGTCCTCCTTGTCCCCCTCGTCCCCCTCGTCCTCTTCGTCCCCCTCGTCCCCCTCCACCTCTTGCCCCGCCTCGTCTTCATTGATGTTGTCTCGCCCACGTTCGTCCGTCTGGGGTGTAGACTCAGCCGACGAGGCCGTAACCCACCAGCAGCAGCACGTAGGCATTCGGCTGGTGGTGACAAACCGACCGTGCCGCCACGGTGCTGGTGATGGTGCTTCCAACACCGACTCCGGCGTCGCACCGGTGCTGGTGCTGGCTAGCATACTTGCCCCTGCCGCTGCATGCGACACCACCCTCGTCCTCGCGGCTGGGCCGTCTCCTAGCCGTAGCCCGTGGGTGACGCGAGCCACGAGCCGGGACACGTTGCTCCGGGAGCAGGGGAACGAGGGTGCTAGTGAGACTGACAGCACGCGCGAATGGGGGGTGTATTGACCCTCACCCGTGTCGATCCATGGCGCAGCGTAAGGGAGCGAAGAAGGGGGTGGGTTGTGGTGGTCCGACGGATGGTGGGTGGTGAATGGAAAGACGGAGGGGTCGTCAGTGGGAGGGACAATGAAGGGGGTAGGAGCCGGCTGCGGGTTGACGAGGCGAGGGCGGTGGCTGCGGGTTGACGAAGCAACGGTGGTGGCTGCGACAGAAGGGCGGGTCGCGAGTCCTCACAAAAAGCAAGGACACTATCGTCGTTGTACCTGTTGGCGAGGATGAGTGTGTACGACGGGGAGGGAAAAGAAAGGCAGTTCGAGTCGTGAGACTCGAACTGGGACGTACTGGGCGGGTCACCCTCTTCAAAGGTCTCCCCTCGTATTCCTCATCCCACCCAGCCTGCCTAATTCGTCCCGCAGCTTGAGGCGCATGCGACTGCGTTGGTTTCGGGTCCATCGAGGGCTCGTCTCCCTTCGCAGAGGAGAGGCGCGGATGAGGGTGGGGCTGTGGCGCAGTTGGAGCCTCCAATTGGCCCAGTGGTATCCCCGGGCTCGAGGATTCACTGCTGGACCGAGTTGGGGAAGAACGAAGGAGGAGGGAGGAGGGAGGAGTACATAGGTGGAGCGAAATCAATGATGTTCGAACCATCGTTGATCAAATGTTAAGTCGGAGTTTTAATCTTCGGACCGTGTGTCCCCGCCCGCTCCTCAACGTCGAGAGCGTCACTCGCAGGTGCAGTTGAGGGTTAATAGACATTAGAATAGTTATTACGAGTAATAAGTACACTACTAAACAGTTCTTGAAACAAATTGACTAAATGACTGATCGAAATTTGTCAACGTCATGAAGGTACACCGTGTGAGTGGTGATTTCGGGTTGTAAAATGCACAATAGCCCCATCTACTTAGTTCTAACGGGTTCGAAGATGAAATAAACACGTAGAATGGACTTACAAGTTAATTTAATGCCTTTTAGATACTTTGGTGAAGGCCGTACAGTGGGGAGGTCAAGGAAGTTGTAAATTTCTACCAGATGGAGCGTATTTGATGAAATATCAACCTCATTTCGTGTCAAATCAAAGCTAACGCTACTGCATAGTCGTGCAACCAAGAGAGGTGCTTTGGAAATGGTTGTATTAGTTTCTAATAACTATCTACTGTAATATAGCGCTTTATTTTCTGCTCATAAGATATCTAATGAACTTCAATGAGCAAAAAAACGAACACGAACATCCGTTGATCACCACGGACGGCTGTCCAGCTTCAATTCACATACATTTTGGGTTAATATTCGCCTGCGGATGCCTATATAAGTACCAGAATAAATTAAATACTATATCCCGATTCTTAAATACCTTGTAAATGCTCACGAGAACGTCTTCCGAGACGTTCTCGTCGCCCACGACGATCCCGAATCTGGTCGGGCCGGGGATCTTAGCCAATCGCGTCGCACTCCGAAAGTGGCATCAGTCCCATCAATTGCCATCAGCGAGGTTGATCTTGCATCTCAACCACCACCACTGCGGTCTCCTGCGCGTCCAGCTCCTCCTCGACCCCTCAAACCTCTTTGGTGTTTTTTTATTTTGCTTATATTTACCTTCTAATAATGTTATCTCTTTGAACTAGATCCTCCGCCGTGCGAATGGACGACGAACGACGCGCTGCCACGTCGCGAGCCCCCCCTCCAATCCGAGGGCTGTGGGCCGACGTTCGAACGATGGGATGGCCTTACAGGGGGCTAGGATAGTAGGGGAGACCCATGGTATGGGAGACCCGCCAGGTGCGCCGTGGAACGAGTCGCATAGACTTGTTCCATTTCCCTTACTCTCCACTGCGCCCTGCTCACCCGTTAACCCTAGCTCTGCCGACCCCAGCCACATCTCCTCCATTCACCCTGGCCTCGTCGTTACGCAAGTCAGTACGCATTTCACCCCGGCCTGGATATCGCCTCGACTCGAAGGCGGGCAGTCGCGCCTCGCGCACCACGCCGAGCAGAACACCAGCAGCAGTGCCTCTGCTGGTGTTGCTGGGGTACGAGGGTTCGGAGGCCGAACAGCAGCATGGGCACACGCTGCTGCTCGTGCTCGTCGGCCCACCCACCACCTCCCTTCCATGCGGACTGCATGTCAAGGGAGGTTGGTTGTGCCAGCACCCACTGCCTCATGCCTCAGCTCGCGTCGTTCAATCCGACGATGAGCGAATGGGGCGAGTGTAAGCTGGGTACGAGGAGCAGCAGCCTGTGTGCTGCTGCTCGTTGGCTGTGCTGGTGTAGGACGGGCAAGCACCAGCCACCTGGACGACTACTGGGCGTCCTGGTGCTGGCGCTGACCACGAGGCGAAAGGAGGGCGAGGCGAACCATACCGTTCGTCGTCGTTCCAACCTCCGTTCGACCAAGCCTGCACCACCGCTGCCCTCCCTGCCCTCCCACTTTATCGGCTGCGATATAGCCACCGTCTCTCTGTCCCAACAGACCGACAGCGTCGCAGCCCCCCTCCCGCGGACCCCTGCCCCTCGAACTATGAAAGAAGGCGAGGGAACCGCGGTTCATAACGACGAGAGCTAGCCGCTCTCGACGGCAGGCTGCTACCTGCTCTAGACGAGGAGGCGACCTTTCGAGGACGAGTAGCCTTCGTCATCACGGTGACAGGCTCCCTTCGTCGCTTTCCCCCTGTTTCCCCTCCCCACCGCTGCTGCTCGCCTTGTACCTACGTCCCTCTGGGTAATAAGGTAGTTAGGTATCGTAGCACTTAGTTGTGGTAGTAGATAATTTAATTATCCGTTTAATTCACAACAATGGGTGTTCACAAGATATTTTGAAGATTGATAATTTTAAAAGTGGAATTTTGCAATAAATTTTATACTGTTGGATTCACAATTACTTGTATATTCCATTTCTGCAAACAAACGTGGAGGGACGGACATATTGAGCTACGGGGGAGGGCAAAATGAAGGAAAATCCTCAAAAATCTATTAATAGCACATATTCGGAGGAGTAGTCGCGCGCTCGTCCGAATGCGGAAGGTGGTTCGAAAGCTCATCCGTATGAGCATTCAGCCATCCACCCTCTTCCCGTATGATTTATAGTGTAAAATGTACTTTACTAGGCTTAATACCAGTTTTAGTGTGCATATATCTGGTTTATTAAATGAATATCCGACGGGAGGAGGGGCAGCACGCAAAATTGAGGTATTCTATTTATAAATCAAATCTGAAGGCACCGACATCTAATCTAATTGGGAGTATCTAATCTAACTGATAAGGAAGCAGGCACAGAATTAAGTGCCTGACGACGAATCCGGAAGAATGACGTATCAATTCTATTTTTATAATTGCTTTTCGGGATGTTTGAGGCGCGCGTCTATTTTTAGACTGCGTCATCCAGAAGCATCCACGCTAATCCATCCAATCCCGCCCCCCCGCGGGCGCGCAGATGGCGGGGACGGGTGCAAAAATATTATTGGACCCTGAATATGTTTTTTCCCCGCCGAAATCCGCCCCCAACAGCGAGCAGGAGCCAAAATACAGCCCCGGAGCCAAATCTGTGCAATGTTGACATTTGTTTACCATGTCCCGCCCCCAACAACAGCCCCAGCCCCCTCCCCGGCACCCCCGGCATGCTTATATTCACCTCAAGCATGGTCTTAGGCAGTTTGCTACCTTAGCCCGGGGCCCTTGTGGACGTAACACTTTACTTAGGCCACATTCTAGGCTTCATGTATAATTCTAGCCTCCATGGCTGAGTAAACTACACAAGTGAGACGGAGGCCGACGGCGAAAATGATGATGAGGAAGAAGAGGAAGAGGACGGCGAAGAGGGACATGAAGATGAAAACGGCGAAGGAGACAACGAGGACGACGGCGAAGAGGCAGACAACGAGGACGACGGCGAAGAGGGAGCGGACGACGGCGAAGATGGAGAGGACGACGGCGAAGATGGCGGCAATGAAGATCAAGTTCACGATGGGGGGGAGGAAGAGGACAGTCAAAAGGTGGGGACAAGAAAGAACACAAGGAAAAGAATGCTAACCACAACGAAATTCAGGTAGATGAGATGGACCTCAATGCCGATATTCCCGACCCCGACGTTGGTGATTCACGGCCAGTGTGGACTCCTGATCTCCCCATGTTGCCGGACGACTCGATGGACGTCGAAGAACAGCCCCAGCCCTTGTCCGGCGAGGCGTTATCGGCCCTGAACCCTCCAACCACCGGCCAATCTTCCAATGCGGCGGCAAGCGATGTTCCCAATCAATCGCTTCATTTTTCACGGGATGATTACACTCCCGAATTTTTCGGAGATATTTTAAAGACGAGTTGGCTTGAGTCGGCGCTGGAGGATGCACAGCCATCGGACACGTAGCATTTGGAAGCGTAGCATTTTTTTTTTTCTTTGTATGTTTTACACAATTTTATCAAGTTGGGAAGTGGAATTTGTCGCCCAACGGCATAACATACCTCGAACGGGAGTCTCATACCCCACAATTTTCATTCCCTAGCCCATCGAGGTCATCGCACTATATCTGCCGACCCAGATGTGGACATTTTGCCATCCGTTCTCCTCCGTCACGGAATCCGGGATCTAAAGACGCGACTTTTTTCGCCGCAGCAGTGACAATAACGCATGTTTCGTTCCGTCCGAGATCAAGGCAAGATCGGCAGAGCAAGGCATAGCCTATAACCCAGGAATGAAATCCCGTCCTATTTGACCTGCCACTGTCTTGGGCCCTATCCCGACCATTTTGTAATGGCTGCATTGCCCAATCATCCTGAAAATTAACCCAACCCCTGCTGTCCCCCCGTTTCAATGACAATTTGTATTTACTGGTCCCTCTCGCCCGACACGGCAAGATCAAATTCAGTGAATTCTTTCCTGGGCCGGCAGGCCAAGGCGAGTTCTCTCGTTAACAATTTTAACTCCGCACATCCCTACGGCAAGATAAAATTCAAGGAATTGCTTGCCGGTCCGCGCGGGCAAGGCAAGGCACCGATTTACTCTTCGGAGAAGTACACGTTGGCTGCACCATAACTTGAACTGCTGAATGTATTTACCGATGAGCAAGCCATGGCAAGGCGAAAAAAGTCTGGCCGCCAGGACGGCGAGGGACGTGTTGCCGACAGAATTGCCGACAGAGTGCAAAATCAGTGCATGAGGCGGACAGTTTTTTGCCGCACCGCTGAGAATACGGCGAAGCCACCCCATTCTACACCCCCCGCTGTGCTGTACTGCCCCCCCATCCCGGCCGCACCCCATCCAATTTTTAATTGCCGCGTTCCCGGGTCATCCCAAAATTATCCCCCGCCGTACCTCCCACCCATCCCCCGCCGGACCCTATGGTAAACCTCCTGCTGTACCGTACTATATATTCCCCGCCGTACCCTACGATTCATCCCCCGCTGTACCGACCACCCATTCTGGCCGAGCCGCATGTAATGTTTAATTGCTGCGCTTCCCCCGTTATCGCATCGCCGTAGCACAAAATTACCCCCCGCCATACTCTATTATACATCCCCCACTGTACGCCGTACCGTACTACCCATCCCCCGCCGTACCCCATCCAATTTTTAATTGCCGCTTTTCCCCGGTCATCCCAAATTTACCCCCCGCCGTACCCTATTATACATCCCCCACTGCACCCTACTCGCCGTACCTACCACCCATCCCCTGCCGTATACCGTACCACCCATCCCCCGGTGAACCCACTACCCATCCCCCGCCGTACCCCATCCAATTTTTAATTGCCGCTTTTCCCCGGTCATCCCAAATTTACCCCCCGCCGTACCCTATTATACATCCCCCACTGCACCCTACTCGCCGTACCTACCACCCATCCCCTGCCGTATACCGTACCACCCATCCCCCGGTGAACCCACTACCCATCCCCCGCCGTACCCCATCCAATTTTTAATTGCCGCTTTTCCCCGGTCATCCCAAATTTACCCCCCGCCGTACCCTATTATAAATCCCCCACTGCACCCTACTCGCCGTACCTACCACCCATCCCCTGCCGTATACCGTACCACCCATCCCCCGGTGAACCCACTACCCATCCCCCGCCGTACCCCATCCAATTTTTAATTGCCGCTTTTCCCTGGTCATCCCAAATTTACCCCCTGCCGTACCTACCACCCATCTCCCGCCGTACCCCATTATATATCCCCCGCCGTACCCTACTACCCACCTAGTCCTCCCCCAGCTTTGCCGCAGGCTCTCATCCCCCCTCCCATAACCGCCGCCGCAGCCCCTACTATAGCCCTTCCATACAATCTGTAGAATTCTACAGCCTCGAGACCTTCGGTACAATGTTATCGTTCTATAGATCGAGTCTATCGACAAAATGTAGCTTCTCTATGTGAATTAAAAGCGTTAGTCCTGAAAATAAGGTAAGCGATAAACTACAGCTTGAGAAAACGAACTCACGCCGTAGAAATCATCGTCCTCATCTTCGTCACTATCCCCATTGTCGCCTCCGTCTTCTTCACTATCAGCTGGAGGAGGCCCAACTACGTCTTCATACCGGATCAGATTTCTCAAGAACCTGTCGATAAGGTACAGCCTTTGATTGGCAGCCGGGGTTCCAAGACGAAGGAAGCGAGACCATCCCAATTCAGTATTCGGTGGCCAGGCTTCAGTAATGTGGTCGACTTCTGGCTCAAACTCGGGACCTTCCAAATCTAAAAAGCGCTCGATAGGCATAGGTCTGGGAGTGTTATTATCGTCGTCGTCTTCATCGCCATTGTCTTCGTTGCCGTCGTCTTCGTTGCCGCCGTCCTCGCCATCCTCGTCTTGGTGGCCTTCACCATCAAGGTCTCTATTACTGGCATTGTCCTGGCCCTCAACGTCAGAGGAACCATCGACGCCTTCTCCCGTGAAGCCCGACTCGTCGTCACTGTGTCCGTCATCCCTTAAGAGGAAGCTCACGTCCCCTTCTTGAACTGCCCTATCATCTGGCACTGGCACCTCGGGTTCCATTTGTTTCTCTTCCCTGTCGTCTTGTGCCCTAGACGGAGACTTTTTGGTTTTATAGTATTCCCTATGCCACCCCTTAGGAAGGTGGTCTGGCAGAACATAGTCCTCCCGGCGTGCCAGCTTCCACTGGAACCACTCGCCAGCGACGGCGATCAAGATGAGTTCGTCGTGTTTTGTGTGAACCTTTGAGGCAAAAAAAAGAGCCGCTTGGCCCTCGAGATTGTTAACAGCCCAAGTTAATTGCAAGTCGAGCTCTACAAGAAGGTGTTTGGGGTCGCTAATATTGCGAGGGAGAGGCCGCTTTAATTCTGCCATCCCAAAAATAAACGTCATGAAAACTTTGAGCTCATTCCACTCCGGTGGAGAATCCAAAATCTCTGGTGCATGCCAGTCGGGTGGGTTTACTTGACCTGGTCCATTTCCTTCGTCGCGCAACTCCCAAGCGGAAGAAGAAAAGGTAAAGTCGGGTAGAACTTCGTCTGCTTTCCCCCTAGGCGCTGATTCTGTGCGCATAGACGCGTCAGCATTAATTGGCTGCCATGCGTTGCGACGACGGTATAGCAAATGTTGGGGGTTAAGGTGTAATCCGAGTTCATCTTCTATCAAAGACGAGAAGAGGTCTGACCAGACACCGTAAAAATGTGTTTCCAACCGCCGAGGATTAAACATCCTGCTGTAGGCTACTGCCAAAGCAAGTGTTCGACGAAGTTTCCGAAAGGGATTGAACCTGTCGCCAGGAGGAACGTAATCGCGAAAAGCGACGTTTGATGACATTGGGAACTTGAAAGAGAAGTTACTCGAAACCAGAGACCTTGATGGGTGACCGACTCGGAAATTCCTGAAATACGAATTATATGAAGAAAGGAGTCAGTGGCCCTTCGATATTTCGGGGTACCGGAGGAACGTCGCTGTTTCTATTCATTGTTTCAAACAATTGGAGAGATTTTTGTGAGAGCTCGTCAGCCTATGCCGCTAGTTGAAGACATCAGGACCACAAACTGCCCAAGGACCAGTTTGCATCAGGACCACAAACTAACGGTCATGGCTAGTTTGCCAAAGAGACGTCGTACGAAGTCCATATGTGGTCGTATTCGTACTTGACAAAAAAGGTTATTTGTTTGGTGATTGATGCCATCAATTTAGATCACATGACTTTGAATTTGCCTCTATTTACATGGTTGTCGCACATTCAGGTGTTTTTCTGGCCTCAAATCCAAACAAATATAAATATAGCGCCTCAGGGTCAGCCCATCACTCCACTAATTCAAACAAATATGCAACTTCCTGATTTGGCCAATGTTTAGTCAGCTGCTGGACTTGGTGATTTATTTTGCCAAAGTCCACAATTACATAATATTTGTTTAGCTTATATCTCTGTGGGAAATGCATTTGATGGCATCATTTGACTGCTATAAATATCTAAAAATAGGTGGCTTTCATTTATTAGATTATTTCCTTTTTAGGAAATTTATTCCCACAGTCTGTTTATGCTCTAGCGGTGTGGGAAATGGATATAAAAGGAAAATTCAAGTGGATTCAGGGTCGTCTTGATGATTACGTCATCTTTTATCAGAGGTGCGAGACAATCTGAGAATATTTTACATAAGCATATTTTTCGGTAGACGTCATATAGGCTTATTTCTTATGTAAGACATGCCCGAATTCTCTCACGCTTGTGATGAAAGATGTCGTAATCTGCAATACGACCCTGACTCCATCAAAATTGTGGCTGTACCTCTTTTCCTTATCAAGATATCAACCAAATATTTGTTTTTGGCAAACTGATGGTCCTTGGCAAACTAGCCATGTTGGTAAACTGACGGTCGACCGTCAGTTTACCAACATGGCTAGTTTGTGGTCCTGATGCAAACTGGTCCTTGGGCAGTTTGTGGTCAGCAACACATCAAGGTAGCGGCAAGAAGTGAGCTCGTTCTCAAGAATCAAGCTTCCAAGGAGATTCTGCACCTAAACCACATGGTAATATGTCTCTATTTGGAAATGCCAGTTGCTTGATCATACTAGTAAGTGAGAAACAAAAAACCGATAGACAGAACAATGGAGGATAAGGAGTTTTTTGAGTCAATAGAACCAAAAGCTTGACTTCGCTATTTATATACCGTACATAGAAGTCACGTGACTGAGTGGTTCAAAAGCTATCGAAGGGGCAACGGACCGCCCAGCTTGTCATAGTTCTTTCATCTTGAGCTCATCACGCAAGCCACTTGTTATGTCTGATACGTGAGTTTTCGTCTTCGTCTTGGGTTATTTGTTGCGTCTAGCTCAGTTATCCTTGGTGTAGACAAAAGCCCTCCAATAAACCTTCCGTCAAGGGTGCCAAAGCTCCAAAAATACCAACACCATCGAAACATGTTCGATGCTTAAATCCCAAGACTGGTAGAATGTCGAAACTGAAAGTCTGTGGCTTTGCGTTTAGCCAAGAAGACATCGACGCATGGGCTCTGGAGAACAACGTACTGCAAAACGAACATCCATTCAATCGGCGGTTCTTCGCATTCGAGAAGATCGTCAGGAAATTGCCAGACTCCATGCGTTGGGCGATCGTCAAACCGCACGAGGGGCAAGGGGGTTTGAGGTGCATCGTTATAGGGAGTAACAAATCGCGTCAAGACTTGATAAACGCGTACACCCCTGGCCGTGTAACCCTCGTTCACAATGCTGTGGGGAAGGACATTGGCCAGCCGAAATGGTACTTCCTTCGGGAGGATATTCATGAGTTGTGAATCTTCGTGGCCTATGTATTACGACAAGATGTGACACTTTCATTTTATTTCTTTGGAACTGTAATTACTCATGTATCATGGAGGGTATCTAGCTGTATACAAGCTATTTGTATTCAGGATTCAAATAGCGCACGTTAATGAAATAGGCGACAGAGCACCTACAATCTGAAATGAACATACGGTAGCCACAACAGAAAAGAATCCTCCGAATCTTTAAGGTCGCCACGAACGACCTTTATTGCTTGATGTAGGGCGTACGCGGCCCCATCATTGGTGATCCCAGGCCGGGCTCGCTCATCAACTCCTCTAGTCAGAAGAAGATTGTAGAAATTCTCCGCCACCTTTGGCGCATACCAGTCTTTGATAGACCACATCGTCGCAACTACCCCCTGATACCCAGCCGCCAGCATTCCAGCCGCCAGATGTACGGCCTCTTCGGACAGCACCCTACTTCCAGCACTTGTCTGACACGCCGACAAAAAGGCAAAATCGGCATTTAGTAAATTCTTTTGAAGCAGTTCGGAAATTTTTAACTGGCCGTCGTGCAGAAGGAAACCACTATGAAGAGGCTCCATCTGGTCTTGAATACCGTGGCATGCAAAATGAACGCTGCTATGCCACTCAATTTCTGATGCCACTTGCTTCAATGTCGCCGTGCTCTCCTCCAAACACTGAAATTCGAGGCTGTTCCGGCGTAGTATCTCTTGTATGATTTTAACCTCATCCGCCGCACCCGGAATTGGTGGTAAGTTTGGGGCATTTGCCTGGCTTATTATCAGAAGGTCCTGCGTGGCCTTAACACTGGATTTCCGAGCTCTTTTTACTTTCTCTCTAAGGGTGGTCACGGTGGGAGTGTAGGATGAAATAACGAAGTCCGATGCACATTCCTGGCCAGGTTCTGAATAATTCCCTGCTGCGTGAATAGGTAGGAATGCTAGTGGACCGGTAGTACACCACCAAATGCGCTGTGGATCCTTAGATCCAGCCAACTAAAGCAAACGATTAATGGAAAGACCGTAACATAAAAATGAAATAAGCCTAACTGTGATCCCAAGGCCGTTGATAATAGGTTTAACCACATGGAGCCAAAGGTCCTTAAGAATCCCTTTGATAATGGAGCTACTGGGGACGCCTGTCACAGACTGTCTTATGGGCATTCGAATGCCCCGAGACGAAAGAAGTTCATGCAGCTGAGTCCAGAGTTCAACGGCCCGTTCGTACGTGAAAGTTTCAAGTGGAATGTGTAGAGGAACATTTCTTCCCGGTATCAGGGCTAATGCGTCGCATCGGTCTTGGTGCACATTGATAAGGACTACACTTCCAGATGAGGGTAAGTGTTCGAGGAGGTGTGCAGCTTCAGGCGGGCGAAGAAAATCTTTGAATAGAGGAATGTTGCGAATCTGCTCAAGAAGTTGCTCCATCTCGAGAGCGAGCTTGGCATGGATTTCTGCTTCTTGTTGCAGGGACACTTTATGTTCCATACTCGCTTCAACCCCAGAGATTTTTGCCTCTCGGGCTCCATGGCGTTCCAGGGCCATTGAAACCCAAGTAAAACGTTTTGCTAGGGCTTCATCATAGGTGTGCAGATCGTCCACTGAGGTACGAAGGCTGATTATTTGATTCCATACAAGACAGCGACCCTGTTCGAGCCACTCCAAAGCTAATCCGGGGTTTCCGGCGCTAAATGCAGCAGCAGCAGAAGAGGCAGATATGTCGGAAATATAGACAAGATTGTTGTGTCGGTTCTCAACAGTTTGCCCTAGTCCAGCAACTTTGGAGACAAGGTCGATGACTGTACTGTGTGCCTCTAATAATTGGGATGGATCAGATATTTGTGCCAATTCAGCCCATGCTTTGGCAGCATCAAGGCGTATCGATGGTGAGCCTGGCGTATAGGTAACACTGCGACGATAATTGAAAATAGACGCTTGAATATCAGTGAGTTCACCTGTCCTCTCAAAGCGACGCCTAAAAGAAAGCCCGAGACTCCTAAGCCACATGGACATGTCGGCGTGCCCATCCGGTGGAAGATCAATCGCTTTCTGGTGGTATGACACAGCTTCCTCTATGTCGCTGAGCTGACCTTCAGCTTCAAACCGACAAAGAAAAGAATTTCCAAGGTTGTTGAAGAATTGGGGCCTAGGATCTATCCCAGCCAGGACGAGCGATTGTTGTTGGCACACTATAGCACTAGAGATATCAGTACGATCCCCAGTGCGCTCAAAGCGTCGCAAAAGTAAACACCCCAGATTATTGATCCTCCCTGGTTTCGATGCATGTTCGTCTGGGGTAAGAGAAACTGCCCTGAATTGTAATGATACTGCTTGAGAAATGTCAGCAAGATCTCCAATATGGTCCGAGTCAAAACGTAACAGCAGTAATTGGCCAATATTGTTCAGGAGCATGGGAACGTTTAGACCCCCGTCACAAAGGTCAATAGCTTGCTGGTAGCATAAAACTGCTTCGTTGAGATCGGCGGCATCTCCTGTCCTTTCAAAACGATGGAGAAAAGATAATCCGAGATTATTTAGCATTGCAGGCTTGAATACGTCCTTGCGGCTGAGATGAACTGCTTTCTGGAGACATGTAATCGCTTGAGAAATATCGACGAGATCACCTGTGTATCCAAACCGATCCATGAATGAAGTGCCCAGGTTGTTGAGCCGCATAGGCATGCTTGAATGTTCTGAAGAAGATTCTTGAACTGCTTTACCTAGCCACGATATTGCTTCAGAAATATCACTGGCATCTTTTGTGTGACTAAAGCGTTGCGTGAACGAATTTCCGAGGCTGCTCATCCACATTGGCATATCTGCGTGGTTGGGGGGTGTTAGGAGAACTGCCTTTCGATGGGACGATATAGCTTCATTGATGTCAGCGAGATCCCTGGTCAACTCGAAGCGACTGAGTAGCGAATTCCCGAGGTTGTTGAGTCTACCAGCCTTGTCGGCGTGGTGATCAGGAGTTAAGCAGATAGCCGTTCTCTGAGACGATATTGCTTCCTCGATATCTGCGGGGTTCCCTTCGAGGTCAAAACGACACATTAGCGAAAGTCCGAGACTATTGAGCCACCTGGGCAAATCAGGGTGACCATCAGGCGCACTTTCGTTAGCATTTTGGTGACATTCTACAGCCCGATAGAGGTCAACTGTATCGCCTGTGGACTCAAAGCGAGAGAGGAGCGAGTTCCCAAGGCAATTTAACATTTCGGCAGTTCTTTCGTGACCATCAGGAAGGAGATCGAGGGCTTCTTCTTGGGATGATACTGCGTCGTCGATATCGGAGAGATTTCCCGTGCTTTCAAAGCGGCGCATAAGGGAGACCCCAAGGGCGTTTAGATATATAGGCATGTCTTCGTTGCCAGCTGGAGTGAGACCAATTGCTTGTTGGTGTAACGATATTGCTTTGTAAATATCAATTGTGTCGCCTGCTTGTTCAAAGCGAGATCGCAGTGCGATTCCAAGGTTATTCAACCTTTCCGGTTTCTTTTGATGACCATTCGCTGTTGTATTTACGACAATTTCAAGGTCATGAATCGCCTGACCGACATCCGATAAGTCTTCTTTGAGATTGTAACGCTCGAGATATGCAATGGCGGCGGCATGTAGGACAACCGTGAACTCCTCTGTGTCTGTATCCATATACCGCACAGCAAGAGTATAAGCGACAATGCAGTCATTTATGTCGCTTTCCTTCCTTGTCCGATAAAAGCGTTTCATGAGAAGATCTGCAGAGGATTTGAGAGGATGGGTTTTATCCTGAATGGAGTTCGAAAAATTCTGGATCTGCGTGAGGATCCCCATGTTTTCTTCCTTAACAGGATCGGATGCCCCTACAATCAAGTCAAAAGTGAGAAAATTTTTAGTATAAAATCGAGATGCAACAGACCCATTTCCAAGGATGCGCTCTCGCTGTGCGTTGGCGGCTCTGTACTAGTCGGCAATGATACTAATGCTGAGCTACCAGTGAGCAAGTCCTCTGGCCGCGGTGGCTCAGGGCCATGGATGTAGTGGGCTTGTTCTGGGATAAATGAATGCATGTTTCTGTCCTCCATCTCGGAAGACCGTGACGGTCAGTTCTGAAAGAGCGGTTGAATTCGAGATTAAGAAAGAACGGACAGCCTTCACCTGATCTTGCTGTCATCTGTATTGATGTTTATTACAAAAGATTCTCATGGGGTCGAGTTTCTATTCAAATGCGCAGAATGTTTTGAATAAGGATAGTAAAATTCATGAAGCAGAGCTGCAGCTCCTTTGAAGTTTGTTACCGGTGCGAGAGCCATTCATACAATTGTCTATGTTTCTCGGTACATGTCACAGAAACCCAGTAATCAACTGCCGATCACGTACATCCAATTCGACTCCCAAAAGCCATCGAAAATGACAGAAAACCGTTTTGGCACACGTCCAGTAGCAAGGAGGGAAGCTGCTTCCGAGAAAGGCGAGTCTTGTTCAAGGCTTTTCATGTCGACGTATTTAGATGTGACGAAGACTTTGAAAAAAGTGACTTCATTTGGCTGAAATCTGAAAGGGTCACCGCCCTGGTTTCCGTAGCCGATAGAGACCGTCTGGCTAACACGGAGCGGTCCAACCTGTACGGGCTCTGGGTGATAGAAACACTAGAAAACCTTGTAGTTGAGTACATCAGTAACCGTATAGAAAATCAACTTACTGCAATCTCGTATGTCGTAGCGTCAAAAGCGAAGACATACGGAAAAAGAGGGAGATGAAAATCACGAATGCTGAGGGTCATGCAGAAGAAGCTGTAGTGGTCGGTAATTTTTGCAGTCGCTGTGATGGCTGGCCCTTGATGAACGTCAGCCGTAAGTGGGGTCAGATGCTCTCCAGAGGTGAAGAAATCAGGGCCATCCTTTTCTGGACCGAAGGTAATCTCTCCACTTTCTTCACGTTTAATATCCCCCAAACGCTCGAGTTTGACCGTTAATTTATCGCCGACGGTGTTTGACTTATTTCGCCGAAGAAGGTGAAAGTTGAAGTGAGTCATCGCTATGATAATAGCGGAGGTATGCCCTGGAGTATTCGGAATAGCAGTTTCTGAAGCACTGGTGGCGTCTTTCGGAACGACTGAAATGAAGCGTTCGGCGTAACGAGGCAGGAACCCGTCCCGCCTTTCAAGCTCTAGACGGCTTCCTTCCAGAGAGAGGATTGCAACATCTGCCGCCAGATAGTTTGGATCCAAAACAGACCGACAATTACGTGATGGGTGTATGAACACCTTGAGGTGAGGTTGATTCCACTTTGTTACTTTGGCTCTCGAGTCACCCTTGAGTGTCCTGTGGTGAAGACCTTCGAATTGGCAGCTGAGGGGTAAGACTTTGGAGGGGTATAAACCTTGAAAACGGTCGTTTCCACTGGTAATTACGAACTCGGTTTCTTTATCGACCCCATGAATCGTGCCGATGGCGGCTGATACCTTCCCGTCCACGCTCAAGGATACTGGGAAATGGCGGCCGGTGTCCCTTGTGCTGAAGAGAATCTTGGTTTTATTTTCACCTTCCACGTATGGTGTCTGGTTTGGCAATCGGGTTTTGCTTGCTGGGCTTTCAAGAGTATGGAACAGTCCAATGTATGTGGTTTCAGAGAGGACGCATTCGGGGTGTCGGAGAAGGTCGAGAAGGACTGACGTGAAAGCTCCTGCATAGCGATTGCCGACGGTGGTGAACCCTTCGTAGGCTCGCTCGTTGTGTTGGCAGGCAGCGAGTAGGACGTGAGATTTCAGGGGCGGATATGGAACATAAGGATCACGATCATGGACATGCGAAGTAAGATTGGTTTGAGAGTTCGGAGGGTCTTTGTCCCAGATATCGCTGTCGAGCCCTGGTGGAAAGGGTGAATCTGGAGGCGGGAGGTACCGTGAATTCTCTATGTCCGAGTCCCGTCCCATCCCTCCAGAATGACACGAGTCGAATATTGCAGTCTGATCGTTAAATTATTAGGTATCTAAGTAAGTTATATGACAAGAACACGTACGATGTTGTCTCCTTTGAGCGATGCTAATTGTCGCATGAGGGATTCGAAGGTACGATCTGGAATTCCTCGTACCCCCGACCCGATGTTATGTGGGCATATGCTTTCCATCTTATTCCCGGTCAGCCATTTCTCTCCGATAAACTCTTCGCTGCCATGTCCGGCAAAGTAGAAAACCATCGCGTCATCCCGTTGTATCTTCTGATTGTCGATGAGATGAGTTTGGAAGGCAGTTAAAATGCCGTCTCGCGTCGCTTCTGTATCTCGCAGATGCTTTATATGGAGTGGATTTGCATGAAGGGATTCGGTCAAGAATCTGCAGAAGTTTTCGCTGTCGCGGACACATCCTTTTAAATTCCGAGTGTCGACATCTTCGTATTCATTTATGCCAATAATTAAGGCAAATAAATGATCGTTGATCGTGGTATCAGAAGTGATTGCAGCTCTATCTGGGTGTTGTTCTGGGTAAACGTGGCAACTGATGGTAAATTTCAACGATGAAAACTGCAGTTCCGGTACGTGACCTCACCATTCTGATTGTGGCATCATCGTAAATAGCGGTTCTTATTGGAAGCCTCCAAATCGTACTGCGGATTGAAAGATGCCTACGTTCGAACGAATTTCAGGTTCTAACCGTAATGTGAGTCTTAAGATTAGGTGGTCTATCGCGAAACTCAGTCAATACTCACCGCAAGATGTAGCTAAAAATCTATGCAGCGGAAGAGTGCCTATTAATAAAATAGAAATGTCCTGGGAGTACGGTGTATATGGTGAATAGTAATCGATAATCTCTATTATTAGTCTGTCAACCTCTGTCATCATCCTTCAAAGTAAGGACAAACACTTACATATGGCTTGTGATCTCGCTCTCGGACGAAGGCTTGGGGAATAGCGCGAACCAACTATGAATGCATTTCGCCCGTCTGCGGATGAACTTCTAGAGCTGATGTCCTAGCCTTTGAAGAAAAGAATCTGTTGGAAGAAATATGTAAGCACGGTATTCAACTTGGATGACCCAGTTCCTTTCACTCACTTCTACCTTTGTTCAACTTTACAGTTCACCCAGAAAGCCATGTTGCACGAATTGTAGGTACTCCATATCCCAGGAATAAGAGCTCAGAGGAGAATGATTGTAAAGAGCAAAAACAATTTCAACTCCGCTCTCCCCCTCATTTTGCTCGATCTCCATCCTTCGAGTGTCCAGATCCAAGAAATATGACCGAGACGTATAATTCCTCATATTTCTCTACGACTTTGTGACTCACTTTCTATGCTCTTTGCAGACAACCCGTTTCCGAAACTTCCCGTGTTCAGTGTTCACCCTCCTGATAGTTAAGCCACCAAGACACGTACGACGCCCAAACCCCAAGACTGGCAGGCTGCGCAAGGTCAAAGTCTGTGGGTATTATGCCTTGAGCACTGACGGCCTTGATGCCTGGATCAAGTAGAGAAACTTATTTCAAGACACGAATTCAGTTAACAAGCGACTTCGTGCTCTCTCGAAGATCATGGGCAGCCTGCCTGACGACGATTCTTTTCGATGGGGTGTTGTAACTTCGAACACGGAGGACACATATCTTAGGTGCTTTATAGTTGGCAGCAATGAAACCAAGGAAGATCTGATTAGGGCATACACACCTGCACGAGCAAAACGCCTTGCCAAAGTGTTGGGGATGAAGGACGAGCCACCCAAGTGGTATTATTATCAAAAAGATTTCGATTGATTCATGTCTGCCTGTACAATACCTTGGATTGACATCACCACGTTGTACCGAGCCTGTTCGTTGTTCGTGAAGCTCATGTATTCATTCTAAAAAATGAAAAAAAGCACATTGTATTCTCTTTCCTGCATCATTCTGACCACCATTTTCTGAATAGTACACGATGAATACATGTTGGTCACAGAATTTGGATATAGTAGAACATATTTTAGTTTTCCGAGTTGCAGCGAAGGTCCCTAGCACTCGGGGTCTGGGCTAATACTGACATGCCGGGACAATTACGAGGATTGATTCAGCGTTTGCTTGGAGCTGCTGTAGGGATTTCCCACTCGCGGGGCGAGTCCAGCGCCGGCAAGAATATGGTGCGTCATCTCACTGAATTTGACAATAACGCCGTTCTCGGAGCCATCCAGGAAAGCACAGAAGATATGGCGCAGTGGCTTAGACTTCGAGGACCACAACAGCTGACGCGCGTTGGCCAAGTTGAGTCAGGAATAGTTTGTAGGTAAAATCGGGCAATTCAATGAGGGGTTGACAGGCGTCAGGTTGGAAAATAGGGAGGAGAACTACTGAGCTTTCTGTCATCCGATCTTGCTGCAAGAATAAGGAACGAGCATTTTTTTTGACAGGACGACAACACCTTAAAGACACGGACCAGTCGAACGACGTTGTCAGACCCAAAAAAACTCAGCAGTAGCACCAAGCGCGAGCAATTGCAACTTGGTGACTTGGGTCTCTCCTACGCAAACAGCGGGGAAGAAAATATAGATGCGAATATCGACGATACCGACAAGGACGACAGGGAAGTTGCAGAACTCTTGAAGTTGCTTGTACTGCAGTATGAACGAGCTCAATAGTGAACGAGCTGATATGTGACATCAGACCTCTGCCTATGCGATTATTCTGCTATAAGCGAGGATGGTTTTGAGAAGAGGGTTTCCCTCAAGATCCACGATGTTCTTGAGCACCAGTAACAGGAAGAACTTCATTCCATCAACAGTGGTTGGTCTTGATGTTATACGCCCAAACGAGCTTCGCGTTCTCAGTACCATCTTGACCAATTGCTCCATAGATATTTCCTCTAATCGCGGTCTCGCGAAGCTTCTCGTTGTCGTAAATTTCTAAGGCCAGGGTGACCTAGTCGGTGACATGATTGACGTCTCGCGGATTTACTTCGACTTGTTCACGATGAACTAGAAAAACACTTAAGCATTGGGAGTTGAAAATGGCTGCAGGGGATCCACCAGGACGACCAAGACGCTGCCAATAGTTTCCGATAGCGAATAAGCAGGGCATACAGAGTACATACACCTAATTGTAATTGAGAAAGGTGATTATCTACTAAGTTATAACAAAGTGCATACCTCGACAGATTCTTTCGTGTTCGTAGAAATATAGACCATCCAAAATTTCAACCATCCCATAAGCTCAGCTGACACGAATGAGACACGTATTATGGAAATACCAAAAAATAACGTACCCTCAGAGTCGGAAACATCGATGCACCACAGCAGGTGAAGAAGACCCGTCTGGAAACACACTCGAAAGGTAAGGTCTTCGAGGCACAAATCAGCCTCGCTTTCTCGAAGAAGCCGCTGGAGGGCACGCGAGCACAGGTCTTCCGTAACCTGTACTAGGACTTCCGCTGCTGGTTGACTGCATTGGTGCGGTCACTGCATTTAATAAGGAGTTCTTCCTGGACCCTATTCACAAGGTTGATCGCCCAAATGTCGTGGTCCAATTCAACGATAAAAAAAAGGGCATTCTCTGCAGGATGCTGGACAGTCGAGGCTGAAACGGAATGACGGTGAAGTTTGAAGCTTTGAAGCTTTGAAGAGGTGGGTTTAGCATCACGCGACGTTCTATCACGAGCGCATGATCTACGCGTGACCGTGAAGTATGGGACATCCCGTCCAGGCTTGAACTGAACTTCCATCTATCCAACCCGTTTACTCTCTCTGAAATGTCAGAAAGGTGAGTTTTTTCCCGTGATGCGATGCGACGCTTTGCCATATGCATCTTGAATATCTGACCTGTTTCTCCTGTTTCTGCAGCTCGGCTGTAACCACACCCCCACGAGTTGACGCGAAAGTCCCCAAAGCGCCAACTCAGGTTCGACGACCACACCCCAAGACTGGCAAGTTACCTCCTATCAAAGTCTATGGATATGCTCTGAGCATGGATGATATCGAAAACTGGGCTCAAGAGAATAAAGCTTTCCTAAAGGCAAACATCTGCGGTCGGCAGTACGGTGCTCTTCAATTAATTTTGAGCAAGCTGCCGTATTCTTATCGGTGGGGCGTCGTGCGCCCACACACGGGCGGCATCATTTTGAAGTGTATTATTATTGGAAGCAATGAATCGCAGGAGCAACTGATCAACGCGTACATTCCTGCTCGAGCCAGGCGCGTTGCCAAAGTTTTAGGAAGAGAAGGAGAGTCGGCGAAGTGGTACTATCTTCGGGAAGACTTCGAAACCGACTGGTGAAGCCAGCCCTGTCCGCCACTTGGCCTGACATGACCTTTTATTCTGTCTTCAATTACGACCACCAGTTTTACGATATCCGCCCCAACCGAACACTGTTGAATACTTAACTTATAAGACCTGCAGTTCTTCAAAACCTCATTTCCTATAGCTCATCTTTTATCTCGTGTTTCTCTATTGAGGCTTTTCCAATTAGTGTAACAAGGGAGAGGCAGAATACGACCAACCTACAGATAATTACGTTCAGTGATGGGCATGCTGCCAGTGCCAAAGGTTAGTCTGTGACTTCGTTCCCAATCCCTGTTATCGTTTTCTGCACAGTCGCCGCCATTGTTACGCCTTTGTACCATGACTTCAAGACGAAAATAGCTTTATTATATATAACACTTTGATTGAAAAATAGTAGTACATGATTTGAAGACAACACAATATACAGGCTACAGTTAAAAAAAATAAATCGTGTTCGCACTTACCATCTGTGTAGAGTTCCATGGCTCATGGTTCAAGCACCGTGTCATGCGTCCACTTCTACCAAAATAATCAGAATCCAGGAGCAATATAGATAGACAGAGAAAACCCACCAGAATCATTACGTGCACTACCACGGGCAAGATTCACTTCGATGGCGAGTGCCAGTTGCTTTCGGAGAAACTGGTCCATGAGATACAGTCTTTGATTTGAAGCCGGGGTACCCAGTCGGATGTTGCCAGACCATCCCAAAAGATCGTTAGACGATGATGGCCACGCAGACTCAATATCGTCAACGTCTCTTTCAAATTGCTCGCCTGTTATGCCTTCGAAGCGTTTAATAGGCTTGCTAACAGGCTGTTCATCGTCAGATTCCTGTTGGGACTCTTCGTCCTCCGACTCGGAGTCCTCGTCATCTCGATTTTCCTTGAAGATACTCAGAGCCAGCACTGAATCCACATCAGCCTCATTCTCTTCGTCGCCTTCTTCCACACTGCGAGAACCATCTTGTATTCCGTCGTTACCTTCCTCGCCGTCTTCTATAGCATTATCACCATGGCTGTCCTCTTCGTTGCCCTCCAAATTACCATCTTCACTGGCATCTTGCGCTTCTCTCGCCATCGCCTCTGCTTTGGCTTTCTCCGCAGCCAAATACGCTCTTTCGTAGAAATCCCGGACCCAACGTTTTGGAAGGTCCTTCGGCAACACATAGTTTTTTCTGTGTGCAATTTTCCACTGATACCACTCGCCCGAAAGAGCGATCAACAGTACTTCGTCGAGTTGGTCGTAGACTTTGGAGTTAAAGAGAACTGCGGCTTGACCTTCAACTGCCTGAACAGCGCTCAATAACACAGAGTCCAATTCGGACATGAAGATATCCGGTTTCTTGATGCTGCGTGAAATGGGGCGTTTGACTTCCCCGAGACCAACTACAAAGCTTGAGGTGACTTTTATTTGGTGCCACTCTAGATTCAGCAAATCTGTATTGTCGTCGTCCAAGTCTGGACCCGGTGGGCTGCTCGCAAGAGGATCAGCGTCGTGTGGAATATTAGGGGTTGCATCAGCGTCAGGAGAGTTATTATCTGGTGCGGCATCGTCAGATTCATCGGCTTCTGTGTCATCGACATTCCGTGGCTCCCAGAATGTGGCCACGAATCCGAAATCAGGGAGGACTTCATCCGTGTTTCCCTTGCGTGCCGGTTGTGTCGCCACAGAGCTGTCGAAGTTCAGAGGCACCTGGTTGTCGCGAATGCGATACAAGTTTAGTTGCGGAAAGACGAGTAAGTTGGTTTGACCTTCTACAATGGAGCAGAAAAGGTCGCCCAAAGGGCCATAGAATGGGGTCTCAATACCCCTTGGGTTATACTGGCGGCTGAATGCGTTAGCTAGGCCGATGGAACGACAGAGACGTCGTGCTGGGTTTGATCTATCGCCAGGAGGTTTGTAGTCGCGAAAGACAACCCCAGCCGACATTATAGAAGCAAAATTTCAACGCAGAGAGTGTTACAAGTTGAGTGGGTGCGTTTTCAATCAAAAAACCGAAATATATGGAACGTGGAAAAGCGAGTTTTTCCCGATTGACCGCCCATTGTTAACAAAAAGTAGAACACAATGGAACGAAGGAGTGCCATCGGCCGCCATGGAGGGCCAAGAAATGGGTAATAGGCGGCGTATTGTGGTTTCTGAACCTGGTCCCTCATGATCAGCATAAGTTGTAGCAGATGGCCGCTAATTATCTGCAAAAGAGTCCCCAACACAGCTTTGAGAAGACATTGTTCGAGTAGACAATGAGTAGCCCCAGAGTAGGACTATGTAGTAGTGCCGTGAATGTAGCTAGAATAGTCACTAGTCATCGTTGCCAGTATTACAACCGCACGCTTCTCTTCTGGTCACGTGACGATTGGTTCAAAACCCCGTCGTTCAAAGCCACACTTGAACCAAACACCCATCTTGTCCATTTACTCCCTGAAATGTCAGAAACGTGCGTTTTTGTTCGTGATACAATCCACCACTCTTCGAGTATCTGATATGCTTTTGCAGCCCTACTGTAACCCCAGCACCTCCAGTTCAAACCCTCGGGCCCAAACCGCCAACCCGGGTTCGACGGCCAAATCCTAAGACTGGGAAGTTACCTCCTATTAAAGTCTGTGGCTATGCTTTGAGCATGGAAGAAATCGAAAACTGGGCTCAAGAGCATAAAATCCTTCTCGACGAGAACTATTGCAGTCGACAGTATGGCACTTTTCAGTTGATTCTAAGCAAACTGCCGGACTCTTTTCGATGGGGCGCCGTGCGCGCACACACGGGTGGCACCGTTTTGAAGTGCATTATTATCGGAAGCAACGAGACGAAGGAAAAGTTAATAAACGCGTATACTCCAGCGCGGGCCAGACGAGTCCTGAAAGCTCTAAGAAGGGAAGGAGAGGCGCCGAAGTGGTACTATCTCCGGGAAGATATCGAAACCGACTGGTGAAGCCCTGTACATGGTATCGGTGATGACTATAACATGAACGTTCATTCTTCTTCGCTCTATTATTGTGTATGTAAAGTTCAACTCTGTATGGTATTCGCTCCAACCGATTATTGCTGTATTACTTTAGTGCCAGTGTTCCAGATGAGTTCCCCGAAGCCTCGCTACTTATTGAACTCACATACTTATGAGCATGTCATTGAGGAACTTCTTTTTGATTGCGTGACGATATTGGCAAGTTAAAGATGTTTTGTACTTCGAGGTCTTGCCGAATTCGAAACGAACGTAATTCCGAAAGCAGAAACGGATCAACTTGATCGCTGATCGAAGCATCCCGCGTCGCGTCCATCCCTCCAAGTTAAGTTACCACAAATAGCAGTAATTAGGGTTGCTCACGGTGTCATTTTTTGTTTGTTTTTGGATCCGTTTTTTTTTTCGTTTTTTCAAAAAAACAAAACGAAAAACAACGTCAAAAACGGCCGAAAAAACGGGTTTTTGAAAAAAACACCTACGCGAAGTGTTTTTTTCAAAAGTCCCGTTTTTTCCTTGTTTTTTCGTTCCCGTTTTTCCAACCTCCTTTGAAACTCCGCTTTTTGGTCTTCTCACCGCCTCTCCCTCCTTCCTCCGACCACGTCACTCACCGGTACGCACCTCTTCCTTCCTTTCTGACTGTTCGGCGTTGCTCAAACGATGCCGAAAGATAAATTAACCACAATCCGGTCTAGAGAGTCTCAGGTTAAGGGTGGTAAGGCCCCGAGGAAGCCTACTTCGAAGGCTGTCGCTGCCACGTCGGATGTCCAACAGGAAACTGCGACCACCACGAAGCGGTTTTCCATCAAGTGGACGTCGTAGAGGGCTGAAACGCTTCTAGACTGGCTTGACGACCTCCCTGATGACCGTGCCCTCCTTTTCTCCGACTCCACTGCCAGTCAAAGGAAGAAGGCCGCGCGTACGTCACAACAAAAGGCAGGAAATCCCGGTACCACGAGGCAATGTCCAAGGCGGTCTTCGACTGCGACGAAGAAGACCTCGAGATTTGGAGTTTGGGAGGCAAATGGAGACGAGAGCACGGCGGCGTAATGCGAGGGCGCTTTCCTTCTACGTTGAGTAATTTTACTTCTGTCATACTTTCTCTACATTCGCGCCATCGACAAGACGCCTCGTCGACAACCTTAGCTATCCTATGACCATTGCGGATGATCTCTGCCGCTTATTCTTCCGGTTTTCGTACCTCACTTATTTCTCTACATTCGCACCGTCGACGAAACTCCTCCTCGATACCCTTAGCTATCCTCCGACCACTGCAGATGATCTCCGCCGCTTATTCTTTAGGTTCATGTAGTTCACTTATAGTGTAGTTGTATCCAGTCCGTTGTATCTAGGTACTTAAGTACTTAGCAATAATACACTTTTCTTGCCCTCACAAGACTGAGTCTAAGCTCTTCGTATCTAGCTTCCTACAGACTACAGTACAGCTCATACGTCTGGATATCCATGTAAATTACTGATTTTGAACACTTGTGCTTGGAAATAGCGAGCATGTGGTTGATGGGGCGCTGTGGGAGTTATAGAGGGGACGGGAGACAAGCGGCGCCTTCTCGATCAATGGCAGGAGGAAGTCTGAGCGGAGCTATAAGTCAGCCGGTGTGCCGGAGACGGTCTAAGTCTCGTTTTTTGTTCGTTTTTCGCGTTTTACGGGGAGGGCAGACTCACAGTAGCTGTTTTTGGTCTGTTTTTCGTTTTGTTTTTTGTTTGTTTTTACCGCCAAAATTTTCATCTTGGCGGTAAAAACAAACAAAAAACAAAGTGAAAAACAGCCTAAAAACAGCCCAAAAACGCTACTGTGAGGAACCCTATTACCAAGTTTAGTCGCGACTCTCTTTTTCTCCTCGTATAAGAACTGAGTAAATTTTAGATCCTATATCCTTTTTCCAAGGGCTACGACTAGGAATACCTGTAGGACTCGGACAGCCACTACGCATGATTCAAGTTATCGGTCCTGCGTCTCTGCAGGCAGGACCCGGGAAGCTCACGCTAAAACTTGCCCGGATTGCGCGGATTTGAGGCCGAAAAATCGCAAAAATCTTGTCCATTTTTCGCGGATTTGACGGTGCATCACGCAAAACCTTGTCCTCTTTCGCGGATTTCAAATGGCTATGGGGAAGAACTTTTGAGGTAGCCTGTGTGTGCGGGGAAGGGTTCTAGGTAGAGCCAGCAGACACTAACACTTAGGGGAAAGGGTAGAATTTGAAAGGAAAACGGGTGCTAGCGGAGCCTGAGGCGCCGCAGGCCCCGAAAAATTTGTTTTATTTTAGGAAAAGTGCAGCCAAACCTTGTCCGATTTCACGGATTTGAGGCCTAAATCATGACGGATTTCAGACTCGATTCTAGGGTTTTTCCCGGACAAGTTTTGGAGGGAGCTTCCCGGGTCCTCTGCAGGCCCCGTGAACGAGGATTACATGACGTCCTGGAGGCTGGAGCGGATGAGGGCTCCACCCACCATTGATCACATTTCATGACAGGTGCCCCAAGTCATGCATCGACTGGACCAGTGCCGACTTCCTCTAATATTGCTTCCACAACATTTCCGTCTCCCCACGATCGTATGACACAGACTAACGAACGGCGAGCAGTGGTCTTTGTTCGGATCTGGAAGCGTTTCGCTTGGTTTTTTTTTTTTTTCTTTTTTGAATCTCTTTATTAACGTGCAACAAGTAATCTACGTACTAAGACGCACGGGTTTCGCTTGGATTGCGCATGGAACTTTAAAATTCGCGGTCGGGACACGATCATGTGATCAATTAATTACAATGTGCCACTCGACTTGAAGTTGAACCCATCTGCCATCTATCCTCTCCACAATGTCAGAAGCGTAAGTTCTGACCGTGTTTTTACGCGCCTCTATTCTCGCTCGAATATCTGACCATTTTTTTTGCAGCTCAACCAGTACTGTAACTTCTAATTCAATTTCCGCCACGAATCTCGCGCGAGGCCCTGGTCCCAAAGGACCCAAACCGCCAACTCAAGTTCGATGCCCGAACCCGAAGACTGGGAACCTCCCCCCCATAAAAGTCTGCGGCTATGCTTTAAGCATGGCGGACATCGAAAACTGGGCCCAGAAGAACAAAGTCTCTCTAGACACGAACATCTGCAATCGGCAATTCTGCGCTTTCCAGCTGATCCTAAGCAAGCTGCCGGATTCTTTCTGGTGGGGCGCGGTGCGCCCGCACACGGGAGGCGTGGTTTTGAAGTGCATCATCATTGGGAGCGACGAGTCGAAGGAGAAATTGAAGAACGGGTACAGTGCAGCGCGGGCCAAACGCGTCCTCAAAGCTCTAGGAAGAGAAGAAGAAGCACCGAAGTGGTACTACCTTCGAGAGGATTTCGAGTCCAATTCATGAAGCCCTGTACTCGATGCAGGCGATGGCTATAACATCACCGTTCATTCTGTATCTCTAACGACTCATATATATATATATCATGTGTATATTAAACTCGACCTGTACATTATCCGTCCCAATTTATTATTGTTGAAACTTCCAGTTCCTCAAAGCCTCGTTATCTGAACGCGAAAGAATTTCTCGCCGTCGCTGCAGACAGTGAGACACTGCCAGAACGCGGTCACATGATCAAAAGATTGTAACATATTTGTCCCACCGACTTGATTCTTGAACCAAACTCTCATCTATGAAATCTATGAAATGTCAGAAGCGTAAGTTTTGTCCGTAAGCGTGTTGCCACACGCTTCTATAGCTACGCTTGCTCGAATAAATATCTGACCGCTTTTTTTGGTAGTTCAACTAGTACTGTGACTCCTAATCCGACACCTCCAACTCCCGTCGCGAATCCTGCACGAGGTCCTAAACCACCAACCCAAGTTCGACGCCCAAACCCTAGGACTGGGAACCTCCCTCCCATCAAAGTCTGCGGCTACGCTCTAAGCATGGCGGACATCGAAGACTGGGCTCAAAAGAATAAAGTGTTTCTAAAGAGGAACCCCTGCGACCGGCGGTTCTGGGCCTTCCAGCTGATCATGAGCCGGCTGCCAGATTCTTTTCGATGGGGCGTCGTGCGTCCGCTTGCTGGGGGCCCCGTGTTGAAGTGCATTATCATTGGAAGTGACGAGTCGAAGGAGAAGTTGAGGAATGGGTATAATCTTGCAAGGGCCAGACTTGTCCTCAAGGCTCTGGGAAGGGAAGGGGAGGTGCCGAAGTGGTACTATCTCCGAGAGGACTTCGATTGAAGCCCTGTACGCGATGGTACATTGGATGTAGGCGATACATCTACGTATCTGCAGCGGGACACGGAGGAAGTCCTTGCGTGGATGGAGCTTTCGCCGGGCGAATATGTCAGCGTCGCTCGCCAAATTCACAGTCTTTTTTTTGTCGATAATCAGTACCATCCAGTGGCCAATACCATCTGGTGCCCCAAATCAAACACCGACAGAATCAATGCCGACCTTCTGGCGTACTTGTACACAAATTAACGAACCGCCGCTTTTGTGCGCGTCCCGTCCAACCAGTAGTGAGAGCATTGCAGCTCTTTAGAATTTTAATCCTACTAACGACCATTTACCAGTCTTACTCAAGGGTCAGTCACCCCTTGGCGTTCTACTACTTATAGTACTCCAACTTGTTCTCGTCACCTCGTCCATACGCCTAGAAAACGTTCGGGAGTGTGCAGATTCGCTATTTAACCATAGGATGACCCTCCCATTCCTAAAGCTGGTACTTACAGTACTTTGAGCTAGAGGTGAATTACTGAATATGACCATTACCTTTACATCCAGCAGTCCCCATCACGGAGGATGTAGAGCTTTGAATATTATTACGATTTACAGAACCTAAAAGGAATGTCCAGTCATCGATGGCCATATGCACGGACGCAATTCAAAATCCCGAACAAAAGATTGCCCAGTGTGTTGCTGTAGTCCATAACCACCACCACAACCACCAGTCTGATTCTTGAACCAAACTCTCATCTTCCTCCCATCTATCCTCTTCGAAATGTCAAAAAAGAGTAAGTTTTCTCCATAATGCCACTTACATCTACGCTTTTTGCAGTATCTGACCAGCTTTTTTGCAGTTCAACTTGAACTCCTTGTTCAACGCATCCAGTTTCTGTCGCGAATCCCGCACGAGGTCCTAAACCGCCAACCAAGGTTCGACGCCCAAACCCCAAGACTGGGAACCTCCCTCCCATCAAAGTCTGCGGCAATTGTTCTCTGTAAATCTGCAACTTGTAGCGTTGCTCTACTCCGCAGAGCCATGTCAATGCCTGCTACTCATGATTGTGACATTTCGCGGTCAATCCCTTTCAGTTCCGATTCATTCCGCATCGTCTATATATTCCCTCAGTAAATAGCCCCACAAAAGGCGTTTAAATTGGAGGAAAGGCCATCCCCTCCTTGTACCGGCGCCTATACTCTACTTCAAGCTCGAGGTGGAGGTGGGCACCATGGCCGTCCGTCCGTCCGAACATCTCCCCTGGAAACGCCTGCAGCGTCGGGGTAACGGACAGGAAACACCACTGCAGAACTTGAAGAGAAAGAAAATGTATCGAGCCACCCACCGACGGAACGGAGGCAATTGGAAATCGATATCCCGATCGAAAAAATCGCTCAGGGGTCGTTGTCCATAACCACCAACCACAAGCACACAAGCACCACCCTCCCCCTCACAGCACCCTCACCACCCCCCTCATCACACCCCATCCCACCCCATCCCATGGCCAACTCCCCCAGGTCCCCCAAATCCAGCACGCACTGGACCACAACCGACCTCCTCGCATACAACATCTCCATCGTCCCCCTCCCCGCGCACTCGTTCTTCCCCAATCCCGCTGGCGCGGAGCCGGCTTTGGATCACCTCGACCCCGCTGTCCTTACTGGCCCTCTTGACACTGACACGGCCGCCTCAGACGAACCTGATATCAATATCAATATCAATACCAATATAAATACCAATACCCCTCCAACCGACGCCACACCCAACGCACCCGACACAGCAGCAGCACCCGACGCAGCACCACCCGACAACGCCTTCCTCGCACACCTCGCCCTCGCCACGAGCCCGCGCTCCGCGCCGTTCCACGCCAGCGCGCTGGTCGATTGTGCGACGGAGGCACTGTGCCTCCTCGGGTTCGGCGATCGCGCGTGCGGGGCGCTCGTGGTAAGGCGGTACGCTATCCCGCTTACCGTGTGTGGGGATAGGGAGAGGGAGGGGAGGGCGGACGTGTGTGTGCTTCACCGGGCTACTACGCTCGTCTTGCTCGTGCTCGTAGTCGTTGGCGTTGCGCCCACCCAGCCCCAGTCCAGCCCAAGGCCAAGCACAACCACAACCACATGCGCAGTCGCACAAGCGGACCCGGAGCCAGATGCGCAGATCATAGCATCAGCCATCGCCGCGTTCCAATCCAACAACTCCAAACGCACCGCGCTCGGCTTGCCTCCTCTCAACACGATGACAGTCCCGTGCATCGCGATGTTTGGCACGCGGCCTACGTTTTATCTCGTCCCTGTTACCCGCGAGTTGAGCGATGCGGTGGTGCGCGGGGTGTATCCTGTGGAAAGGACGAGGGTGAGTAAGTGCGTTACTACGAGGGCGGGGGGTGGGGCGAGAGTGGAGGGTGGGGATGGGGAAGGGATGGAGGACGTCGAGTATAGGAAGCTCGCGCTACGGCGCTTGCTTGCTTTCAAGGAGCTGGCGAAGAGCCATTGGGAGCGTATTGCGAGCGGACTGTAGGTGTTATCAATGTCAATCCATTACATAGCCGCAAATGGGAATACCTTCCTATCCAGGCTCAACCGCTGTCGATGCAACACCAAAAGCACGACATGAACGGTACAGCATACATATTCCAAAAGCATATATACACGAAACAACGAGCCATGCAGTCATACAGTATGTAGCTACAGCCGCGCCATGATCAATGAGCTTGAAAAGAAACAAAAACGTGAAACGAGAACGAAAGCCGAAAGAAATCGAAGATGAGTTAACGTCACGTAGTACCCGTGCTAGTGCTAGGATATCACCACGATCCAGCACACAAGCAATTTTATAATCAAGCACGCCCCCTCCTCGACCTCCACACCCCTCCCCCCCCTCCACCCGCCCCTCCACCACGAGTCCCACCAACAGTCTGGAACCCGTCCTCGTCCTTCTTCGGCTCCTCTCTCTCTCTCTCCTTGGCACTGGCAGGAGCAGGCGAGCCCGGACGGGGCGACGCAGTCCCGGATAATCGAGCCGGCACGGCAGCGGCAGCAGCAGCAGCAGGGGCGGCGCCATTCGAAGCCCCTCCCCCTCCCCCTCCCCCTCCACCTCCAGCAGCAGCGCGGTCCTTCTCCTCCTGTCTTTGCCTCCACCCGCCTCCGCCGCCGAGAGCGCCGGGGCGGTACTTGGCTGGGGCGGGGCTCTCCGATCTTGCAGGCGCATCCGCCCCAGCTGCCCCAGACGGGCGGGTAGGCGTAGCAGGCACAGAATTGACAGGCGTGCGCCTCCACACGCTCGGCTCCTCCTTCTCCTTCGCCGCACCAACCCCAGCAGCAGCCACACCAACCGCACCCGCCCCAACCCCAGCAGCACCCAAAGGCTTCCTCCCAAACCCAGCCTTCTCCGCCGCCTTCTCCGCCGCCCTCGCCGCCCTTCTCGCCTCCGCCTCCTCCTCTCTCTGCTGCTGCAGCCGCGCCTTCTCCATCGCCTCCTGCCTCTCCCGCTCCCTCACCTCCCGCCTCTCCCTCGCCTCCCTCTCCACCCGCTTCCTCTCCTCCTCCTCCCTCTCCCTTTCCCTCTCCTTCTCCTCCCGCCTCCTCTCCTCCTCCGCGAGGCGCTCGGCCTCCTTCCGCGCCTCCTCGCGCTCCCTCTCCTCTTTTTCTTTTTCCTCTTTCTCCTTCCGAAGACGCTCCTCTTCCCGGGCTTTCACCACCGCCTTCCGCCTCTTCTCCTTCTCCTCCGCCACCTTCCTCCCCGCCGCCTCCCTCCGCCTCTCAAACTCCACCCCGCGCTTCTTCAGCACCGCGCCCTTGCGCTCCTCATACTCCGCGCGCATCCTTCCCAGCCTCTTCTTCGTCTCCAGGTCCTCGGAGTGCGCGGCGAGGGAAGCAGCGCGCCTAGCGCCTTGGACGGCAGAGAAGGTGTCCAAGTCGGATTTCTGCTGCGCGTCGTAGTCCGACGCGAGGAGCGGCTGCTCGGCCTTGCGAAATGCGCGCTCGAGGTGGTCGATCCGCTTCGCGGTGATCCGCAGCCGCTCGTGCAGCTCCTTTTTCTCTTTTTCGAGCTGGGCGACTTGGATCGTTATCAGCCCCTCCGTATCGTACGTCTCCAATTTCTACATCAAACAAAAAAACCCTCAAATCAGCCATCACCCTCAAAAAAAAAACCCCCAAAACCCACATCAACATCAACAGTCTTCAAAATCCCCTTATCCACCAAACTCTGCGCATACTTCTTCGCCTCATCAATCCTTATATTCTCAATCTCCCTCTTCGTCCGCTCCATCTCCCTTTTCCTCATCTCCTCCCTTGCCCGCCTGCCCTCCTCCTCCTTCTCCTTCCTGCTCGACTCCAGCCGCCGGCTGGACTCCTCCTTCTCCTTGCGCACGGAAAGCTCGGAGAGCAGCTCCCGCCGACGAGCGGCGAGCGCGCGCCGGAGTTGGAGCGCTTTGCGTTCGGCGGAGACGGAGGCGAGGAGGGTGGTTAGGTGGGAGGATTGTTCGGCGGGGGTGGGGGGAGGGGGGGGGGGAGCTGGGTGAGGGTGGTGTGCAGGCACACCGCGACTTTGCTAAGGCGCGTGCGGACGAGGTCGGCGGTGGACGGCTGGATCGTGCTTTCCTGCTGGGCCGCCGCCGCCGACGCCGCCGACGTAGACGTCGAGGAGGAGGACGAAGACGAAGACGAAGGGTGCCCCTCATCGCGCACGACATACGGATCATCCACAAACGCAATACTCCCGTCCTTATGGTCCACCCGCACACTCAGCTCGCCGCGCCTCGCACACCCCATAATATACGCCTCCACCTGCTCATCATCAAACGCGCCCTCCAGGCCCGCCGCGCGGAGCGGCGCGACGAGCGCGAGGAGGCTGCTGATCTTGATCGTCGAGTACACCTGGGACAGCTGGGAGAGCAGGCGCGAGAGCAGCGCGCGCTGGAGGAGGGGGAGGTAGGGCGCGAAGGCGGCGGCTGAGGCGGAGGCGTTTGCTTCTTCGGAGGAGGGGGAGGAGTCAGCGGAGGCGGCGTCGGTGGGGGTGGAGAGAGTGTGCAGGAGCGGTGCGAGGGATGCGCAGAGCGTGAGTGGGTCAAAGGTCACTTCGAGGATGTTGTATAAGGACTTGATCAGAGGTGGGGAGAGCTTGAGGACGTCACGTGAGAGCTGCATTGAATATTAGCTCGTTGCAGCAGATGATGAATTCGAATGCACTCACAGCATCCTTCAACAACCCCGAGCGAGTCGGCACACGGCTGAGGCCAAGCAACGCCGTCAGCCTCGCATTCTTCCCCTTCAGCTCCTCCCCCTCCTCCGCATGCAGGCCGACCGGCACCGCCAGCGCGCTCACCAGCACCTGCGCCGCCAGCCTGCCCATCTCCAGCTCCGTCTTTCCCCCAATCGAAGTAACCACCGCATAATACCTGCTCCACGCAGCAGCATGGTACAGCGCGTTCCCACTCATCAAGAATATCCTCGTAAGCTTCTCGTAATACCCCGCCATCATCGCGGGCCTCGGGGCCTTCTTCGCCATTGTGAGGAGGTTATGCACGTCCTCGACGGATCGGAAGGCCTCTTGCCAGAGCTCGAGCTCGACGGAGGTGTTGAGTTGTGCGAAGCGCGTGTCGAGGTGGTGTTGCAGCGTGTCGGGGTCGGAGAGGTTGATGGAGTGCTGTTGGTGGGCGTATTTGGCGACGTTGGAGAGGTGCAGGCGGAGGGTTTCGCACAGGCGCCGGAACTCGACTTTGCGTTGGTGCTTGAGGCAGAATTTGAAGGCTTGTTGGGCGATTTGCTGTGACAGGGTGATTGAATTGAGGGGCCATCGTGGCAGGGGAGGGGAGGGAGTGCATACCTGGTAGATAACCTCCAACCTCGCATTATTCTTCAACGTCTCCAACGACGTCCTATAGCTCTCCCAAAGAAACTTCAACCACGGCGTAACAAGCGCCCTATCCGTCCGATCCTTACTCTGATCGCCACTAACCGCGCCAAGCAGTATACTCTCCGGCGTCTCGCTCGCCTCAAGATCATCCACCTCCACCGCGCTCTTCACCGCGGCCTTCTCCTGCGCCTCGCGCACCTTCGCATCCGCAAGCTGCACGAAGCGCGTGATGACGCTCTCGATGCTCTGCACGCTCGTGTTCTGCGCGATGTTCTTGTACTGCATCAGGCCCTCCTTCGCCGTGCGCCCCTTGCGCATGTCGACGCACAGCTCGATGAAGCGGTGCATGATCGGCTCGAGCGAGGTGAGGGGCGTGGAGCGGAAGCGCTTGGAGGAGAACATCTCGGTGAGGGATTGGAGGGCGGCGTGGGTCTGTCCGACGGAGACGAGCCCCTCGGCTTGCTTGAGCACCGTCTCGGGTTTGGAAAAGGGCGCCATCGTGCGTGCGCTGGCTTGACGGTGTGTTTTGGAGGAGAGAGGGTGATCAGATGGATGTGGGCAGCACGGAAAAAATTGGTGTGTGGTGCCGTTTAGGGCAGGTTTGGAATTTGTCAGCTGCATATGAGGTGTCCGTCGACTCGATTTCGGAGCCGAATTTGATGCCACTTGTCCTCCGCTGCTTCAGACAGCGGCGATAAACGAGAAAACTCGAAGAAGACTGGGATATATTTTTAAGGAAAACCTAACTGTTGAAATCATCTTCAAGATCACCTCGTCGTGAGCTTGAGATTGATCTTAGACTTGGACTTGACTTGGACTTACAGGGCAACACCTCAGCCTGAGGTTCGATACTCACACCGCCAAGAGCTCATGCCACCTCGAGCACCGAGATAATTTTTAGGGGCGATTATGGTCCTGGTCCTGGTGGATCGTTGAACGTTCTCTCGCTCTGGGCCTTTGTTCTGCGTATCCTTGTCTTTTATAATCTCAAGAGAACAGTGTCCGATTTTTCTTTCGTAGCCTGATATCATTTAGGTTATCTCGACAAGCCGTATCTGCGTAACAACACCTTCCTCTTTTCGTCCCTTGGATCTACTCGCACTCGGTTCGTTTTTGCCTCATCCGAATCAAAATTTCCGCTGAATGCTTACTGCGTCCTCGCCCTCGAATAAAAAACCCTCTGGCTCGATCCTGAGTAAAATAACCACCAAGACCCCGGCCATCTGCAATTGCAAGGCTCATGAGTGCCCGCGATCCTGAGTAAAATAGCCACCAAGACCCCGGCCATCTGCAATTGCAAGGCTCATGAGGGCCCGCCCTGCTCTTCTCTGGCAAAGCATCGTGACCCAACAGCCGTGCACCTAGAACCAATCCTCGAAATCCCCAAGCGGGCGAAACGTTCTCGTTCTCGTCCTCATATGACCGCTGAATCGTCTATGCATATGGGCCAGATCTAGAAGAAGAATGTCATTGAAAGCGGTGCTTCCAGAATTATCGCGCACACCTTCAATGCTGGACCATCGTCCAGACTCCAATGTCAACTGTCGACGGCTTGTATTCGATCGTGTGCTATTCGCTCGTTTTTTTTTACTTTATTGTCAGTGAGCCTGTTGTTGTTGTTGACTCCAAGATACCCCTTTTAGTTATTCTGGATCTGCAATCCACTCTCTCGAGCGTTCCTCTCATGTATTGTATTTTATGCGACTACATCTCCAATCGCTTCCGCCTCGTCCATTTTTCGCTGAGTGGATAGCCTCGAACTGCGAACCAAAGCCTGTCATGATCACATCAATTCAACCCTCCAATCCTCGGTGTTGCATTGTACGAGCCAGTTTGAGGTCGTCATTTATAGGAAGATCTTCCAGATTCGAAGAGCTGTGCGCTACGACTGAACCTCCAAGCCAACACCTGGAAAGCGAGTTACCACTCTGATTCTTACCAACTAAAGCGCTTATGGTCCAACGGCATGATAAAGAATCGAGATACGCCATTCAGAAATTTAACTCGATCATTCAAGTTCCGGTTGGCAATGGTTCCAGATAGCTGCTTTTGACAAGAAAGAAAGGGTCGGTTACGTTGAAAGACCGTCTGCAATTCTCTCTCACTCGCCGCGAATTGCTTAAAGTTCAACAGCACAAGATGGGTACAGAAGCTTGTTCATACTTCATCCATCTGCTCTTCTCCAAGCACTCAATGGCAGGACCGCGGAACATCCTGGAACAAGCTCAGCATTAATAAACACTCCCATGTGAGCGCCGCATCTATGGACTCAGAAGAAGAATGAAGAATGTCGTCAAAGGCGGTGCGCCCAAGACTTCGCTCCTTGCCATCTCGTGGTAGCAATAATACTCGAGGTGACTTCGATCGTGAGGTGTTCGCTTAGACTCATTTCTTTTGCCTGTGAGCAAAATATTGACTTGGGGGCGGTGATACCTGATTGACCACTTATTTAAAGCAGCCAGTTAAATGCGTGCAGCTGTTTTTTTTTAAACCACTGGCAGTCCGGCGGCCTACTTACGCCCCATGAGCCACAAGAAGCTAGCCTGCGAGAATTTCCAATCATAGACGAGCGTCCAAGCAGGGATGCTTCCGCACACATTTTGAAGGATAGAGATCAGTTCCAAGTCAGCACCAGTCGAAGTGGAGATGCTTGGCTGGTACGAAGGTATACTCGCACTCCGGGCTCTTCATTAATTAAAAAAGTACTATCTAATCATTTCGACTAACTCGCTAACTGCACACGGCAGAGCCCGACAGCTCGCTTGAGAGCTGCAAACTCCGAGGTGATTGGTCGTCGGTCCTTGACCCATCTTCCCATCTGTTCTCAGCCCCTTCAACTTGGTTTACGCACTTACTCCTTCTGCACTAGACGATATTTAGCTCTAGGAATGCTAGTTGTGGAAAGGACTCGAGTTGATGACCATCACCGCTGGGCTAAATTGCCACTGCCACTGGAAGCGCCAGCACCTTCCATTTGAACACCTCATTCAAGCTTCGAAATCAAAGGAAACGGTCGTGTGGGGCTGCGTGAACCACTCGGTAAGCAGAGAAATACAATCCTTTATAAGTATATGTCTTCCAGCCGTCAAATATTTCTTATTGATTTTCACTCGGAATGCCATATCAAAATATGCAACCTGCAAGGTCCCCTCTATTTATGGAGCGGACTGGATCACGAATTCACTATGACCACTGGCAGGAAGCTCCGCCTATCAAGGCACAACGCCAAAGCCAGGCTGTTATGACGCTTCCACTGCGATTTTTATTTATAAAATCCCATAAAACGGCATGGGCCATTCGTCGACAGCCTTCGGTCGTGCCCCATGCCCATCCTGCCTTCCCATCCCCCTTCAGGCTTCTTTTTCTTCTGGCATCGGTCGCATCCACCTCTCGACGCATTTTGCACGACCTTTTCTCTACCTAGCGATGGCTGAAGGCGCCGGAAGCGGCAATGCGTCGCTTTCTGGTTCCGAGGCGTCTCAAGTACTGAACCCATTCACTCCCATGGCGTTTCTGCCTCCTGAGTTGGCGTCCCAAGCGGTTCTTGCTGGGTTTGTAGTCGCGTGCTCGTTAAGTGTAAAGCCCCACCTATCACCTGTACTTCCATTCCAAAGTCAACTGAAGAACCTAGGTCTTGATCTGGGATATACTCCACCACCTGGAGGACGACTTCCATCTGGCATTCAAGAAGCGATTCAGGTTTCCGACAGCCGTGTACTTTTTGTCCAGGTAACTTCTCTTCTCATCATTTTCTGAAGAACGTCTTCTTATTTCTCACAAATAGAATAGCGACGCTTGTCTATCTCATAGGCAAGAATGTTCAGCTGAGTATGTTGTCGACAATTTTTTGGGCGCTCAAAGCCATTGAACCTAATATATTTTTTCGTTGATAGACTCGGAAATAATCCACTGCCGAGCGATGGAATACATCCTATGCGGCGCCTTCGTTGTCGCCCACTCAGCTACTAGTCTCCTCTTCTACATCCGAGTATGCGCAGTCTACGGGATGCAGCGATACATCGTCGCGTTCTTCGGAATGACATGGCTCATCGTAGTCGCCGGCGCCGCTGCGACGTTCACCGCCCAAGAAGGCGTTCATATCGGCCCAACACTCTACTGCACCTCCAGACTCCGGAACCGATTCATCATACTGACATCCGCGACTGACCTGTTCAACGACTCGCTTATTTTCATAGCCATTTTGTATCGGCTCAGTATGCCCAGCGGCACGGAGGGCTCGAAAATTGGACTTTGGGAACCCGTCAGGCGCTTAGCGACGCTGCAAGGCTTCACAAAGAGTTTCCTACAGGACAGCCAAATTTACTACCTGTAAGCCCCCCATCCCGCAGCCCCCCACCCTCCCAAAAGCTAACTCCTACCTGGATACTAGGATCGCAGTAATAATGAACTTCACAACCGTACTCACCTTCTTCACAGTGCACCACCCGCCCGACTCGCCCTTCCGCGTCGTCTTCATCTTCCCCAACACCGTCGTCGTCAACATCATGGCATGCCGCGTCTTCCGGAACGTCCAGTTCGGGCGGCACAATAAAGTGATGTTCACGAACACCATCAGCCCGATGGAGTTCAGGCCGGGAGAGGTCAGCGAGTCGTATAGCATGAGCGACACGCAGAACCACTGTGACATTCGGCACCGGTCCGTCAATTTGGGGAGCCAGATCTCGAGGTCGAGGTCGAGCGGTGCTGTGATTGTCTCGATGCCTTCGGAGGCTTTCGATGCTGATTCGGAGAAGGCGCAAGGGAGTGGGGTGTCTGTTACGAAGGTGGTCGAGTTTTCGTAGGAGTTTGGCTCCAAATTCAAGTGTCAAAGAGCTGGGCGTCAATGTTTATTCATAGCGTCGATGAGGCCCACCATTCAACCCTTTATTTGGAAAGGAATTCCTGCTTTTGGCCAACTGCACCCACCACTGGTATTCGGAATAATAATACACAGTACCAAGATGAGATGGACGAGGGTTCCGCCCAGGCAGGAAGTAGTTTAACAATCCTAATGACGATACTCTGTTGGAGCTTCAGGCATTCGAATTTTTGGTACTTCGACGAAAAAAAAAATTTACAATCCTTTGAATGAGGATCGCAAAATTTATGGCAAGAGTGGGGTTCGAACCCACGAGACATCTCTGTCATGGGAAAACATGAGTGTGCAATGGCTCACTTAAGTCACACGCCTTAACCACTCGGCCATCTTGCCATCAAAATTTTGCTTTCAACGTTGTGTTAGCGCATTGAACTCAACGCTCGATTCAAAAAATTTTGACAAGAGTGGGATTCGAACCCACGCAACATTACGTTATGAGAAAACCTGCAGAGCAGGCAAGCAATCGCTTGAGTCACACGCCTTAACCGCTCGGCCATCTTGCCATTAGGTAAGAAGGTTTGCGAGGAGGTATGGAGGGGCATTGCAACTTCAAAAGCCTGAGCCTAAGATGCCAGAACTGAAGAACGTAGGACGATGCTTCGAGTTCGACAACGAACGTGAATTAAACGAGATACTAATATGCAAATCCTACTCAAACGTAAAGAGCTGGATGTTCAGGATGCCAAACCGACTCGGATTTCAAATCATTTGTCAGATCCACCATACTCCAACCACACTGACGCGAACTCAAATCCGGTCAGTCCTGAGCCGCACTCCTGTACTTTGACGTCTTCGACGGGCTGAAAAAATCGGGGCCAGGAAACCTCCTCGCATGACGTCCACGAAAGTGCTCTGCATGCTGAGAGGCGACACCCTCGCCATCAAGATAAGCCAGCGAAGGCTGGGCAAAAGCAGGAGACTGTAGCCGCCTCGTTATCCGAGCACTGGGTATTTTCGTAGGAGAGACACTCTCCCTCAACTTCGACTTCGACTTCGCCCGGGGAGTAGCTGGAGTAGGCATTTTCGCGATAGTCAGAGGAAGGGGTGTGAAGCACATCTGGCTCTCCAACGGCGGGCTCAGGATCTGCGACGGGCTTTGGGGCAGGATGTCCCTGCACGCCACCATGCTCAGGCTTGCTCCGAGGGTGGCTTCGTTGGGATTGGCTTCACCAGCTTTGACGGGGCTTGCACTTCGACTGCGGCTTTTGCTCTTGCTTCGGCTCTCGTTTAGGTGGCTGGCCAGATGAGGGAACGAGTCTGAGGCCTCTTTGAGCCAGGTAAAACCACGCCGAACGCCAGGTCTGCCGGAATCGAGAGTTGCTTTGGGTTTTGTGACATTCAGGGGTTTGACCTCAGCAGCGATGTATGGATTTGGAGGAATCGGAGCATGAGTTGACGAGGATGTGGATGGATCGATATAAAGATCAGAGTCGGCCCTTACGTGCCCCCGTCTTCTTCCAACTTGTGGTTGACCTTCCCCAGGCACCTCGCCGTCAACGTCATCAGGAGGAAAGATGGAGCTCTTCTTCGACTTGGTGGACCCACGACTTAAAAACCCAGAACCACCTGCAATGGTACTGCGTATCGAGTCCATCCACTTGTTTTCCTTCTTGACCTGCTCGAGGATGCCACGCTTGATGCTCTTATGGCGAAGGCTGTCCCAAGGCGTTTCCTTGGCCTTTCTTTTGGCGACCTCGTCCTCATCGCTTTCATAAAGCTCGAGAAGGGCGAGAGAAGTGGAATCAGAGCCGGGAAGAGATCTGGGAGGAGACGGTTTGGCTGGGGCGGCGGTGGATCGCCTAGATCTTGAACTCCGACGTGTACGATAGGAGCTACTGCGGCCAGTGTCGACTGGCGGGGCAATAAGGCTCGCGTCGAAATAACTCTCATCTTCCGCATATTCGTCTGGAACATAAAAGCCCTTTACGGGATCAAATGGGGGAGGTTGGTTGTACGAAGGCCAACGATATTGTCCACTGATACCACGACGTCCATACTTTGGGATTTCCAACATTTCTTCCTGTTCTTCTTGGCCCCTCTCTTCCACGTCACGAGGGTTGTAAGGATTGACGTATGGAGGCCCACATAGAAGTTCTCCGTCGTCTGTCCATGTACGAGGTCGTCGTGTACAGCATCCATATGCAATCCATAGCACGACGGCCAGAACGAAAATTCCAAATGCAGCGAACGCAGGAACGAGGTCAACGAAGTTGAACTTTGAAGGTGATGCGGCTGCAGCCGTAGATGCTGGAGCAGATACACTGGAAGAGGAGGAAGTGTCCAAAGAGGAGGAAGTGTCCGAAGAGGAGCTGGTAGGAGTTGATGAATGCGATGTCAACGATGCAGTGGTAGATGGGCTAACAACTGAATTGGGAGCAATTGAGGAATTTGGAATGACAGATATTAAGATGGTCGGGTTGGGTGCTGGAGGGTTCGTTGTAGTTGGAGGAGGAGTAGCAGCAGGAAAAGGCCACCAGAAGTTGTACGTTGATGTTGTAGGGCCTGGTGTAGGGGAAGGTACTTGTCGTAGAGAAAGCCAGCTCTTGGTATCATCTTGGAAGGATGTGACTGTGTTATATGGTAGGTTCGGCGGTGCCGTGCTACCCTTTCCCAGGGCAACAGGCAGAAGGAACCACGATACCCAAAGCCTTGGAGTCCACATCCAGAAGGGTATATTTTAAAGACCGCGGATTATTGTAAAGATTGATCAGGTGGGATGACAATGAAGCCTACTCTGCTTTCAACGCAGAGGGCACTGAGATCGTGGACGGGGGCGTCAAATGTAAGACCAGCGGCAATGTAGGTCGAACGACGGATCAGGTGGGATGAAGGCGAGTAAGAGGCTCCTGTGACCCCTGAACGGCGCGTTTTTCGCCAAAATGTAGTGGGACGGACTATATGAACTCCATTAAGAAAACAACACGTCTCTTAAAGCCATTGACTTACGAAGCGGCGGAGGCGGACGAACGAGCTCTCCACCCTGCGTCGTTTGTCGGTTTACAGTGAACGAAGTAAAACTTCTCTTTGGATTCCTGGGAATGAAACCGAGATGCTCTTGACTAAAAGAAGCTGATTCTGGAGTTTTTGCGTCCTGGGTAGATGGAAATGCTGCCCTTCGTTCTGGAGGGGCGCTCTGCGAGCGCGTTGGTCGGTGCCTGGGTCTTGCTTTCCAAGTATTAACTGGCGGGGAAAGAAGGTTGGAATCCACGACTCTCGGTGTACGAGAACGTCTAGGAGGAGATGTCGGTTGTTCTACGAAATCCCCATCTACGGGCGACCCAACATTTGACTTTTGCCCGTCAGCCTCTTGGTCGACTTCCGTTTCGAGGGTGACCATGATCGGCCTGGCCAAAGGACGAGTCGAACGTCTGCCGAAAGAAAAGTTCCCTGTATCCGGATACAGAGGAATTGGAGAAACGAGAACTGTGAGGTCGGTCATGATGGTGGTAAAGAACAAAGCACTTCGGGCACTTTAATTTTTGTGCCTTGATAGCCGTCGCCGTTTTCGGATGACACTCGTCACTGCCCCTGCAACGCCGATGAGGACAATTACAGAAATCGCAGTCATGCTGCATATAAACTCGAGTCTTGACCTAGATAAACCCCCACTTTATACCAAACCCTTGCCCTGAAAGATATCGGACCCGCGCAAGGATTGGTTCAACACTCCGGATTTGTCTTTCGGGCCAGGATTCCACCTTTTCGAGGAAGTCAAACTGAGGTATGTAGCATCGAATTTGGAGGAATTAATGTGGGCATTGACTGTGTACAGCCATCGAAATTGTGCAGCAGCCAAAACCTCTCTTCCAGACTTGCAACACTCCCTGACGGAACCCAAGTGAAGGTGGAGATTGTCCGAATTCAAGGATTCCTTGCGGGTATTGACTGGGTGGCACAGTCGTCGGAACCCCGCAAGAATTGGGTCAGCAATCAAGATTTCTTCATTGTGTTTGGATTACTTCCTCCACGGAACTCAAATATAGGTGAGTCCCATCGAATCAAAAGCAGTTTATGCTAATACAGAGTGAATGCAGCATATGGTCGAGTTGCCTACCGAACTATGGCTCCGTATCTCCCATTTCGTGCCGGACCTCGACTTATTTCGACTGGCGACGGTGAACCAGCTTTTTCTAGACCTGGTGAACGACAGAAGGTACCGACAGTTGATCATTGACGACGATCGACCACCACTACTTCTACACAAGCTCGCGAAACTCGAGTACGTGTTCGCCTCGCCCCATCTGTCTATCGCTGATGCTGAATGATGACGAGAAGACGAGACTCCCTCACTGCTGCGCGAGTGCGGTCGTTGACGATCCATCCGAAAGCCGTAAGGTCTGCCTGTCTGAGGTCAAACAAATATACAAAGCAACGTATCCAACCAGTCAAAAACGTGCATTGGCCAGATGACTTTCGGTAATTTTTTTTTAGGTTTGCTCGACCCAAAACTGATTATCTGTAGTTCTCGCACTGAACGTGTTGCGATAGAAGAGGACGTCATCCTAGCAGATAAAGTTCTTGATGCTCTCGGAAAACTTCACAGCGTCGAAGAGTTCATCGTCGAATGGAAGAATGGCGACGACGCGGAAGACCCCTTCTGCTTCCCACTCCTCACTGCAATATGGCCTCTCCACGCACAAAATTTGACAAAAGTCAGGTTCGACATGATCCTCAGCCGCCTCTGCCGTATAGTAGGACCCATTACCGGACTCGACCGCGTCCAAGAGTTGACGCTTTACTTCACATCGACCGACAACGCATTTGGTATAACGGACACACCAGGCCGAGAAGCCAAGCTAGCCTTCCAACAGCTGGCCACTTTCATAAACAGGCTCGCACTGTCCCTGCGATCGCTGTCGATCTCGTCCATCGACCATCTCGATTTCTCATCCCTCTACTCGAGTCTCACGTACTTTCCTCACCTCACATACCTTGCGCTCCTCGTGCCGTGTGACCCCGGCCATGTCCTCGATCCGACAGGCTTCCATGACTTTCTCCGCGCACACCGAGCTGTTGAGCACTTTTATTTCTCGCCACAATACTGCTGCCGCCAGTCCACCCAGGACGCAGCGTCCGCAGAGGGCTGGCTCAACCGCGCCTTTGCTGGCATCACCTTCCGCCACCTCCGCTCCCTAGAGCTCGGGTTGAACATCTTGGGCTCAGGTGGGAAGCGGGTGATGCCCCCCATCCCACGTGTCTGCAGCGCCGCGCAGGACGTTTGGTCTCTGTCAATCGTGGGCTGCATCATCTCTCTCGAAGACCTTCGCACATTACTCCACCCATTCTCTGCCCTCGCTGGGGGCTCGTCTCCGCGGAATCTCGTGCTGGAGGTCCATGTGCTCGACATGCAGCTTTTGGACCTTCTGGCACACCTTCTTCCGGGGTTGCAGATGCTCAATTTGACATACCGCTGGGTCAGTCGCTTCGGATGCACCAGTGCGGTAGGCCGTCTTTTCCCTTGTCGATCTTCTGCAATTGTTTTGCTAATTATACACTTCCAATCGAACAGACGGAGTTTGCAGAAGAGTTGGGAAGCAAGACGTACCATGGGTGGAAATTATGGCAGCTGATTCTGCGGTGTTCGCGCCAGAACGATGACGCTCGTTGGCCATGCCAACAGGCCATCGTTCGCACTATACCCGCCTTGCGGTAATACCTCCTGAACGACCGACTCTACGAAAGGGACTCTAGACTCGTCTTTAAAGAACTTGCGAGAAATATGTATACCTTCGTTCTACTACACGAATTAGCCTTTTTAATCTACGGTCTATTTTTTCAGTGCCGATTCATTTATAATCCCAAATTTCCTGGCAAGTATAGACCTTGATAATGCTATTACAAGAATATCCTACGATTAGGACTGATCGGAACCTCGTTTGGGTGCGCAAGGTTGCAAGGATCAATCAGGAATCAGGAACGACCGGAACTTGGTCTACGAAAACCCACCCAAACGTCCTGATCTCAGCACCTTTCTTCCCAAAAAACAACTCGCTCTCATAGGCCCAATGAACGCTACCGACAATACAGTCCTTCAGCGCGCGGATATACCTTCTGACATCCTCCGATATAGCCTCGGCTTCTGCACCTGATGCTGGGAGACGATCTGGGGTGAGAGAAGGCCATACCCACGACAAAATGGGAAGCTTCAATGATCTCTGGGGTTCCAGGGATTCCAGAACAGATTGTTCGGCCGAACAAAAAGACGCAAACGCGTCTTTTATCATGTTTCCTGCGAGATTCATCGCTCCCTGGACAGAGAGATTTTTGTGCGACATGAGCACGGCTACGAGGTTGTGTGTATTTCCTCTGGAGTGGTTCAGTTGGTAGGATACTACGTCCTGTAATGATAACGTCCGTCAGCGACGTCACGACGGTGAAAAAAATACTAAATTGAATACCATGGACCAAGCGATGACATCTAATGCAGCACGCTTGAGGTTTGTAATTTTTTCAGCGGTCGACTCGTTTGTCCGAGGACATTGAAATATTTCCAGGAGCTCGGCAATGTCTAGAATCATGCTGCTACCGTACATCTCCTTGCGGAGTTCGGTATATTCTTCCAGGGAAGGTATGATATTATTGGATTGGTTGGAAACGACTTTTTGTTGGACAGAGCGAAGCGCCTGCATAGACTCCGTAAATTGATGATTCCAGTCGGTAGAAGCCTTGACCATTATCTTGACAAGTCGTTGGTCGGGCATGCTTTACCAGCAGATTCAGTCAAGAACAAAGGTGACTAGCTTCAGAATACGCAACTGCCTGAACAAGTCGTGCTTTTCAAATAAGTATACCCCAGATTCATGACTTTCAGGGGTTTCTAGAGCATTCAGACCGCCTGTAGGAATTTCGGAGCCCCATGAGGAATGACGTGGACTCCTGTTGCTATACTCTCGGATCCCAGAGTATAGTACAGCAGTAGTAAGGTCCGTAAGCATCCGCAACTGAGGTGCATCGCTTGTAGGAAAACATAGCGCACAAAGAAGCCCTATTTTCGTCGAACGAAGGTACGAAAGCTCAGTCTTCGACAAGATGCCAGTTTCGTCTGTAAACCATTTTTCAGACGCGTCCGTTGCGAAACGGCAGTGCCGATTTGTGCGCAATTCAAGAGATCCGATAATACTTATCAAGTCAGGTAGCTGGAAGCTGTGGGTCGAGGACATGGACCCTTCTGCGCCGTTGTGGTTGTTGAAAAGAAACCACAACTGGACTGGCATAGCCACATCTCCTATTTCTGGGACGCGTAAATTGCCTGCCTAATTTCCACTGCCCCTGCTGTTTCTTTGTGGTTACTTTTCGAACCTTTTCAAGCAGATCGAATCTTTTCGCTACTAGTAGTTCAACTTCAACATGATCGTGTACCGTCGAGCGAAAGCCCCAGTAAACTGTCTGATATTTTTCCCCAACCGTTGTATGGTATATCCTGAGTACTACGAAACCAACATACTATGATTTTCGACGCTTAAGTTTGAGGTTCTTTGCACCGTAATAAGTGGGACACCAATGAGCAATGAGCTGAAGTACTTGTAGCAAAAATGCTGACTTCTGCTATTTATCCTCCGCTTATAGCCCAACTTACATTAGTGGAATGCAGAGTTGACGTAGCGGTCGCTACGCTACATGATTTTGAAGATCCGCTACAGTTGAGTTTAGCGCTACAACTCCGACAGGTAAAATACCCTCGCTACAACTCGACGCTAGAGGCTGCCGCTACAAACTGAGGGCTTCCGGGGAGACGGGCGGGTTTGATTCCGGCATGTCAGATTTTGATGGGATCAGCTTGCCCGTGATGACGGAGACAGCGGAAAGGTCCCCAGCATTGCCGCTCCCGTCTGCGGATGGTCCCCGACGACACCCCGCCTCGATTGTCGGCGTGAATCATGGGCGCATAAATAGAGATTTTTTACTTAAATTCGCTCAAAATATTTTTAATCTTAATTCTATTTCATTATATCCAAAGCGCGCTCGAGAGTGGCTGTATTTTGTCACTGAAGTCGAGCTCATTGTCAAAGACAGCGACGGGAAAGGTTTGCCGATCGTGTCGTGGATGTCGGGATGGTTCGTTCGAATTTCAACTCCGATCAGGTCCCAGTCCACGTGGTTGTTGGATTTTCAAAGCTGTAGCGAAACGCTCATGAAACGCGCTACAAAACAGAGAAAATTGGATTCGGCCGAGCTTTTGATGTAGCGTGGGAACCGCTACAAAATTCCCTAGCGACGGTTTGTAGCGGCCGCTACGTCAACTCTGCATTCCACTATTGTGAACGAGAAACTTGCCACAGACGCCCTCAAAGGCTCGTGAATTAAGCTAGTTCTCAGTAATGTATCGGTAAAACAATTGTTTCTAGACATGGTACACAATTCACAAGAGGCCACTGTGGGAAATAAATACATGAAAAATTACTGAACCAAAACGTTGATCCTCACTGTAAGCCTGACATAGAAGATTTAGTGTTCACAGGAAGGTCGAAGAACAGTACAATCTCCTGAAAAAGTTGACCAAAATTTTGTCAATAATTCATGAGTCAATGACGGCAATTCTAAGTGAATTGCCAACAGTACTTCTAAGTGTTCTCGAACAATAAGTTTTCGTGAGCTACAGCAGAGATTTTCAGTGTTCCTAAACAGTGATATTTGGTGAGCGACAGCAGAGACTTTCAGTGTTCTTGAGCAGCAATTTTTGGTGAGCTACAACAGGTATTCTTGGTGTTCATGTACGGTAATCTTTAGTGAGCTACAACAGGTATTCTTGGTGTTCATGTACGGTAATCTTTAGTGAACTGCAACTGTTATTCTTGCTGTTCCCTCAGATCTTGTTCACAGTAATCCTTAATGCTTTCGAACAGTTCTGCTTAACGTTCCTTTCTTCGCCATCCACAGCAAAATTTAGTGAACAACAGGACTAGGAATTTCTCATAGTAGTTCAAAAACAGCAAATATCAGTGTATTGAAAGCAGGGACAAGAGATAGTCTCAAAATACATGAGATTTCTGTAAGCTTTCCTACACACTGGTTTACAGAGCCGCAGTGACATGATTATAGGTACCTTGTTTCCACCATACTTCCTGATTCTTGACACCAGAGTACCCAGGCTTAGATAAATCGCAAAATAAGTAATTGACTAAGATATGATTTAGGGCACAAAAAAACACGAGCACTGAGCCACTGGCAAGAGATTATAGCCATGCACTGTTGACAACCAGCCCTTCAATATTCAGAGGGAAAAGTGATAATGTTTGATGAAGACATACCTGCATGTGGCAAAGGTGCCCAGTCTACCGATGATTCGCAACCGATTGTGATCTAGTCACTCTTTGCTTCTGGAGTTGAAAACCAAGAAAGAATGTTAGCCCAAGCCATTTCTGGTTGAGAAGGAGCAAGCAGAAAACGTACCTGAGGTTTCTCGATAGTTTCAGTCTCCCTAACTTCATTCTGGACTGGCTGGGCTATCAGTTCCTCACTCTCAAGCAATTTCTGCCGCTTGCGACGAATCTTTATCTCAAGTTCAGCATGATATATTTTACGATGCATCAATGTCATTCAATAAAAAATAAAACATACCCTTGGGAGGTCCTTTCTTGCTTCTTCGCCTTCAACGTGACATGGTGGTGCTGTTGGTTCCCTCAATGTTTCTAGACTTTTCAGCTGCAGGTTTCTCTTTTGAGTTTGAAGATCAACATGAATAACAGCTGTTTTGTAAAACGACTATCATACCTGTGACGTTGACACATTCAGTCCATCTTTATTGACCCGAGGCTGTTAAATGTCTCAGTAAGCAAAAGTAAGCAAAAAAAAAGCCAAATATCAGTTTGCATACCGCAGTATTTTCCTTTCCTGAGTGCTTGGATAACCCTTGACTTGACATGGGTGATGGCCTGGATGGAAGACGAGTAAAGTCCACAAAAGGGCTGGCATTAACGCTGCAAGTTTCTTTAAGGACCTGGATGCATATCAAGAAAGATGTAACTTGAGCCATGTCCTAACAGCGGAAAAGACTCACCTTTGGCTGGGGGTTGATCAACGACTGGATAACATCATCTGCTGAATTTCCATCTATATCTGGATCAACACACAATTCACCATAGAGCGTGCTACGTTCCCGAACATCTAATGCTTCATCTGCATCAATATCCAAATCTTCTGCGATGAGCAAGTCTATAACATATGGTGTAAGGACAAATTCGAAAAGATGAATGAGCTTCAGAGGATCTGATTCTGAGAGGTTTATCCAGTAGGCTGGTTGCGGTAATTTGGCGTCGGAGAGCTTGGTTGAGAGATATTTCTTTAATGTGGTATGAAAAGATTTTTCCCGGTTAGTGAAGTTGAGACCATATCGGAGAGTGGACAAAATAACAGCACGTCCTGAAGGGCCGTAACTAGATGTTCATAGTTAACACATCTTTTTTTAAGAGTCAACTTAGAGAGACAGTATGACTTACTACCCTGCTTGGAATGTGTTTGAAGGGAGCATGCTGAAGCGAGAGACTTCATCCAAGCCGTTGAACTTGGCAAAGGTAGTATTGGCCTTCTGGAGAGTGACAATGAAGGATGCCCATGCCCCAACAGTATCAAAAGACGTCGGATCTGAAAAAAAGGGGATGATAACATTCTTCAATGCCTTGACACGGCCTGGCAAAGCCTCAAGGTCAATTGACGTTGGCCACCCTTGTGCTTGACCTTCATTCAACTGTGTCACTAATTCAATGCCCTTCTTGATCTCAAGACAGATTTCGAGTGACAGATTCATCGGTAATTGTTTGTCGAATTTCCTAGCCTTTTTGAGGAGTAACTGAAGTCGTGGACGGGGTTCAGTAGGAATCCGATCTTTACAAAGAATTGAGGGACAGAATCGTTCTAACAATAAGGTGTGTGGTGATCCAGCGGGGTAGGGCGACGAGAATATCTCAGTCAATGGAGTAGATCCACCAATGCTTAGAAGAGACACCCCATTATTCTGGACCATAACGTCAACAGTGAATCAGTTAAATAGCAGGTATAGAAGACTAACAGTCTCAAGAGCTACATCAACTTGTGGCGTGAATGGTTCCTGACTGTCGTTCTGGAGACGAGCAACCTTTGGTGTCATTTTATTAGGCGAAAACTCTCTGGCCTTCTTGAGAGCAGATGACGAAACAATGGAAGAACCTTTTCGCTTGAGCTTTTCATATAATCAGTAAGTAGAATCAGATAGAAAAATGGAAAGCTTACCCCTTGATTACTTGTAACCAGCTCATCACTGAACATGACACGCTTCTGAATGTTATAAAACTTAAACAAACCAGAACAAGAGTTCATCATTGAAGCATACCTCAGGCGGTCCACGAACATGTTGAGTAGGAGGGGAATTAAAAATGTCTTGCTCCTCGTCCACTGGCATGGCATCACATTCAACCTCCTTAATTTGCATCAGCTCTTAGTGTATTCAAAGCTGAGGCTAATTCTTACCATAGGAACATCGCAATTATCTGGGTGAGAAGATGTGAACATCAGACCCAATGGTTCGTCTGACTGTTCTTCAATTTCGTTGTCAATGCCAGCATCCTATACACAGCTTAACTCTCCTATTGCTTTCAAAATGAAAGAGATACGAACCGATTTTGTAGGGCTCTGTAGAACAGAACGGCGTCTTTTAACAAGCCTTGAGGTCCTGGGTTTAGGAGGTAAGTCTTCAGTGTCCTCCTCTTCTGAGTCCAAGTCACTGTCTGCGTCCTGCATAGGTGTCAACTCTGCTGTTGCATTCAAAAGAAAGAAAGGAAGGCGCACCAGGTTTGCAGAGCTACTTGCTATCTTCAAGTTGTCACAAGATTAGAAAAAACTATCCACAGAATCACAAAATGCAGGCATACTTGTAAAACTGGTCTAGGCTTGGCTTTAGAAGGTTTGGTGGGTGTAGATTTATTCACCACCTTGGGCTTCTCAGAAATGATAACACGTTTCTTCGTAGGTGTTTTGGAAGGAAGGTCTTCTTCAGCCTCTTGATAGTCAACGCCAGCGACCTTGAATTAAATATTAATTACAACATGGGACCAGAAAAGAAGGAGTGTATACCCGTTTCATAGAGCCACTTGTTGTCTTTAAGTAGCGAAGTCAGTAACTATATGACATGTAACAAAGATGACCAAGCTTACACCTGTAGCTCTCTTTTCCTTGGCCCTTGAGGACGCGGTCGAAGCAACAGCAGAATTATTCACCACCTTGGACTTCGCTGGAGAAACATCACGTTTCTTATCAGACTTCGAGGTACGACGTTCAGGTGGCATGTTCTTGGCCTGTTCTTCACCATCAAGATCAGAGTTCTGAGGTTGTATAATTGGTGTGAGTTGCATGGGTCTAGTTAAAGAGTACAGATACGAACCACCTCTTTGACCAGTTTTTTTTTTGACGATCCACGTTTCACCTTCATGGAATTATACCATCACTTAAAGAAGTCATTGTAAATTTGACGAGAGAGATTCACCTTTTGGGTTGCGGTTTCTTTGGTCTTAGAAGATGTTGTGGTGGTCGTTGGCTTTGAGGGTTTCACTTTTGAATGAACAGGTTTGGTGACTTGGGTTGACGCCGTGCAGCTAGGCTTCAAAGGGCTTGTTTTCGGTGAGCAACCTTGATTCAAGCCCTCATCGCTGTTACTGGTACCCTTTAATTTGGTCAATTCGGTGAATAGATTTAATAGAGGATAATACATACTTCCTCCTCATCCAAGTCCTGTTCAACAGCACTGGTCAACATTAACTTCAAAATATTTATGACATCAGCAAAGATTAATTTTGAAATGAAGAAAAGAACCTACAATCGTATCGTCTCTTGCTTTACCCTTGAGCTTGGCTGCCTTTTCAGTAGTTTTTGCGGATCTGGTTGTCTGAATGACTGCTTTTGACACCTTTAGGGGCTTCTGAGCTGTTTTTTGACTTCCAGCTGCAGACCGTGAAGCTGGTGCCAAGCCTTCATCCAAATCGCCATCACTGCCATCAGAGTCCGCCTCGCCATCAATGATCTTCTTCTCTATTTCTGCTATTTCCAGGCCACTTTCACAGTCGTGATCCGAGTCGGTAGCCTTTTTGGACTTTCCAGGCATGTTGCGGATGCATTCACGAAGATGTTCGTTGATGACTTCTCGATCAGGCTCCTCCTCGTCCTCAGCTTCCTCAGCAAGGTCCGAGGAAATCTTTCTGCTTGAGTGAAGTAAACATTTCTTCACAAATTCATCCACAGGCCAAGCCTTTCGATAATGCCTGAAAACAGGTGCTTTCTTAACTGCCTATAATTGATTCAGAATCATCTCAATAAAATGAGAGCAAAGGACTCGGAGATGACACCTACAATAATTTTCAGAATATTGAGCCTCTGCTTGTCTTGCCTCGTGAACGTTTTTTTCGGGTCTAAATATTTATGAACCAAGTATCGGCATATCCTCTAAATCAACTGTGCATCAGAATTGCATATGACGTGATTACAGTAGCAGTGACGTACCATTAGTCTTTTGTAGTGGTCGTTGCAAAGGCCCATTGCTATTTCAAGACAAAAACCCCCGTGTCCGGAGGTCGCTCGGCCGGACTGACCAGGTGGCCTGGGTATCTCATTGTTGTATGCGAAGCGGTTCTTTGCCTGTGCCTCCATGGCCTCTAATGACATGTAATGTAAGAATGTAGAGTTCATTCATCTCCGCAGAAGACCGAGGGCGACCTACCAATTTTTTTGTCTTGCTCCTCTATCCGCTTCTGTTGTGCCTCAACCAGACTCCTCAATTCAGCAGCGCTCATCTTCTTGTTGGCAGGTTTAGACATTTTCAAGAAGCTAGTGGTTTTCAAAGTAATCCAGGAATTTCCGAATGCCAGCAAAGCCTTGTGAAGAATAAGTCAAGTCCAGAAAAGGTAAACATTCGACGTGTCCAGTTCAGCGGAGTTTGAGGATGTCGTGCGAAAATTCTGATCGAATGGATAAGGCAGTCAGAGAAGTAAGTCTTTGTGCAGTAGGTCAAGTTATTGCTCAAGGATTTGGAATTAAAAAATAAAGCATGGGTCTATATTTTTTTCTATTTGAAGTTGGTGGAACTAAAGGCACTAAAGAGGTTCAATGTGTGCTGACGATATGGAAAGAAGTCGCCTTGAGCAGTGACAGAAAGTAGACCACGGTACAGGAGCTGACAAAAGGATAGAACGTGTGAGCAATAAAAGGACGGAACAAGTGAGAAACAAAAAGACAGAGTGAGTGAGAAACAAAAGGACGGAATGAGTGAGAAACAAATGCAAGGAATGGAGACCCGTGTCGCGGAATTGTGCGACGCGTGCAATTTCGACTCTTGGACCCATGCGATTGCGGGGGGCGGCACCCGAAAACCTCGAAGTGGGAGATCTGCGCATACATGTGGTGTGATGAAGCGGGAGGCGAGGTGTCGGACGGCGGGTGCAATCATATTCACGGGTTTTTCGAACACTGCTTCTTAACTTCTTCAAGGTGATCCAGGATGACCTGCTGTTGCATGAACTTCTGAAGTGCGTAGGGAACAGCATACACTTACTTTGAGGGTCTGAAGGTCATGTTTGATAAAAACACCAGTGGTCCGGAGGCTCCCAACTTGCCCTGGTGGCCTTGGGATTTTAGGATCCAGTGTTTCATTAGCCAAAGGTTCCTTATTTTCACCTAAATATGTACACCCACATAAGCCCTGAATCTATAGATGATGTGAAGAACAAACACACCGTTGTCATCACTTATGCCCTTCTTCATTTCGTTTATCTTCACAGATACAATAAGGAAGTCCTGAAAGCCTGTACTGTCCTGAAGAGCTAGTCCGACACCAAGGAAAGTGACAGTGGGCAGTGGGTGGAATGTGGTGTGGAATGTGTTCGAGGTTCATTTCAACATATCTCATTACATAAACATTAAAATTACATAATTACATAAAATGGGTGAACGGAGGAAAGACCAGCAACTTAATCAACTTTTGAGAGGCCAGGGCTTGCATCCTCGAAATCTTGCAGCTTGCTGAGTAAATTCATACCCATCTCCCACCGCTTTGATCGATTTGCTGTGACCTGCTGGTAGAGTTGGGGATTTTTCTTCTTCAAATCGTCCTCAAGTTGGAAGCCATAGTCAACCCAGCGGAATATACCCCCTGGGCAGTATTGTGTGAACGATGCCTGTTCTTCGCCATCAGCGATCGGACAGTTGGAATGCGTCAGAGTAGCTGATGGAATGAATACAAGGGAAGCAGGAGGGAAGTCAATGACGAGATGCGCTTCCCATAAAATAAGCTGACCACCCATCTCATGGTTGAACCGACCGAGGGCCTGAATTCCGCAAAGACCGAAAGGGAGATTAGAACTATCCCGATGCTTAAAGGTACGGACGTTTGGTCCAAAATTTAAGGCAGCAGTTGTAAAAACGCTGCGATTGAAGATCCGCTGAAGCCACGGCATGTTTTCGAAAAGGCGGTCGAGATAGCTCTTGTAATACTCATAAAGTTTCGGAACCCATACCTGGAAAGACGCTTGTAGGACGTATTAGCACCAACACGTTGGATAACAAATAAAACTACTTACCACTTGCAAAATTAGACAGCCTTTGCAACCGTTGGTCAGCAAGGAGCCTCTCAACCATTGCAGTATGTTCCTTGCAGTTGAGATTGACAGGTCTCGAAGTTCCATTGTAGTGCATAACACCAGTGTTGATTGCGTGAAACTGCCCACGTCGATGGGTAGTAACAGGCCCAAGGTGGGCTTCCCCTTCCTCTTTCATCACATCGTAAAACTCTTCTGCGTCCTTGACGTAGGTGTCGTCGTCGGGTCTTCCAACGAAATAGGCGTACATCACGTCATCCTCACTGACCACAACGAATGGGTCACTAGGTGCAGGGGTAAATAAGGTCTGCTTTGAAGAACAACACCAACTTACACCCCATTCCATTTCCTATGCGTAAAGCCGTAAACTTTGATGAGATCTTCCGCCGTCCATGGAATATCCGCATCTGCAACCTTTCTTGATATCGCTTGATACGCCCCAGAGGCCACAGGAAGTGCTGAAAAATCGAGGTTGATGCGGTGCGGTGTCGTCAAGGCAGGAACAATATGCTTCTTAACGACTTCCGGCCGAACCACAGGCCCTTGTTCTTTGGCAAATTCTATACGTTTTCTTTTTCGGTTCGCGTGCTTGACAGATATTGTAACGCCTGGAGGTCTGGCATAATACCAAGAGGCATTGGGAAGAGTAGATGATGGGGCAGTGGGCTTTGGTGTATTGCTCACTTGAAGGGCTACATTGGGTAAAAGAGTTGGGAGAGGCGGCAAATCCCCTTTGGGATTCTCATAGACCTCATCTTCCTTGGCGGTGGATTCCTTGAGCAGCGATGGAAGGTCAAGGGAGGGGGTGGACCTTAAAACTGAAAAAGTGGTCTTGATGCGGCATTGTTTGCCAGACCGCAGCTATCAGAAAATTAGAGCCCAGGAGTTCAAAAGGGTGGCGATTCTCTTACCTGTCTAACCGTGTAGCCATCGACTGTTGCTACTTAAGCAAGAAAGAATCAACTAACTGCATACATCCTTGCCTTCGGTCGACGTACCAGGGTTAACCAAGATGTTCGGCTGAGCTGCAAGAGTTATTAAAGCAACGGCTATTGACATTGCAGAGCGTACCTCGGTAGGACAACTGGCATCAGCGCCTTCTTGAAAAGGCTTGTCAATCAGGAGGTGCTAGCATGAATGTTGACTCACTGGCCAGTTTTTTCATGAGAGAACCCGGAATTCCAAGGGGAAGAATCTTCATTTTGAGGCATCAGTACTTACTTCACAGATAAATGGGTTGCTTACCGGGGCCTATGGCTGAACTTGCTGCCTCAATCTCCTGGAAAGAGACATGTCAGCAGGTTAGAGTTGATTGTTCCAGAGGTGCGAACTTCAACAGCCTCCTTTGCTACTCGATGGAGAACTCTCCCCCAGGTATGAGGGCAAACTTCTCCAACCAGTAGCAAATTCGGTGTTGAAGGTGTAAAAATGGGCCTGAATGGACTTTTTCTCCTCATTTGACTAACCTCTCCCAGGTTTGAGAGCGAGCTTGTCAAATCAGGAGAGAAAAACCGTTCAGAAGCTAGAAGAAATCAGAAAGCTTACCTTGATTATCACCACTGTTGGGTGTAGCTTGAATGGACTTGGGTTGATGGAGGGCGTTATGTTGTATCTCCAGCAAAAAACTTGGTGTTCAATCTATTATCACAGCGGTGTGATCACCACGTGACCGCGTCATTGATCCTTATCGTAATTGATCAGCAAAAGGCATGTCCAAAGGTTGAACGTTTGAACAGGTACATGAGAGTAGCGGGCATGCTACAGGGCAGGTATTCCGGTTAATCTAACTAAGAGCCTAAGAAACGGCATGACATTAAGAAATACTGCAAAGTTATGCAATCCCAACCTTTCTCAAGCCCTTCTTCACCAGCTCCAACATCTGGCACCCGTGCTGTTACCTCGGCGTCAAAACCCTTAATGTACATGAACAGGTTTGGGCGGATTGAGCACACAGACGGCTCCGGACATGCAACTAAGTAGCCATATCCATGTTCGACGTCATGGCGTGGCGAACGCGTCCCTTTTCATGATTTATTTCTTCACTAAGTCTGCTAATAAAAACACGCATCCATTAGCCTTGCCCACACACGTCACAGATGAAAATACTCACAAGCTGGTAACATATTGTTGGCGAGGAGACACCTGCAGTTTAGCTATCGCTGTTGCTCCTCACTCGTCATCCGACGGTGTTGGGATGGGTTTGCCCACTCCAGCAACCAAGTAAATAAGGTATGCGATCTAAAAGGTCATCAATTCAGTAGGTATGTGGAGATAACATCGACAGAGAACATACATAGGCAACGGTGACCGGTTGGATGAGAGCGGATAGAAGATCGATCATGACGACAAAGCGCGTCGAGGAACAACAAAAACCTAGTTAGGGAGTAAGATTGCCTAACAGTTAAAAGAAATCCGAGTTCCTTACCCACATCATGGTTATCAAGGATTGTCCACATGGACCCAATAGCTTTCTGTCGTGGATCATGCTATAGCAAGAGATGGAGCAAAGGAGGCTGAAGTGAAATCATTGTATCAGCATCCACCATGAAAACGTACTCGTAGAAGGTCGGGTTGACGCCAATGACGTTCTTGATTTGGTGACACATCTCGAGTTCCAGCAGGTTCATTGGCGAGTTGAAGTGGGCCTAAGAAACATATTTAATAAGTATGAAAGAGTAAACGAGCAAGAAAAACGAACCTTGTTCAAGAAATGCATCAAAAGCATCTACAAGTATCGTTTACCACAATTACCAGGGCAAGAACGTTCCATCGGCTTTCCGATCTTGACAATGATGAGGTACGGAACGACACGACCTGAGCATTCACAGAGACCAGAATGAACTTGGCCCATGTTGTGCTGCTGGCTCCTTCACCGAGCGACATGAAGCTCAAAGGTTCAGGGTCCAAATTGGGGGCAGCTCCAAGGATATCCAGCACGATACGAGGTGTAGGCCAATTGTTACCCGAACCGACAATCATACCATCGCAAATGACGACCAGGAGCTTGCACTTGTCATCATACTTCACCTGTGTAAGCGAATCGACGGTCCTGCGAAACGAAACGTCGCCTTCGATGTAACACAGAACTGAACCTGGCAGATAATGGATTTGTCAAGGTCCTCGAGCGCACAAGCAGCACTGAAGTTGATGAACGCCAAAAACTTGAAGCCGATGATCGACACTACGATGATCGACAAGATGAGCAGGATGTAGTTCGCGAACAGACGCTGAGGCGACTGCCGATTGTCGACCTTGTCGACCATCAGGTTCCGCAAGCACACCTTCTGGCAGGCCAGAACATCTCTATCGATGTTGAGCGAGTTCAGCTTCTTCATGATATCCGTCCCGGCCTTATCTTGAAATTCACGTCTGTTCCACCAGGTGCTTCTGTACCCTGTGGCGTGTGGTTCGCAGGCGGTCTCGTTAAGTACTTCCGTCGACGTTCTCGGGGTTCTGAAGTGTAGTGGTTAGGTTGGAGACAAAGTTGGATGGTATAATGGACATACCAGCAGGTGGAGACCTGTCTTCTGATCCCTCCTTCCTCCTCGTCCACATTCGTCCACGCTCCGGTGTTGGTGAATAGTTCGGAACACGGATGGCTCGCGAGGGTGCTCCCGCGATCATTGTTGTCGGCTCGTTGTTGCAATGTCACGTCCAACGTGAGGTGAGAGAAATGTCAAGAGCGGTTGAAAACGCGAAAATGGGGCGGAAATGTGTGATCAAACTGATCGTCGGCTTAGTAGAGTCACTTCCAGAGTCGGACTCCAATAGTACGCGACTCGCTTTGTGAACACGTGACGCATGCAATAAAATCTGATTTTCACCGAATTTGAGTTTGGCGGAGGGATGGGGGTGTTCAGCGGTCTGTTTGTATACTCCTCCATGAAAATTTGTTAAATTAGTGCAGGTAAACAGCATATAATAGATGAGTAAACTTACACCTCAGGTCACGGCCTCAGGCCGTGGCCTGTGGCTTTCAAGAATCAAAGCCGAGGCCACAGGCTTTGGAAAGCCAGGAAAAAAGCTCGGCTTGGCCTGGCTTTTGACGGCTGGCTTTGGTTGGCTTCGGCCTCCAGGCCCAAGCCGGCACATCACTAATTGTAGCTGGCGACGGATTGGCCAGCACTGGCATGGTTCCGGATCTCCCGAGGTGTCATTCCGACAAAGCCAGCGCGAGCCTGGTACCGCATCTCAACCATCCGTTCAAAGTACCAGTCAGGACGAGAGTCGTTCTTGAAAACATGATTGACATCGGTGTTGTTCTTCGAGTCCAAAACGACGTATGGACTGACAGAGCCTGTGATGCCGTTGCAGAGGGCACTGACCTGTAAGAAGGTCAGTTGATCGACACACCAGGCGTTTTTGGCACACAAAAACGAACCTGCACAGGGAAAATGGTATCCGCCGATTGATCACCATACTCCAAGATAGACTCGACAGGAACCACACCGACAACACGAGGATGCGTTTCCGCGACCGACGTCAAATCAAACACCTCGCCGCAAATTGAAGTGAGGACATTATTCGGACTCAAAGCGCTAGAGTGCGAAGCCAGCTTGGCAGAGTTGAAAACATGCTCCGTGGGGCATGTAACAACACCAAGCACAGCGATTACGAACCCCACACAACCATAGATGGACCAGATAATCAAGTTGAGCACCAGCTTCTTGCGCCACGCCTGACGCACGTCCATGCACTTCATCCTCCCGACGTAAGTCAGGAGCGGCATCGGTACCGACCACCTCAGCATCCAGCACATCGCGACCCAGCGCCGGCGGGCAGAGCTCTCCTTCAGGACCTCGGTCGTCTCGCCTTCCTGGATCTCGCCAGCCAGGGCCTCCTTCTCCATCAAGCCCCGCTTGTCGGTGTTCTGGAACATGTTGTGCGAAGGAGCATACGACTTAGACCCGAAGTGGGACACCGAGTCGTCCCGCTGGCTCGTGAACTTGCCGCGAGCATCAAAGTTGTCACTGCAGACGGACTTGTTCTCTTCGTAGTCATCGTCGTACAGGTCGGCTCTTTGGAATGGAGAGGCGTTGGCAACGAGAGGAAGTTGTTGGTTGGAGGCACCGTAAGCCTCTGAATAGTTGTTGTTTCCCCAAGGTGACAGTTCCAGATCTTCGTTTGGTGATCGATAAGGAGCATAAGGGTCACTGATGGACCGTGGATCAAGCCCTGCCTCGGCTTCAGCATCGCAGAGACGGTTCCTCTTCTGCTCCTCGGCATCGCGCGACCAAAGCTGATCCTCGAATTTATGGAAGGCCCGTTGTGACAAGAAGACCTAGACCAACATGATCAACACAAGACATCCCATCAAATCTAAAAGTCTCGTACCTTATGCACACCAAGCACCAAATCCTTCTCACTCAAGCCAAACGCAGCCCTCGCCTGACCAATGATCTCCCTATCATCGCCCTCCGAAATACCGCCAGCCACCAACCCCTCACTATACCGAACGCAGAACTCCTCCGGGGTCATCCCAACCTCGAAGAAATTAACAGACCGTCTCGCAACCTCCGTTAAACCAACACCCTTCACCTGGCCCTGAACACCCCGGCCCTCAAGTTGGTTGGGTAGCTGAGAGTCATTGGGGTTGATACAGAAGATATACCACGGCTGCGTCTCGTCGATGGTCTCGAACAGGGTATCAAGAGCCGCCCCAAACTCGCCCGCAACGCACGGGCTCGAGCCAGTGAGGTTTCCTGCGCCGTGGGTGTCTTCGTCGTCTCTGTCCTTCTCCTTGATATCGACACCTTCCTTCACAGTCGGCATGCGCTTGACTGCGCTCTTTCTCCTCGTTGAGGGGGCTCTCATGGGCTTGACGGCCTGCTGAGCCACCACGATGGTATCATCGTTCCGTGGATGGGCCTGGGTGGCAATAGCCTTGGCCGAAAAGAGACCCTTGACGAAGGGGTTGATAGACCCAGTGCCCTCAAGCCCATCTGCAACACCGCGCAACAAAGACACAAAATCAGGATTGATAGCATCCAAATTCCGATCAAGGAAGCCCTCCGATGAATAGGTGACCGAACCATTATAATGGTTGACCGTAAAAGACGGGTAGCCCGACCTGTCAAGCGTGCCCGTCTTGAGCGACGAGTGGTTGCCCCAGCGCTTTGTGAATGCCTCCACCGTCGTGTGGTCGGTCTTCTTCGGCTGGCGGCGCGCTTGGTCGTCCTTGATATGGATGAGCCCGCCCGGCGTGTTCTGCAGCAGCCGAATGCACTCCGTGTTGTCGAAATACGGCACCTGGGGCACGAAGCGCGATACCCCCTCGGCGTTGTACTCGTTGACGCGTTTCCTGAAGAGGCTGCGCTGGATCCAGTTCTGGAGACGTTCGTTGGCAAAGTTGATGCAGAATTGGTCGAGGGAGTTGGGGCGGCTGGACATGTTTTGCGGTCCAGGGAGGTCAAAGAGGCCGATGAAGGTGGAGAAGTCGTCTTTGCATAGGCGTCGGTTGATGTGCTCGTTGAGCCAGGCGAAGAGGAGGGAGAGTCTTCGCGAGATCATCTCTGTTGTCCGAGGCGCCGTCGGGGTCAAGAAAAACGGTACAGCTCATTTCGTATGACAAAGCCGCTTCTAGCGCGGCCGGCTGAATACCCAGGAAATCAGAAACGATCTCCAAGATATCGATGTTGCGGACAACAGAAGCGTCTTCATTTCTATGGCGGTCAATAGTGAACTCAAGATTGCCCAGATGTAGAACCGCAGCGACCAGCTACGTCTGTGCAATGTGCCGTTTCGAGAAGCCAATCGTCTTGAGTGCTAATTTAAGCTGATCGAATCGCTGTCCATCATCATCGTGGCCTCCAGTCGGCCTGGCTGTGCTTGTCCCACGCTGCCCTAGGTAAGTAGCGGTGCGCCGTCTTTTCGAGCAAATGGAGATGCTGCCACTCTTCTGGCAATGCTCCGGCGACGAGGTAGTAGAAAATGTGGAAATTGCGCTTGCCGGAGGGCACGGCGGCGACACGGTTCCTCTCGAGGTAGTAGTCGAGTGTCTTGACACCACTGAGCCTGCCCTTGTCTGAGAACTGCAGCTCAGTGTATTTCCCGAAGCGGGAGGCGTTGGGGTTGAATAGGGTACAGGCATTCCCAAAGGACTCGAGCACGAACTCGGCAGCAGGGACTTGGTTGGCGAGTTTGGCACCCTTTTTGCCGGGGTTGCTAACGCTGAGCTCCAGCAGTGATTTGGTGGCCAGTCGTCGACTTTCCGATTTGCCGCTACTCGTTTCTCCACTAGGCCAGGGATGAGCAACAACGCCAGCTCCACATCACGAACCATGCTCACCTGAACACTAAACACTGATCCTGCGTCGTCCGCCGCATGTGGTAATAAGTGTTGTTCACAATCTGGAATATGTGCGGTGGCAGACGGTCGGACGTCCTTCGCCTCTGACTTGCATCTCCAGTATCGGTACCGACGAACATAGCGACCCCCGCAGCCCTTGCAGGGTTTCGCAGCACCAAATACATGAACGCGACGGTCACTGATGTGCTCGATGGTGGGTTCAGCTTGAAGAGTACGTAGATCGGTGAATTCTAGTCCTTCGATAGACGCTCTAGGTATGCAACTCAGTTTAAGGCTTTCGAGGAGAATTGTGAACAACTCACTGAGCTCAGCCTCTGCGGATTCTGCAGGCTTCACTGGATCCTCCTCATCCTCATCCTCATTCTCATTTCATCCTCGTCCTCATCCTCGTCTTCACCACCCCCTTCATCGTCACTTACAGGCACCATACCTGCCACTGGCATATCTGGATCGTCTGCATCACCGTCTGCATCGTCATCAATCATCTCCATGGATGATTGAAGACTGGCCTAAATAATATTGTCAGCGAAAATCAAACATTTGAACAGTGATTCATACCTGGGATGATCAAAGAGCCTTTCCTTTAGCTGAGTGAGCAGCACCAGGAGCAGCCTTCTTGGGTCCATAGCTAGTTGTGCCCTGCTGAGCTGCCACGATGGTATCCACGGATGGGTCGGGGTAGCAATAGCCTTGGCCGAGAACTTCAAGACCCTCGACGAAGGGGTTGATAGGCCCAGTACCCTCGAGCCCAGCAGCAATGACACAAATTCAGGCCCATAGCAGCGACGCAACGCTATGCTCGAAGCTTGAAATCTAACCAACAGCGGTCGTTCACTCTGCCGCGAGAGTGGGTGCCCATGGGGCAGCGGTGCAACCCTGGACGCGCAGCTGAACATCGGATGGAGCGATTTGGATATCCCAGAACATAAAGAGAGTGGGCTAGTCGTAACATGAGTGGATGTCGGCGGGATGATACAGGAAGTACGTACATAGTACCTGACTCGTTGACTAACGTCGATTCCGCACAATCTTCGTGGGGGTTTACTATGACGGTAGTCTTTCAAAGTAGCAGATATGCCTCTGAAACGATGATATTTCTGCCTATAGGTATAAGCTAACGCAGACGGTAAGCACAGAAGGTAGTATTCACCTACCCATGTTTCTGAAAAGCCTCGACCTCCTGCACCAACTCGCGTCATCGCCTTGGTCAGCGTTGCCTTCGTATCTTGTGTCTGTCGCGTGATCTTCTGTAGGCTACGTTTGTCCTTTGTGGTCCCGAGTCGTCGCTATCATCGGAAGACGACTCGGATAAAGACTGGTAGTGGTCGAGTTTGAGGTCAGAACTCGGTCCGGAAAGCAGTCCCGTTGCTGAGTCAGCATGTGATGACTTCATTCTCTCTTTCCTTTGCCATCCGTCTTTGCCTTTCAAACCCTTTATAATCATAGAAGCAATCTTGAAACTTGTTGCCTTTTTGTAGTCGTTTTTGTCCACCTGCTTGAGCCCACGACAAGAACGGCCAACGTAGCTCAGAAATGGCAGTTATTTCATGTTTTTTTCCCCAATAAATGTGTTTCTAAAAATTCATTTCTCTTGTCCTCTGCGTATAGAAGCAGGAAACAACGGGACTCGAACAGGTACGGACTGCAAGCCCAAAGGTGGACGAGCAGTTCCTGGGTTCAGGCTCGCAGGCTCGGGTTTGGCCTATGGACGCTTCTTTACAGGCATGTTCTACATAACTTTGAAGTTCAAAGTTCAATTTGTGTTCAGGTGCGGCCAAACTGCCATGACGGTGAACAAACGAGAATAACAAGAACTCGGAGAATGGCTGAAGGATGACCCCAAGCGGACGATAAGGGTATGTTGAAATCATCCGCCTTGAATAGCATATTGTGCTACGTTTCTGACTACTGGTCACAGCAACATCACCCTTGCTTTGCTCAGGCTTGCATTCTTTCCAGTCGAGCGTACCACATCCTATTCCCTGCAAGAAAGACAATTTAATGGAGTCTATCACCTGAAGAGACATACACACACCTTGGGCTTCCCCCCCCAAAAAAAAACAACCAAACTCTCAATACACAAAAAAGGAAGGATTCATGTCGGATGTTCATAAGTTTGGTGAATGAAACGTTGGCGTGAGTCGTTTTGAATGATCTGGTGATGATGAGTTCAAGGTGGTTTTGATACAATTTGGACGAGACTTACATACCTTTAAATTTTGACAGCCTCACGAGCAAACCCGTCGAGATAATCGATCGCAAGTTGAAGTTCGGTCCCAAATAGGGACGTGGCGTCCTATAATTTGTATGAATCACAACTCATGTCAGGATGAACTTACTGGACCTACCAATATGTAACTCTCCTTCGTGATCTGGTCCTCGCCGTGAGGCCCCATTCACCATCAACTGTGTCCACGAGGCTGTGAAGAGAGGGCATCGAAGAGTCTTTGACACAGAAGCAACAAAAGCGAAACATCTACATCCAATGGCACATATCGCAGATCGTACAAGAGAGTTCATTGGTCAAACGAAGAGGTGGCGCTGGGTTCTGTGCACGGCTTCGCGAAACTGGCAAAGTGTCCTAATGACCGACGTCGTCCTATCAGCAAGAACCATGGTTGATAGCATCCAATTTACGATCAAGGAAGCCTTCCAACGAATAGGTGACCGAGCCATAGTAATGATTGACCGTAAAAGACGGGTAGCTCGACCGTCAAGCGTGCCCGTCTTAAACAACAAGTGGTTGCCCCAGCGCTTTGTGAATGCTTCCACCATTGTGTAGTGGGTCTTCTTCGGCTAGCGGCGTGCCTCGTCGACCGTAATATGGATGAACCCACCCGGCGTGTTCTGCAGCAGGTGGATGCATTCCGTGTTGTTGAAATACAGCACATGGGGCACGAAGTGCGACACATCCTCAACGTTGTTCTCGTTGACGTGCTTCTCGAAGAGGTGCGCTGGATCCGGCTCTGGAGACGATCGTCGGCCAAGTTGACGCGGAACCAATTAAGGAAGTTGTCCTTGCCCTGCTGATTCGTTACCAATGCAATGGGGTCTGTAACGAACGAAAAAACGTCAGCCAACAGTCATGTACGGTTTCGAAATCTCAACACACCTGGGTTAACCCTGACCCTCTTCCTCCCTGCCGTTCCGTCGTGCAGCAGACAACGAAGGCAGCGAGCCTCGAGTTCACAGATAAGACCTCTTGCTGTTCGTGCGTTCTTCCTATTCGAGCTGATTGCGTTTGTTGTAAAAAGGTCGACCTACAAAGAAGTCAGAGGTAAGCACACATTTTCGACAATCAAAGATATGTAAAAAAAAACTTACCTGGGACCCCGCAGTAGTGGGTGATGCAGGCTTGCAAGAGTCTAACGAGCGGGTTGCTGGCTTTCTCAGCCTTTGGGATCGTCGACGCCGCGGGTAGAGACTGAGGAGGAAGTACGGAAGGCAGCACAGGGTGTACTAGTCAACTGGATGGCAATGACAGGCTGAGTTTCAGATGGCCTGATCAAGCTGGAGCGAGGGACAAACTTCTTCGACTGGAGAGCCACAAAAAAGAGAGAGTCAATGATTAGGTGACCATCCTTTAGCAGTTGAGGGTGCTGGGCTGCAGCAAAGCTCACTTCCTTGAGCGAAAGATCAGTAGTGTTGAGGTCAGAAATTACTGTGATGCTAGATTTAAACGTAGACTTACCTGTACTCCTCCATGAATGACAAAAAGTCCTTAGGGAATTCAGAACAAGTGGAGGACCAAGCTAAAGCTGATGGGGTGAACGTCCAAGGAAGAGTTGGTTGAACTTGGAACTTAGTCGCCATCACCACATTTCTAAAAATAGGACGCCTCAAGTCCGTTACAACTTCAAGTGCTGAAATTTCTTAGACTCTGTCTTTGTACACAGTACAAACCTGATGGCACCAAAATCCTCAAAAGCACGGTCATTCCGATCGCGGAAAGGGACGAAAAATCGACTCAGCTACTGTAACTGCACACCTTTTTGTCACAAAAAAATTAATCGCAGAGCAAGAAAATGTCACTACCGAGCAGTTGGTCGTCAGCTTTCAGATTCTGAAGATGCTGAACTTGATTTAAATTCTTACATTGAAAAGGACTACGGAGATACAGAGTCTGAATCCGAGATCGCTGAGTACGTCTTCAGGTTCTCTATCAACCTAAATTTCAGCTAATCTCTACTTTCAGCCTGAATGAAGACGATGAACCCGCAGTGGAGACTTACAGTATTCGAATGGACTTAGAGCAAGACCTTGATGATAGTGTGCAGCCTATTGATGATAATGATGACGACAATGCTATGGACGTAGCTGCCAGTCCAGAAAACCCGGAGGGTGAATCAGATGGACCACTCTTCAATGCCAGCTTGTTCTTCGACCAAATGATCATTGACCCCACACCAGATTCTGGGAGATCCAACCTCAAAACTCATTCGTATCGTTCATCCCCTGAGGTTCAACCTGCTCATCCAGACGTTCAATTCCAGGAAAACGGGTTTGATATAAGTGACACCGATTCCAATGCCAATACTCATTACTACGACTCTGACTTGGAATTCGAGAACTGGAAGGCCAATGACGAAGATGGAGAAGAAAATTGGCAACAGTCTGATGAGGATGACTTGGAGGACCGGTTAAGGCATTTGGAGCACATGTTAGATGCTGAAGAATATGCAGAACTTTGGGAAAGTCGTAAGTTCACTAACTTCCACTATTTGCTATACAATTATATTAATGTAGGTTACATATCTTAGAAAAGGACGAGCTTACACCTCAAGATGTTATTAATATTCGAGCATTTAAACTGAAGATGGCCACGAACATGTCAAGGGCTGCATTCCAACAAATGCGTGATGCATTCGAAGAGGATCTAGAGATAAGCAGCTTATACACCATCATTCACAGGATTGCTCTTCTGTCAGGAGTCCTACCGAAATGGATTGACTGCTGCATAAATACTTGCATTGCCTATACATCCGAGTTCGAGGAAGAAAAGTCCTGTCCGCTCTGTGGCGAAGAGAGGTTTTCAGAAAATAATGAATCAAGACGGGTGTTCTGTTATTTACCCCTTACCCCACGTCTGCAGAGGTTCTTTGCAAATGCTACAACAGCCAATGAATTAAGCTATCGTGCGGAATACACTCAATTAGCCAAGAAGCAAATGGCAACAAGATCTTCTCTTGAAGATGACGAGCTTCCTCCTTTAGTTGACTCAGATGACGATGACGATGACGATGACGACAGTGATGACAACGACAGCAGGCAAAAGAAGAACGAGGATTGCAACATTCGGGATGTATTCGATGGAGAACATTATCACAACCTCCGTCAACAGAAAGTTACTATTGATGGGAAGGAAATGCCCTATCGCTACTTTTCTCAAGACACCAATATTGCATTTTCTACCTGCTTGGATGGATATCTTCTCTATAAGCGCAGGAGAGGAGGCCCTTCAGCAACACCCATCCTTGTCCAGCTGTACAACTTACCACCAGAGATCCGGACTCATTTGAATCGTGTCATCTGTCTTGGTGTTATTCCTGGACCCAAATCACCCAAGCGTTTGGACACCTTTCTACATCCATTAGACCAGGAGTGTGCTGATTTAGCAAGAGGTGTGAAGACTTTTGACTGCCGAACTGGGAAGTACTTTAATCTTCGTGCATACAACCTATTCAACCAAGGAGACATCATTGCAGTGGAGAAATTTCTCAACATCAAAGGTCATAATGGAAAATGTCCTTGTCGGTCTTGCCGGATTACAGCTGTGGCAAATTCATCAGAAGGCAAACGAACGTACTATGTTCCATTAGCTCGACCACTCCCAGCCATGAATACTTGGGATCCTCGTGATCTCCCTCTCCGTGAACATCAACACTGGGAGGTGGCAACTCAGATGATTTCAGAGGCTCCAAACAAGAAGCGACAAAATGATATAGCCATGCGCTGTGGAATCAAAGGTATGCCAGCCCTCCACCGTGTTGGATCCATAAATTATGCAAGAGGATCACCCTGGGATTACATGCATCTCTTTCTTGAAAACGCCATCCAGAATCTTGTTCGACTCTGGCAAGGACGCTACAAGGGCTTAGATTCAGGCAATGAAGATTACATAATTCCAGATGCTGTCTGGAAGCAGATTGCTGAAGAAACTGCTGCTTCTGTGACACATATCCCAGCAGCATTTGTTCGTGCACTTGGAAACCCATATGATGACCATGTAAACCTCAATGCTGAAGGCTGGTCTTTCTGGTTTATGTTCATTGCACCAATTGTCCTACATGGTCGCTTGAAGATTCCATACTACAAGCATTTCTATAGACTGGTTGAAATCATGAAAACTGTGACACAGTTTTCTCTTACTCATTCTGAAGTCAATGAAACAGAAGAAAAAATTATCCAATGGGTTGAAGAGTATGAACGGTCAGTGTTTATGAATTATTTTTAGTGAACAACTCTGAGTCAGATAGCCCCTACAGGATCTACTACCAGTATAATTCAGAGCGCTTATCTACATGTGTTCTTACTATTCATGGGTTGCTTCATGTTTGTGATAACATCCGGTTCTGTGGACCTGTATGGACAACATGGACCTTCTGGATGGAGCGATACTGTGGCTATCTTCAAAGTGGCTTAAAGTCGAAAGTCAGCCCATGGATGAATCTCAACAATCGAGTGTTCTACCAAGCATGCTTGGACCAAATTGATACGTTCTACAATCTAGATTCTAGAAGAAAACAAGGTGATCATCTATCAAGAGGTGAATACATCTTCCCCACATGTAAGTTGACTGATTAATCTGAAGCTGTACTATTTGACAGTTGGTATGCAGATTCCAATTCAATCCTGCGACCACCTTTGCACCGAAATTTTGTACTAGACCATGCCCTTCGCAACAAAATAGCTGGATATATTCACCTGGTTATTCGAAAGAGTGCAGCCCTAGTTAAACGGCATCTGCCAATTGCAATGCGCCAATGGGGAAAGGTCAGAATTGCAAATGGAGGTGATTCCATTCGTTGTGCATGTGCTAGCTTGCCTCAAAGGGCAGAACGGAATATGTCATTCGTATGGGTGAGTTGAAATCCATTTGAACTGTACCAACTTTGAAACCTCACGAAATACTTCTCATAGTATGAAGTCCAAGTAGTCGATGCTGATGGAAAAGAGTCACGTCAAATCTTTTACGGAAGGCTTGACATGATTTTGCAGTTTGAAGTTCCAGATGATCCATTTTGGAGGTCAATGCAAGGTCAAACTTGGCTTTTGGCAGTCATCACACCTTGCAATACTAAAGGAGCCGATGCTGCCAAAAAGTTGACAACATACAGCACTTATACAGCCCAGATTGTTACAGATTTACGCACAGTATCAAGTGTTGTCGGGCGAGTAAAAACTCGAAACTGGTGGGGAATAATTGATAGAAGTGGTGATTATTCCCGAACAGTATTTGTTGACGTTGACCATGTAACAGATTCAGAGTAGAGTGCAGCATTTTACCAAAAAGGGTAGTGTACAGACTAGTAGCACTTTAATTCAGTTTCCCCTGCTATGAATATCCAAAAAAATAAATGTATTGTCTGCGTCTACCTGCGTCTATTTGCATCTAGCGGGTACCTACAGTCGCCTGTACTCAGCCTCTTTGTACTGCTTTGTAGCTAGTCGCATTGAAGGGACTAAGAAAACCTGTAAATATCATTGAGATTAGATAGAAGGAAAGGAAGGTGGACTCACCTCAATTCTCCAATGCAGCTAATGCAAAAATTCGTGGTCGTTCTAAGCCTATTCCTACCGCGTTGAAGCAAAGAGAGGTCAGCACAAAAACGGTTGGTCAAAACGAAACAACGTACATGACACTCAAAGTAGCAAACAATGATTGCGTCGAGGGAGCTCTGGGCATAAATGGATCGTCATAGGAATTTCAGTGAATGGGAAACAAGTTAAATCACAAATATGCACCTGCAAGGAATGAATTGAAAGCGAACATTGCAAGAAGACGCCTGAGCCGATTCTGAGTCTGCGAGCAGAAAAGTTGGTGGTAAGCCGATGGCCTGGATGGTGAAACTTGCTCACCGGAAATAAAGAAGCGCATATATGCAGAAACGGTCAGAAAGACCACTTGGAGGCCGTAAGATGGATTATCAAGAATATCCAGAGTGCACGGAGTCGCCTTTACAACAATTAGTGTACACTCGTTTAAATGAAAACATAACTCACATTAGGTGTGTCCACGAAACTCTGCACGTCTACGATTGCCCAAACATCCAATTGTGCCCCCTTGTACAAATGAAAGTTGAGATGACGTTGGTGAGGAAAGACTTGCAGGGAAATTGGAGAGCTCGAGACTCCTTCTGTGCCGATATTTGCAGCTCCGCGTGAATCTGTACAGAGTTAGTTTCGAGTATTCCTCGTCGTCTCTCACTCTCCCTCAGTCATGAGTTCGATTCCGCCAACCAAGAGTTCTCCCATCTGATTACCTACTCGCTGTCCTTCAGCGCTCCCTCGTCCCCCACCCCGCTCCAACGCTCCCTCAGATGATGGCAGTGTGGCTCCCACTCGCCGCCCGCTGTCCTGTATGCCGCCACCATCCCCCGTTCGAACTGCTTCAACCCATTGCCGTGCACGCTAACAGGCCCAGCCATGCAGCAACACAAGCGAACAAGGTCAACAAGGAGCAACGACAATTCCAATGTCGACCATGACAGGGAATTCAAACCTAGATCCATTTCCAATGGCAACGGTTCCTCTGCTCCTCGCGACTCGTAAGTGCCCAAACATACTCTCATACCTCTTCACATAATCTGACCAACATCTTCATCATTCAGGTGCCGCGAAACCGTCTGCAAGCAGCGCATCGAGTCCGAACAGTGCTGACGCGACAAACTCAGGGAAGGGTATGCCTATGCCCGTCTCAAGGAAACCCTCCCAGCGTCGAATCAGAAGGCTAGCAAAGTCTCTCTGCTTGATCGTGGTATGTTACTATGTAATCATCGCCATTTTCAACTTGTCTAACTTAACATGTCACTCCTAGCAACAAATCACATCAAGTACCTTGAGGCTGTCAAGGACCAACTGGAGGTCCGACTCAAGGGTGCCGATCATGAAGTACACCGACTCCGCACCGTCAACGAGGTGCTGATGCTGAACCGTGCCGGTACAGCTCCCCTTATCCCGACGACGTTCAACAACTGATTGCCCACCGCAATCATGAACCCGTCCGGCATAATTATCTCGTGCTGTACGTCAGACGGTTGCGATATGAGTAATGATCCTTCATCCCACACTGCGTTTGATTTATGACAACGGACTATCACACATTCTATCTATCCCATCATCACGCATCATTGTTTTTTTTACACATCCCATTCCCCCCCAATGACGTCGATCTAATATTGTTTAGGAACCCCTGCTTATAGGCTTGTGTCTCGACGACACATACTTCCATGCACCGCGCTACCTTTCCGCGTCTGCTCGCCCGCCCTCTCTTGCGGCCGTGCTTCACATCCTCGTCTCCTGCGGGTTTTTTAGGTGCTCTTGGTTGGCCTGTGGTCCTCCCTGAGCCCCCTAGAATCTGCGGAGAAGACTTGGTGGAGGTTACATTCGGCGCGCGAAATCCGACGACGACGATGGGAATTCAGGACATTGGTTGATGCATGGCATGCCACACAAGACCCAGAGCAGAGCTTGAGGCGTAATATCTCCCCGCTCTCAACAAGCGTTGTGCGAGTGCATGCTTCGCCTGTCTCTAAGGCGCTATCTTGTATTCCATCTATTTTTTTTTCAAACCCGTCAACTAGCCCGCCTTCGCGTTCCCATCCTTCACAACCCATCCGCTCCCCTGCTTGAGGCGACGACCACTTCACTGTGGTTCCGTGCCTCGCATATGTGGCCGACAAACCGGCATTGTTATTCTTCACCCGATATATGTCCTCAAGAATCAGCAGACCATCACGACACGGGACTCAATTATTGGCCTTCGATCGAAGCGTACACCTGATCAGTGGACGACCTTCTCCCTCGCTGTGTCTTCACCTGCGCATCTTTATATCAAGTTGTCTGTGCCATCGTCTACCTACCACCCCATCATGACCTCCACGGCCCTTTCTTCCACCAACGTCTTGGGTGACTCTCGATAGCGGTTCTCTTCTCTTCCTTCATTTTCGCGCTCCTCCTTTCCGCGCGCACCTATTCTTGTTATCCGACTGACCATCCTCTCTTCCCAGACTACACAATGTTGATATGTCGCTTGTACAAGGAGCGTATGCTGTCAGCCCCCTGCGTGCACACGGCTGCGTTCCTCCATCAGCTGTCTCTGTTTCCTGTGCTCCATCACTCTCCTATTTTGGTTATCTGACTGATCTTTCTCTCTTATAAGAGCTAAAAACACAATTTTCTACTTAGAGTATATATGTATCTCAGTTCGTGAAGTCACTCCAGTTGTCAGAAGGTAGAATTTGATTGACATCGATATCGTTATGGCTATTAGAATTTATTATGCAAAACGCTAGCCATTCCAGTTTTTCACACAATAGGTTGTGATGATGGGGGAACATGAATCATCCTTGTTCTGACCGAAACACCACTTCGTGACGTTCAAGACTCAGTAAAATGTACTGTTATGGGAATGCACCAATCCCTATTGTTCTGGACCGGCATCGGTTGCCGTTCGATTTGCACATTGATTGCCAGTGTTCGGGACACAGCAGACATTAGGCACCATCAAGAACAGCAATTGCCCATGTTTTTCAGAGGTTTCAGGACACCAATCATTGGTGCGCAATATTAACATCAACTTCTCACGTTCCCAACCACTAATTTTTGATATCAAGCCTGGACATATTCACTTGCCGTTCTGGGCCGGTCTAATAAAATGTTCGGTTAACACCGAAAAGGAAGGCGCTTTATTTTGGTGTGCGAAACTGACAATTCCCTGTTTTGACACCAAAATGTAGTGTTATCCGTTCCCACAGTGAGGCAATTTGTAAAAACACAGAAGCGGAACAACAACAGAGAAGGGTCAAGTTGCGTGAAGCAATAAATATGTAATGCAAGAATCCAAGGCGCTCACATCGCCACCAACGGCCTGGACAGCAGCCCTGTACCCCTCTTCTTCCTTGGATGCTATAGGACCAGGATGTGCCGCATCATCGCCTTCGGAGCGAATAACTGTATCCTCGACGAGTATCTCCAATGCTCCAGACTTGATGATGGTATCGAGCGATGACTTGGTGCTGGTCCTCAGAGCCTTTTTTGCCTTGTCTACCTTCTCCTTCACCGAATTAAGTTCATCAGACGCAATAAAATGGTTACGCCAGGTGATGGAGCCATTCCGCTCGTTTGGTCCAGCCGACCACCCCGCAAGTCAGGCTTGACCAAGTTTGATGAGATGACGTGCTTTAATTCGGGCGAACGCATCGCGACTCTGAAAACAGACACCCATAATCAGTGCATAGAATTTAAGAGATGGACAGTCGCCGAACGTACGCCAGTGGCAAGGAAGTCGTTGACTTCAGCCAGATTTTCTTTGATCCTTGCTGAAGCCTTCGCCAAGTTCTCCTCCGCCAGCTGTGCCCGTTTCCTCTCCGTCTCTAAATCTGCTCTTATCTTCGCTAAATCTCCTCTTATCTTCTCTTGTTCCTGCTTTGAACGCTCTGCTTCTGCTCTTATCTCCCCTTGTTCCTGCTTTGAACACTCTCTTAGCTTCCCTTGTTCCTGCTTCGAACGCTCTGCTTCTGCTTTCAAGAGCTCTGATTCTGCTTTCAAGCCCTCTCTTTCTCCTTTGGAGCGCTCTACTTCTGCATTAATCATCTCTTCCAACCTTGTCAAGCGCTCCAGGAGGTCATTTTGTGATGCAGGCAAATCGGTTTCCTATGACAAAGGTGCTGTATATCAAATGTAGGCAAGTCGATAGAGCACGCAACTGTACCTTTACCTTTGCTGGGACTTCACGATCTTGACTTTCGCCATAGGTGGACTTGAAGTTACTGTTCAACGAGTCCGGTGTGACGTTGGGAAAAGACATTGGGCATCGGGGTCGTTGAAACTTGCCGTCTATTGAATGTCAGCGTGACAGGTGGCGCGAGACATGGAGGTCACACCTATTTGCACTTCCGGACCAACCGGACAGGAAGATAAGCCGTGACGCTAGCGATTGATTTCACAAATTTCAGAGCTTCGGTCCTCTTCAAGCCATATTGCTCTTGTATAGTCTCGTCAAATAGTCCCTTGGCCAGTCCGATTGTCATTGTCGTTTCTTCTTCAATGTTAGTTGTTGGAGTTCGCGTTCCCGATTCGGGTATTTACACATGTTATCATTACACTTTATGTTCTCTCCGTCGTTAGTTCTTGTTCTTAACCTCTTACCACCATGTCGTAGCACCGTTATGCGATACCCGCCCTTTCATACTCGAACATTAGTCGATTCATCGCGCAACAGATATATGTCAAAGGGATCCAGCTCTGGCCTTAGCTCCGGATCCGACTCCGGCTCTTCAAGGGCCTCAGTCACGGTGGACTTTGACAAGGGCTTTGAGGAAGCTTTGACTTTGCGATTGCGCGCCATGGGTGTCAGAGTCAGGATCTTCATCTTCTCGGATTTTTTACGGGCTTACAGATATAACACAGCTTGGGGAAGGTGATCGCACCCCAGGAATCGAGAAGGTCGGTGGGTGGGAGACAGCACACTGAAAAATTGGAATTCGGTTGGTGAAAGAAGCGTTCAGTTACTTTACAATTTTTCCCGAGCGGTCAGTTCGACTTGACGACTTGACGACTGGAGCCATAACCTAACGAATGCTACATAGCAGTTTGAATCCCCAACTCGGCAGGTGAAAAGAGAGGATACAAAAACAAGCACCTGCTCGCCGCGTCGATCGCTGGACCGTCAAGCCCTCCATTTTCTGTTCTACGCAGATGCCAACCCCCACCCACTTTTTGTTCGAACACCACATCACCGCTGATTCCACCATCCCGCTCTCTCTTGCTGACACGCCTTGTGTGGCCCCCTCTCGTTCACAGCTCTATTCAAGATTTTTCTGGCGGACTTCAGATTCAAACTTTTACTGCCTCTCTGCAGTGGGACACCAATCTGCCGAATTACTTTTGGTATATATAACCTCTGCTTAAGTGTCGCTGATTAATCAAAGTCGGTACAGAATATAGATGGGATGATAGGGGGAAATATTAGTGCTGTCAGGATAATGATCAATCGTCCGGAAAGTTCACCATGAAAGGTTTGAAGTCATTCCCTTCCTCCAGTCGAACTTCAACTCGCCCTCTTGCCTCCCCTTCGCCTTCCTGTCCCGTTTCTTTGCCTGTGACTTCCTGTCCCGGGCCCCGCCATCTCCATCGTTGACTTGTTCCTTGACTTTTTTCCTGGGAATAAAGGTGAGTTGACACCCAAAGATTATGACAGTAGGCTAACCTGGTTTCCCGTCATCGTCATTTTGGTCATCAAGAGTTTCGGTGGTGTTCTTGGACACCGTGGCATTGATAGAAGCTACTCGCACGCTGGAACGGCGTTTCCTTTTACCAATGTCTCCTAATGAACACATGTATTAGCCGACTTTGGGTCGGAAGTACCTTAGACGTACCTGTTGTTTCAATATTAACTCGCTCCTCTGTGGTCTGCACCTCGTTGCTCAGGTGTTCTGTTTCATCAACAATGGTCTCCCCGAGATTTCCTTCCGCTTCTCTTTCAGACACTAAGGTAGAAAGATCAGATTCCGTTTTGAAGAGACAAGAATTATCTTTTTTCAACTTACATTCAACCGCAGTGATGGTAGCCCTATCAACCTCCCGCTGAACCCATTCAAAAGCAGACAGTACCATGTTAAAAATATCTTCCTTCTCTGCCAGGACTATAGTCGGCAAGTCGTACACGTCTTTAAGCTTCCAATCGGCCGAGCATTCCAACAACAATTTCTGTTCGGTGAGTGGTCCGCCGACTCTCGGGACTGCACCAGTGGAGTGCTGAGAGTGTTGGAAAGTCGACTCTATTTCCCACCACTGCTCCAATATTCTATAATCTTTCAGGATTAGCCTCTCGACAATCTCGTCAAAGTAAATCAGATAAGACTCCAGGCGGACGAGAGCCTTTCCATTCAAACCGAGATTATCCCGGTTTTTATGAACCAAAGCCAAGATAGCTTTCTTTGCGAGGAAGAGCTTGACGTGGATTAGAGAGACACTCTCAACAGAGATTCTTGCTGCATCGGAAACATCTTCCAGTGTTTTCAGATTGAAGGGGATGAGAAGTAGTTTTTCTTCAAGCAGACGAAACTGATGAGTGGCGAGATATTCCGCTTGTTCAGAAAACAATGCAGTGGGAGTACGGTTAAGATCCCAGTTAAAACCAGGAAACAGACAGGCACTCGTGACAGTAGCTTTCAGATGTGATGGGCCGGCTTCACTAGACGCGGAGATGATCTCCTCATTCGGTCCCAATGTGCGCGAATGTTTGGCTGGTGGCTGAGAGTTGTCCATCGACAATGACATCACAGTTTGGTGGGTTGAAGGTGCAGAGAGGTGTAGGGAACCAGTCCGAGTCTGATCCGGCGCCATCTCTATCGTTGAGTTGTTCCTTGGCCTATTCCCTGGGAATAGAGGTGAGTTGATATCCAAAGATTATGACAATAGGCTAACCCGGTTTCCCATCATTGTCTTCTTCGTCATCAAGGGTTTCGGCAGTGTTCTTGGATGCTGTAGCATCGATAGAAGCTGCTTGCACGCTGGAACGGTGTTTCCTTTTACCAATGTCTCCTAATGCACATATGTATTAGCCGACTTTGGGTCGGAAGTACCTTGCACGGACCTGTTGTTGCAATATTAACTTGCTCCTCCGTGGTCTGCACCTCGTCACCCAGGTTTTCTGTTTCATAAGCAATGGTCTCTTCGAGATCTTTTCCCGCTTCTCCTTCAGACGCTTAGGTAGAAAGATCAGATTCCATCTTGAAGAGACAAAAATTATCTTTTTTTGACTCACGTTTAACCACAGTAATGAGAGCCCTAGCAACTTCCTGCTTAATCCATTCGGAAGCCGACTGCACCATGCATATTATATCTTCCAGACTTGAATAGGCTATATGAGGCAAGTTGAATACATCTTTGAGATTCCATTCAGCCGAGCATTCCTCCAACAATTCCCGTTCAGTGAGTGGTCCGCTGACTCTCGGGACTGCACCAGTGGAGTGCTGGGCGTGTTGGAAAGTCAACTCTATTTCCCACCATCGCTCCAGTATTCCAAAGTCTTTCAGGATTAGCTTCTTGACGATCTCATCATAGTAAATCAGGTAAGACTCTAGATGGACGAGAGCCTTCCCTTCCAAACCAACCCGGGATAAATAAACCAAAGCCAAGATGGTTTTCTTTGCTATGAAGAGCTTGACATGGTTTAGGGAGACACTCTCAACGGAGATTCTTGCTGCATCGGGAATATCTTCCAGTGTTTTCAGATAGAAGGGGATGAGAAGCAGTTCTTCTTCAACCAGACGATGCTGATCAGTGGAGATGATTTCTACCTGTTGAGAAAACAATGCAGTGGGAGTACGGTTAAGATCCCAGTTAAAATCAGGAAGCAGAGAGGCGCTCGTGACAGTAGCTTTCGGATGTGATGGGCCAACCTCACTAGACACGGAGATGATTTCCTCATTTGGTCCCAAGGTGCGCGAATGTTCGGCTGGTGGATGAGAGTTGTCTGTCGACAATGAGGTCACAGGTTGGTGGGTTGAAGGTTCAGGAAGGTGTAGGGAACCACTCCGAGTATGAAGAGCTGCCAGCTCAGAAGCACATCGCTGACGTTCAAGGTTAGCTGCGTCCAGTTGCTGAGTGATGTCAGCAATTTGGGCATGGACGAATTGGCGTATTTGATCGTTGTGAGCGAAGAGCATCATTTGGCGAGCCGTGCTCAGCGAGTTCTGAAGGGTGGTTACGTGGTTCTGCGCATTTGTTAACAAGTTGTTAGCGGAATTGTTAGCGGAAATAACTTTAGCGGCATCCGCGATGCTTTGTTGTATGGTGGTCGTCGCCTCTCGGAAGGTGTTTGTAAGTTGCTCCTCGACGACCTTACAAAGGGTGGCAGCTACGCCCGTTGATTGGGCGGTAAGGCAGTCAAGCTGCTGTTGATTGACAGGTTTAGTAGAATCGGCTGAGAGAGAACTTCGGTTTGAAGAATTGATACTGGGAACCCCACGCGAGTTCAGGAGGTAGAGGTACTCTGGTTTCCCTGTCTTGAACCCTAAGCCTTCTAAGACCTCGAAGGGGTCCTGAAGGAAGCGGCTCGTGATGTTGGGAGTTCGGAGAATGGCGCAGTAGACAGAGCCATCCAGTTCGAGACGGCTGGAGCGGACTACCGGTTCCCCAGAGGCATCGCCATACCGACCTTCAATGTGGTGGTCTATGATAGATCGTGCGCTAGGGAGATCCCCAACGCCGTTCACTGCTACTTCCAGGCCAAATTGAGGTTGAATGAACCTAGCCGCGTGAGGCAAGTAAGACTGCCCATCGACAACAGGAGGTGTCTGGGCAAGGGCTGTGATAGAACTTCGAGAGGTGAAAAGATAGAAGATTCGGTCACCACCGGACGGAATGTACGACGTCTGAACCACCAGTCCATTTTGCTGAAAAATGTCGCTGAGCTTCTGCTGGAGTGAAGCGGGACTGATGCCAGAGCCAGGCTGAAACCAAACCTGCCGGGTTTTGTCTGTAGGGCCTGAGGCAACTCTCCACCGAGCTTCAATGTTCGGTTCGCGGTTGAGGATGATACGGACACGCTCTAGAATGTCGGGGCGTGGAGCCCACCTGAGCGGACCGACGAGGGACACAAACACGTAGTCAAGCTGGTCACTTCCGAGGTTTGTGGGCTCGGAGGGACTGACGATCTGGAGCTCTGGAAAGTTATCCTCTCCTCGGGCTCTGATTTGGCTGATGACATCCTGAAGGTGTTCGGAAGCTGAAGAACACGACGTCCTGGGCAGCCCCGAGATTATAAGCTCAATGCCAGTGACGGGATGGCTTGGGTCGAGTTCGGGTGGAGGTGTCCCAGATTTTTCAGCGGTCACAGGGAATGGTTCAGAGTCGCCAGCGATAAATGGCATAAATATTGTGAAATGCCAACAGCAGTACAGTACGAAGCTGACTTAGGTGACTATTCGCAAACTGATGGCTGGTTTTTCAAAACTCCCACACAGGATGTCAGTGAGATCAACCCAAGATGGTCACCTCACCTGTTCGCCCTACGTTTTCCCAGTTTCCTGTGATTCTTTCTGACTCGAATCATCCGCAGGTTTGATTTTTGTTTAAAAATCCAATTACTTAACAGTTATGGAATAACTACCAGTGCAGGACTTGGCACGGTTGTCGACTCGGGCAATCAAAGACCTCAAATAGTAAAACCTTGACAGTCCAAATTTTAAAAAATGATTCCAAGATCGTCGCAGTACAACGCCCTTCCTAGTTTTTAATCTGCATGCCAGAGCTGAAACTCAGTAAATTCATCAGCCTTGAATTTGACCTCACGACTTGGATCTCCCTTAGTCTAGTTACAGTTTACCGCTGACATTCCTTGCTATCAACCTTATCGAACCCTGCGTTGAATCAAGAGTCATGTACACCGGTAACATACGAAGGGGGAGCCTCTACTTCGGCAATTTCAACAACACCCGTCTCCTGCACTTCAAAGGGACGTTGACTTTTTTCATGAGTCCCGCCAGGGGTAGATGTGGAGTCGAGGCTAAATGGCTCGACAAGGCTGGAGGTACCACTTTGTGCAGAAGCAAGTCCCCGTCTCTTCATCCTGCGACGCACGCAGAAGATACCGAGAATGAGGACCACCAGGGCTGCAGCGCCGCAACACCCGAGTATAACTGCCAGATGTGACGTCCGGGCCCCATTCGCCTTCGCACTTGGTGCAACCGATGCCGTCTGACTCATCGTTGGTGCAGGTAAGCCAGGGTTGGTCGTGAGCATTGTTGACACGGACGAGTTTGGGTTAATCGTGCTGTTACGAACCACCAATTGTGTGAGGGTAAGAGGTATATATTTTCCGGAACTGTTGGAAGAGTAAGCAACTTCTAGTCTGTGCTGACCACGAGGCAAGGAAAATGTTTGAAAGAGGAGGGTTTGCACAGAACTCGAACCATTTAGGACCTGCTTGGCGGAGGATGGTTGGAGTATCTCATCTATGAAACTGCCATTGTCGACAGAATAGGAGAATTTGCTCTCAGAAAACTCTGTAAAGGTCGTATTGTAAAAACCAAACCAGAGTATTGAACTCCCTAAGAAACTCATGAAATAATCAGAATTCCCAAAATTGGAGAAAAACGCACCATAAAAATCGAAGGTAAAGTTTGCTTTAGGTTCAGTGGGGATTATTACAGAACTGGGACTCATGAACGAGTATATGGACTGCACTTCCCAACCCTCTGTTACCCCAATTGTCGGGTCATTTGGGAATATTAAGAGATCTGCAACTGGCAAAGCCAACGGCGTAAGGTAAGTTAGATAGTCAAACGATACTGGACGATCCTGAGAGCCGGCAACTGAAATGTGGATGCTGTGCTGAACTTCAACGTCCAATGTCTCCTCCGTAATGAAGCAACACAAAGAAGGGACTTGTGAGGAACTTGTCGAGTCAGGCGAGGTGACAATTTGGACACCATCCACGGTGCAACTAAGGACTTCTAACACTGAGGCATTTTCTGCTACTGTAACTCGTGCACAAGCTATTATGAAAGAGCCTGTGATAGATAACACATAACAATTCCAGCGTGCCACCATGCTTATCAAAATTGGGACGTACCATAGAAGGAGTACGTCAAATCAGTCTGGACGACTGTCTGATGTAAAGTGCCGTACATTGGATATTTGGGATCAGAATGCTCGAGTAAACTGGGTTTGTTGACCCAGCCAGGACCATACTGAATGCTGGGGTCACTGTCGTCTATGAGGACAGCGTTCAGTGGTTGTGATGTCTGCATAGAATGAAAGAAAAGGTTGGAAGAGGGCGACGTTCCTAAAAACTACACCCCACCTTTACTTTAACATTAACAAAATTATTTTATGATCTTGGTGCTCATCGTTGCTACGCACTATAATTATGTTGAACATGGAAAGAGAGCAAGAGTCAAAGATTGATGTTGGATTGGCGGGCTTCATTGCCGGCTCAAGAAAAATTTTATTACGTAATCATGTCGATGCCCTCTCGCGATCACTCAGATCCACCTCACCGTCATCGCTCACCCTCCCCTGGTCGCCCTATATTTTCCCAATTTCCTGTGATTCTTTCTTGCGCAAATTATTCACATGAGTAATTTCTTTTTAAACTTTATCCATTTAAAGTCATGGAATAGCTGCTGGGCACGATTATCGACAATCAATTTTCCAGACATCAAATGGTGAAACTTTGATCATCCAAAAATTTTAAAATGGCTCCAAGATCGTTGCAGGACAGCGCCAGCGCCCTTCCTGGTTTTTACTCTGCATTACAGAGCTGAAACACAGTGGATTAATCAGCCTTGAATTTAACCTCGCAATCTCCCTAGGCCTTGGTCCACCTGTGGAAGTGGAAGTGGTCCTGCAGCGCACGATCTTCAGCAGCCCTCCGTTCTCTCCACCAGCCGTCCTCATCTAGCTTGGGCACATTAAATTTATTGTCCTCTAGGTCCTCTGGCGCTCGCGGATATCGATCTTAACCCAGGACACAGCGACGAAAAATCACGTAGCACCTAGGTTCCCATCATGGAGCGCTGTGGAGTAACACTGACAGCACTCAATCGCGACTGCTGCAACAGCCTGGGCGGCATATGGATCAACTAGCACCTACTTCGTTCTTAGGAGTTCGTGCTCTCAAAACCTGGGAGGGTTCCTTTAAAAGCTTGTCCAGAAAAAAAAGTTTTTGACCCGTTATGATCTCGGGCCCACACCTGCGAATCTGGTACTCAGAGACTCAGAGTCGACGCAGTGAAAACAGCCTGAGCTTGCAAATTTCTCGGCGTCCTGCTCGACTTTATCAGCGCGCGTACTGCGTGCGGTATCGATTTCTCAAAAGACAAAAGACAACGAGCTTGCCCTCTAAGGAACTTCCGGACTGGGAAAAGCATTTCTTGGGACGTAGGCCTCGGTTTTTTGTTATCAGTCAACCAGGCCTTAGGTTCGTTTCGCTTTCACCAACTTGCATACTAGTTTATCATTTCCTGTTCAGCACGCTATCTACAGGTTCGGAAATGGCGCATCCACCATGGACTGGTCTTGGGCAGTAACACAACGCTAGACAAAACCGTGGTGTTTATTGACCGCAACTATCCCTGTCGCTCAATCTTTGCTTGAAGGAATTATATCCGAGGTGCCTTCAACGATTTGTCAACTTAAAGGATCCCACCTCGACTGGAACCCACAGAGAAATGCGATAAAAGGGGTCTACGTGTACTGCGAAAAGGCGCGAGCGGCGCACTTGCTTATGGTGGACATTTAGGATTTGGTTACTGTTAGAGGTCATGAAGTACTGCTCGAGGTCATGAAGTAGTCGGATGCAGCTTAAAAGGCGGAGGCGGAGACTCCATGGCTATAGGCACAGCCGTGTACATGTGGGTGGTGGATGGGAGTTTAAATAAAGAGACATCTTCTCTCGAACTCGATATAAATTTCTGGGATGAAGCTATTCATGGAATTTGACGACGGTGTCGACTAGCCTTGATTTCAAGAGATTCAGTAATAGGACTAAGGAAAATCCCTAGGTTTTCCGTAAACCCTGTGATGAATAAATAGTCACTCGAAATGAGATTTATTCAAGTCGAAAGCATTGTCACCGCGATTTGGACTGATTTCTACAATTGTACAGTACACGCATCTAACAAAAATCTCCTTCTAATTATTCTTATCGCTCAAGCTTCGCCGCACCGACGGCCTCCTCCATTCCATCCTCATACCATTACCATGAATTCGAACTCGTACAATCACCTCCAACAACCTAACCCACACCCAAAGACCCACCCCAACCCAACCCAACCCACTCTAATCATCCTCATCCCCCATCCCACCACCCACCCTCTCTCCCACCCTCCCCTCAAACCCACGCGCATCCCTCCTCATCTCCTCCTCCTCCATCGCAACCACATCCTCCAGCTCCTCCCCCTCCCCCTCCCCCTCCCCCTCCCCCTCCCCCTCACCCTCGCCTTCGCCCAGCTCCGAGTCTACAGCCCCATCTATATCGTCGTCGTCGTCGACCTCAGGGTCAAGGTCAACCTCAAAGTCCCCCCCTTCGTCCACATCGTCATCGTCCTCTCCGACTCCGACTCCGACTCCGTCCCCCGAGAGACGCACACCACGCACGCCAGCGCTCACGCTCGTCTCTTCGTTAGGGTCGTCATCGACGTCCATCGGCACACCCGCGCCAGCCACAGCCCCACTCAGCTCCGCTACGCGCGGATGCATCACATGAGAACCCAGCCCGAGAGGCGCAGATGTGAACGGCGGCGGGAGCGGGAGCGGGTTCCCCGTGTGCGTGTGCGCTTTTTCTTTGCCTTTGCCTTTGGGCGGGGCTGAGGCCGATGCTGATGCTGAGGCGGAAGCGGAGGCGGAAGTAGGGCCGGCGGCGGAGGCGGAGGCAGCAGCAGAGGCAGAGGCAGCAGCAGAGGCAGAGGCAGAGGTTGCCTTCCTCGCGGACGACGACGAGGCGCCGTTGGACGCGGATTTTTTGGTTTTGTCTGTTTTGGAGAGGTCGCGGTATACTAGAATAAAAATGGAATGGATTAGAAAGCGATCGGAGGACAAGGGAAAGGGGAAGAGAGGGGAGGGGAAGAGGGAAAAGGGAGAGGAAAGAGAGAGAGAACGCACCCTGCAGCTCCATCTGGAGCTTGCCCACGACATCGCTGAACTCGATCATCTCGAGCGCCTTGAGCACGTCGGAGGCGGAGATGCTTTTGTGCTGCTTGGATTGTGCGACGTCGTGCGCGCTAGAGTGAGGTGAAGAGACGCGTTGGCATTAGAACGCATGAAGACGGGTGGGGCTGGACGTACGTTGCAGCTTCATTAGGGACAACAATTGGGATGGGAATGGGAATGGGAAGAAGAGAATAAAGATCAGACGCCATCGAAAAAAACCAACTAAAAACGAAAAACACGTACCCAAATAATTAATAAACACCGTCGACCCCTTCACGAGCGATAGCACCGTCTCCTTCTGCAGCTTCACATTATCCGGTATCTGGTAGGTAAGACGCGAGTTAACAGTCAGCATAGCGTTCGTCAGACGAATGGGCCATCCAACCCGAAATCGACGGGGGAGGGACGGAGGGACGGAGGGGGGGCGGGGGGAGGGAGAGAGGGGAGGGGGCTGGGGGAGAAGGGGGGAAGGGAAGGCAGGGACGCACAGACGACTTTGCGATCTTCATCACGACGCTCTTAGGCAGCTCAAAGTTCTCAATCCCCTCCGAGACGATGTTCTGCTGCGTCTCTGCGGAGATGGGGCCTGAGTAGGTCTCTTTGCGCGGCATTTTCTCGACTCTTGATTCTAGATTGCGAGAGGGCGGATAGGGTAGTGGGATACGGGGTGGAGGTGGTGGTGGTGGGAGATGGATTGAAAAAGATCAAGGCAAGGCACAAAATCAGATTCACTGGCCCGCTCCCACTGGCAAATCGCGGGAACGGGAACGGGAACGCGGTGTGCGTGACCTACGGCTTGTCGGTCCGGGTGCGTGATCCGGGTTTATCGGCCACACTGCAGGCACTTTCTCGTCTCGCAATCGTCTCGTTTTCGTTCTCGCTTTCGAACCTATGTGACGTACCCTCAAGCATGCGGAGCCGCCTCCAAGTTTTTTTACATCCATAGAACAAGCCCTCCAGAATTTAGGATTGCAATACTCCGCCGGGCAAGCTTCATGCATTCAAAATTGTTTCAAAATCATACGACGCCAACTTTAAATTGAAAACACCGAATCTCCCAACTCAACTTGAAAACATATAAAAAACAGCGACAGCGAAAGAAAATTTTATAGATGCACAATACCGTCCGATTCAGTTTACCAACAATTTATAGAGCCTTCTGAATATGTAACTAATAGTATCAAAGAGGTGTCGCACTACAGTCGTAGTCGTGGACTCGTGTCTGATTGAGCTTCGAAGCTCGACTGATAGAATGCATATTGATATGACCGTTATTTGGACTAGCTTCTAATGAGTAAAATTATAAGATGGCATGCATACTCGTATGTATGTACGTACGATCCAATCGTATCGGATATATTATTATTAATGTCGTCTGACAACGACGTCGAGCACCTTAAGTTATAATCTGCCCATCGCGCGCGTCTTCCACTGGCATTCAGCGTGCCCAACACAAACTCAGGTGTATCAATCAATCAATCAATAACGAGAACGAATTTATAGACGCACGATCCCATCCGTCTATCACCAATTTATAAAGCGTAGAGCATACTAAGTATGTAAGTAACTAATAGCACCAAAGATGAGCATCGAGTAGCAAGTAGCGAGGAGTAAAACGGTTTTAGTAGTACGGGTAGAGGTAACGGTAAGGGCGAGGGTTCGTGCTAGGTGTAAAGTCAATGACAAAGTCAATGCAGTGGTAAAGGTTAAGGGCAATGGCGTTGGCAAAGTTTAAGGGTAAGATGAGGGGTAAGTAAAAAGTTTTTTAAGTGTCCAGAAAGAAGGTCCAGAAAAAAGTCTAAAGAAAGTCATGTCCAGAATCGTCACGTTACGTCGTCAACACTGTAGGATCGTCCCACTCCCACTCTACGAGGGCTTATAAGAGTGTGAGCTTGAGCGTCTACAACCCCGAATCAGTAAAACAAAACTCAAAACCAAAGGGGATAAAAGGATACGCACGACGGTAGTAACAGGCGCCGGGAACCGCCCCTGGAACGCACTCGGGTCGCCGCCCGCGTAGAGGTGGTTGCTCTGCACGAAGAGGATCGTCGCGGGGTTGGCTATAAGTTTCGCGGGTGAGTATAATCGAAGAGGTCAAGACACATGGGCTGTTGAGAGGACGTACAGCTATCGGTGTTGATCCACTGCAGGGTGAGCGTTCCGGATACGATGTCGACGCTCCACTACGCAAAGCAAAAGGGAGAGGAAAGGGGGAAAGGGAGAAGGGAGAGGGTCAGCGAAAACGTGGTGAAGGGGGAGGGAGAGAAAAACGCACGACGCTCGTCTCGGTCTGCTTGTCGAGCCCGGACGACGTGCTGAAGAAGCTCGGTGCGGATTGCGGGGTTGAGCCTGCTGCGGCTGTGGGTGTGGGTGGGGTTGAAAAAAAAAAAAAATTAGAATTGGAAGCGGAAGGGAAAGGAGATTGAGGAGAGGGGAGACGTACTGCCTGGCGCGGCGACGGGGTCGAGGTATAGGTAGCTGGAGTAAAAGAGGGAGGTTCGGTTAGGATTGTGAGGCAAGGGGAGGAAGAGGAGGGAAGGGGAGGGGGGGAGGGGAAACGCACTTGAAGCTCCCACTCGCAATATCAGAAGTCGTACTGTCCCGACCAACAACAGGCGCCCAGAAGACGCCGCGGTTATCATTCTATCATCAACCAAACCAACCATCAGCATTCATCCAATCCAATCAAACCCAACCCAACACACGAAGGGAACACCAAAAAAAAAACAAACTCACCAGCTGCGTAAGCGCCACCCCGCTCCCCGTCGTTGCTCCGACAGGCAGGGTGAACGACAGGGTCAGCGCGGCGTTGAAGTCGGGCGTGAGGAGCGGCGTCCAGTAGTTCGGGTCGGGCGCGACGTAGCCGAGCGAGGTGGTGCCTGAGAAGACCTCGGCGACGGCGGTGTAGGTCACGACGGGGACGGAGGAGGGTTGGGCGTCGCGCGCGGCGAGGGCGGCTGTGGGAGGGGGGGGGTTAGTTTGGTTTGGTTTGGTGGGGACGGAAGAAGAAAGGAGGGATAAGGGGGCAAGGGGAAGAGGGAAGAGGGAGAACGTACGACTCGCACGGCGCACAGGCGGCTTCAAAGGGAGCCCGCGCGCGAGACGCTGGGCGTTGGTGAGGCTCCTCCGGAAGACGGGCGAGGAGACGGTCTGGCGCCTGATGGGGGCGGACACGGGGGTGAACGGGTCGAGGCAGATCTCAGAGACGCACTCGTCCTGGCGCGCGAAGAGCGAGGCGGCGTTGGCGATGCCCGAGACGGCGGTGAGGAGGGCCAAGGAGATGGAGAGGAATGAGCGCATTTTCTTTCTTGTCTTTCTCGTTCTCTTTCTCTTTCTCGTGAGGGAGTGAGGGGGCTAGAAGCTCGAGGGACGAGTCGTTCGAAGGGAGGGCTTTAAAAGAGCGGACACGTCACACCGACGAGGGGGGATGATGGGTGCGAGGTTAAAAGAAAAAAAGGAAAAGAAAGGGAGCCTTGAGGCGTGATGTCGCCCTATATAATGTATCCTGACCGTACCTGTCCTGGACAGGGTCATAGATCACTCCGTTCGACACTGTGTCTGACGGGGTGTTCGTAATCGCCCGTATCTTGCCGCTTTCGTCCTTCCTTCCGTGTTCAAATTGTTGTTGGGCCGGCGCCAGTTTCCATTGGAGCGCCAGCCCCGTATGGTGGTCCGCTATTCGTGTTCGGATGAGAGAGCATTACTATGCATTAGGCTGGAGAAGTGGAGCAGGTTGCGAGGCAGGCTTGATATCGACACCCTCGTCTTCGGGTCGGCTGGCAAACCTTGTTGAAAACCAGGGACTAGGCTCGCCGTTCCAGGGACAAAGGCGGGTGTTGGGTACACAGATCGATCGGCAATTTTTGCTTGCGGCGATTTCATTATCCTCTTACGTAATCAGGAGGTTCTCGTCGCTTCGCTCGGTGTGGGTTGCCGAGCCATGCCCACGACGAGATACGGCTTTTTGAGAAGATACTTGAACTGTGCTGGAGGATGTTGGTGGAGAGTGAAGGGCGCTCAGCGCGCGTTGGAGCAGAATTGGAAGAGCGCTCGTGATCGTGTCAAGCCTCCGGTCACCGCAAGCAGCCGAAAGGCATGTTGAGACGCCGACTTCAACCTTTTCCATGGAGTCAATGTCAACCCTACAACACGACCGACTGCCCCAGCTGACTGCCTTTAACCTGAGTGCATGCCATCCCCAATGACAAAACGTGAGTTCATCGCATACTCTATATTCAATTTCAAACGATTCAGTTCAGATCTATCAGTCTATCAGTGACTACCACCCGCGCAAGATGCCCTCGAAACGGATATAATCACCCCAAAAACCAATATGACGCCATCACCCATGTTTCCGGAGAATAACGAACATGAACACAAAACGCCTCAAGTCCACCAGAAGACCATACAACAATGCCTGCAAGCTGTTAATTATCAATTTATCATATTAAACAACTGACACCGACCCCAACCCAAACATGAATGACCTGCGGTGTGCATTTGCCCTTTACTGAATGGACCTGGTGCGCCACCACTTCTGCCTGTCAGCACTTTACATCAAATATTGAATTTCAGTCGTTATTGTAGTCCCGTCATTCATTCAAGGGTTCGGTGGGTGCCATGACTTGGGTCGACTTTACCTTACTTACTCCAGGATACTTACCCCAGGAAAGATCTAGAGCCCACCACGCGTTCGAACTTGAAATGTCAATAATCGCTCCCCATGTCAGCGACGCAAATGATTTACCTGCAGGCGATCTGGACTCTGGACTCAGTGAGCTAGTCGGCTATCCTGTATCCCTGGTGCTTGTGCTTGTGCTTGTGCTTTATCGATCCTCTGCAATCCGACCGGCTCCTTTGGAACCTTGATTATGCCCTAGCCTGAAGTTCGACCCACTCTCAGGTAACGAATGCGCCGAAGAGGATTCACGGCTTACGACCTCAGAGAATGCTCTCGTGGACGTGCCGGACGCGCTGGATGCAGCTGGAATGAGTTTTAGAGGTCTCTCTCGTCATTTCTTCTCCCAGTTTTGCTTGCGAGGTGTTATGAAGTGCCTTCTACACTGGCAGAACCTTCTTTTTGGACGATCTCACACCGAAATTGTCCATGTCTACTACCAAAGGAGTCTGAGCGGTCGCCCAAGTGGTCCGTATCACCTCTCTTCTGGAAACGCGGCCAACGACGGCCCTCCGGACTCGGAGGAAGCGGCGAAAGCGAAAGAGATTCATCGCACACGGATAATCCGGAGAGGTCAAAACTGCTCTCTTGGACGCGCCGCACGCTTTAGACGACGAGTCAGGACTTGAAGATGGCTCTCTTGAGCATGCCGGATGCCGTACGCGCTGGATGAAGTTGGAATGTCTTTCTATCTGGCCTCAATACTACTACTAGTCGCGCTTGGCAAATTGCATAGAATGGTTGGTTCGAGATTGTCACGGCAGATATAAGCCCTCCGAGAGAAGACATGAAGGCTTACATTAATTCAACACTGGCGTATATCTACGCTTTCAGAAAAGACATCAGACGCAAGAACCTCCTTTCGGGACCCATCTGTTATAGCAGTCGCACCTAGCTCATCTTTCCGTTCACGCCATTCTCATTCTGCCGCTTGCTTGCTTGCTACATGCTACGATCCACCACCGTTTGGCCCGTCGTCCGCATAGGTACTTTTCGATCTCCATCGCGATTTAGACCGTGACTCTGCAGAGCCACTTGGAGTCGACGATCCTGCATCGCTGGTGCTTGGGCTTTATTCTTGCTATCCGAAATCCGGCTCCTTTGGAACCTTGACTACGCCGGCGGCTGCACTCTGAATGAAGTTCAAACGACTCTCAGAATGCCGTCAGGCAACTTGAGCGAAAGCGCTGGAGAGTTTAGACGAATCGGAGAAGACGGCTCTTCGACTTACCGCGCACGCGCTGGATGGAGCCGGAATGGCTCTCTGTCTGTCCATTTACCCTGTGGGGTTCTAGATCTAGAGTTCGGACGCTCATCATTTCTAGATCTTTTCCTAGTTGCAGATGCTTGCTACGTACTCCATCAGTGTGCCTCCCGCCAACCCTTCGTGAGCGGCCCCTCTGCTCTCCGTCGCGCTTCCCCTTGGCACCACAGCTGCGACCGTCCTGCTCATGTCCCGCTCCGGATTCGGCGAGCTGGACATAACCAAGCGTCGGGAGCGCTACATAGAAGCCGACAAACCCCTCCGTCACCTCTTTGCACAGCCACAGTCCCGATTTATCCACGCCCGCACTCAAGTCTAAAGTCGTCACATATTACTGTCTCAACTGAGTCTCTTCATTCACCACACTCCAGCCAACGACTTGCTCTTCAAATTCAAAACGCTCTGCTGAGTCTCTTCTTTCTACCGACTCGGACACCCCAAGTAAACTCCTCAAAATGGACACCAGTAGCGACATTTCGGAAAGCGAAATGATCGAGCTGAACAGACAAATGAACGTCAAACAGCCAGGTTGGCTCAAAATTCACAAATACCCTGAGTTAAGGGAAGCGCTTTTCAATGATGTGTTGTGGAGCCTTGCGACAGGGTTCGAAAATACAACTTCACGACATAAGTTTATTTCCCATCTGCTCGATGACGACAAAGTGAAATTCATAGCGAGTTTCAACGAAGAAGAGCGTGAAAAGTGGGATGCCGGCTTACGGAGAGGTCTCGAAGAGAGAAATTGGACGAGTTTGATTGAGCATCGTGCGTGCATTTCATATTGTTCGATCGTCAGGACACACTTAATCATGCCTGCAGCAAAACTGCGACGTAAAAATTCGCTGCCACAGGCGGAGGACGAAGAATAGGGAAAAGGTAGTCCTATGAAAATTCTACCCATATCTTTACTGATTCGTTTTTTTAGCTACCGAGATATCTTGAGTGAGCGTCTGGCCAGTATCATGGCAAAACAGGCAAACTTGTTTGCTTTATTGTTCCATAGTTCAATCGTCTAGAATACGAAAATCAAGAACTGTAGATGAATTGGGGAATCGAATTTTCTATTCTAATTAATAAATTGGGCCCAGTGTCTTTCTCAAAGATGGGACATGTATCACTGGCACTATTGAATCTTGTAGTAGATGTGGTCACGCTTTGCGATTGCTCAGACTACAGCAGCTCGAGGCCTGCGCCTACTTATTAGCACGACGACTTCTCGTCCAAGCAACAGCTAGGTGACCCTTGTGCCTGCGGCATCCGCTTTTTTGGTGCAGGGTATGGATAACAAGTCCGGATCAAAGAAAACATGTACAGGTGAACCTGGTAGAATAAAGGAGGGGGTATACAATGCTACAAAAATTCTAGTCCTGGGCCGTTTGTAAAAAGCTAATATCACATTCGTAAATAGGAAGACCAACCTGGTTACACTCCTGACATCCCATGCTCTCCACTTCTACCGAACCCAAAGTCGAACTCAGGATCATGTGGTCCAGAGACATACGAAGGGGGTGCCTCTATTTGGACTTCCGCCGTCTCGACGACGCCCTGCTCCCGTGCTCCCAAAGGGCGTAGAAATTTTTGGTTGGTGCCAATTGGGGCGGATGCAGGATTGTAACTGAATGGCTCGATGATGAGGCTGAACGGGCGACTTTCCGACAGAGCACTATCCCGACGCCTCTGCAGTCTGCGACGTGCGAGGAATATAGAAAGAATGAGGAGCGCTAGGAGCGCTGCCCCACTACAGCCGAGTATCATTGCTAGATGTGGTGTCCGATCTCCATTCGTCCTCGCACTTGGCGTTGCCGGGGTTGTTATTGGCGCAGATGAGTTGAAGTTTATTGTGCTGTTTTGAACCACCAAATTTGTGAGGGTAAGAGGAGCTTGTTGGGAAGTGTAATTAACTTCTAGCCTGTGCTGACCACGTGGCAATGCAAACGTTTGAAAGAGGAGGAAGGATGCGGTACTCAATTTACTTTGGGCGTCCAGAGTGAGTAATGGGGCAGCTATAACAGCGGGAGTTGGCGCACTTCCATCAACAGAATATTCAACAGATCCGAAAATAAAATCGTTTGCATAGCTTGCGTTATAAAAACTAAACCAGAGTATTGAACTTCCTAATAAAGAACCGCATAAAAAAATTGGAATCTCCCAATTTGGGAACAACGCACCGTAAAAATCAAAAGTTAAGTTTGCCGTGAGTGCAGTGGTAACCATTGCCATGCTACTAGTAGAGTCCAGGACTAGGAAGGGCGATTCCATTAGGCTATCTTGAATTTCCCAGCCTCGTAAATTCCCAAATGCTGGGTCATCGGCACGTATAACAAGATCAGCAACAGACTCGGCCACAGGTGTACCATAACTTAGGTGGTCGAATGATATTGGGTGATCCAGAGGGCTATTGACTGCAGCATGGAACTTGTGCGTAACTTTGTCGTTCAGTCCAGTTAGCTCGCAGCATGCAAAAGTGCTTGGCGGTCCAATCTTGACACTGTCCACGGTGCAAGTGATATCAGAGATAGTGAATGGGCTAAATGGGTATGGATTGTTTTGTAAAAAACAAGCTCTTATGCTGGAACCTGTGATGAGCTACACATTAAAATCTGTCATGCCACCACACCTATCAGGACGCACCAAGAAAGGTGTATGTGAAATCAGTCTGGTTGACTGCCTGATGTAAGGAGCCATACAGAGGGTAATTGGGATCTTGTTGGCCGAGTGAACTGGGTTTGACAACCCAACCAGGGCCATACTGAATGCCAGGGTCACTGTCATCTACAAGAACAGTGCTCAGTGGTTGGGATGTCTGCATGAAAAGAACGACAACTGAAAGTTAGAGTCAGAATAAAATATTGGGCAGTGGGCAATGTAGTTGGTGGTTATTCCTGCCGCATCCTACCTTTATCATGATACGCTGCCTGTGATAAAATCAATAGATGAATTTAGTGCTCATCATTGCTGGGCACTTTGGTTGTGCTGGACACCAGGACTAGGATTGGATGCCATGCCATTTCGGGGGATGATAACTGATGATAAGGAGCAGGAATCAAGAACATTGTGTTCGGATCGTTTACAGCTGAAAGCAGATCGATGGGCCACCCAAGTTTGACACACATACAGAGCAAAATGATCCGAACTTACGTCCGATAGCCCTGGAGCTGGGACGGCATATTTGCGGCAGCGGGGATTGCAGCTGCATCAATTTCTTGGCCTGACAGAAGGCCTCGGCTATCGAATTTTGCAGACTCCGCTCTGTATGTGTGTCGATCTGGGGTGGCCCATCGATCTGCTTTCAGCTGTAAAAATCCCGTGGTCATTGTCTTTTGTATTAGGTAATAAACCTTTTGTTTCAATTGCAATCTCAATCCAATCTCAATGTCCATTCAAAGTTCCAATTCTCCTGGTCAGCCATCTCGCCAACTATTAATTCCGACTATTCGAATTGCATAATTAAGTCTTGCTTTCATGTTGATATATACATCCAGTTAACAGCAAACAACTGGTATGATCACCTATCCACAATCACAAGACTAGTAAGCAGAACTTGAAGCTTGAAGCTTGAAGATTGACGAGATTGACGGATGATCGTCGCATGATTACTTGGCCTTACTTCTTCCTATACTATTTTCACTTTCTGTGCTACAATGAACCTGGAGAATTACTAATACTTGGCTTTGAATTCGACATCGCCGGCCCCTTTCGCCCACCGAGAAAGTGTCCCTCAAAGCGTATGATCCCTCAGTGACGTTTTGCTTTTCCGCCAGCCATCTTCCGCTAGCTTGGGCCTATTTCCCTCGTGGTACTCCAGTGCCAGCAGATACTGTCTGTGGACACGCGACGAACATCACACAGATTGCCATAGTGGGCGACAGTGATGCCATATCGGTCGTCTTGTCCTCCGATTCTGGTCCCTGGCGATTTTCCTCAATATCTAGCGCATATCCAGGAAAATCCATCTCAATGCTATGACGAACTGGCTCCATCCCTTTCGTCTCTCTCGACCTTCTCTCCGACATCCCCGCCAAATCAGATGTACTCCTTCGCAGTTGATCAGAGCAGGACGGCTCCACTGCACCCGCTCCTGAAATATACATCTTCTGGACACGCCCTTTTTGATGCTCGTAACCGTCAGATCACCGTCAGAAATTTCTTGCTGCTAGTCAGGAGGAAAGCTCATCAAACCGAGACCAACGGCGAATTGGCAACAATCGAAAAGAACCAATAACTTAAGAACGGCTTCCCTTAGCATGCTCTTACCAAGCCTACCTTTACGCCGACTACCAGGTGTTGCTTCGTAATATTCTGTTTCCTATCTGATACCGTCTGTTTTGTTTCCCATTCTAGACAGCGTAGTGGCGGTCCTCCTCTCCTCTTCCGACGATTAATAGTTGATAGGGTGGGGTGTTTGCCTGCAATGACGGTCTTGCCGCGGTTACCATCAAATGGCGTCAGTACCGATTGAACAATGCAACTATATCACTGTCAAGCCGCTAAACTCATAGTTCGCCTCCCTTTTATTCTCCAGGATGCACATAATCACCACCTGTCATTGGCAACATGGAACTTCATCCTATCTTGAAACAGGCCTTAGAGTGTGAAGGACTTGGATACACCCAATGGAATCGAGAAAATGTGGTAATGTAATTGATTTTGGTGTGATGAACTGTTCCTGCTAATATCACGACTGTTAAAAGGAAGCATCACCTCCAATCTCCTACCATGGCCAATAGCAAGTCCATGATTCAAAGTTCCAACTCTCCTGGTTGGCCATCTCGCCAGCTGTTGATTCTGACTCATTGAATCATTTTCGTCTTTCTTTCAGGTTGATACACCCAGTTAAAAGCGAAATAACTGGCACTGGGTCTACAAGATTGCATATCATTAATCAAAAGACGACGCTTTGAAGGTCACGACTTCAAGTTGAACCTTGAAGCTTGAGGGATTACCGTCGCATGACGGTCTCAGTCTTACTGTTGTCCTATGCAATTTTCACTTTTTGTGCCATAACCAACTTAGAGAAATCCCTCAGCAACGTTCTGCTCTTTTCCGTCAGCCGTCCTTCCCTACGCTTGGGCTTTTCCTTGAGGTCGCCATAGTGGATAACAGCGATGCCACATCGGCCGTCTTGCCCTCTGATCAATGTCCCTGGCGATTTTTTTCAAACAAAAACTGCGTTTCTCAGACACCTGCAATGACGAAGTGAAGTCGGTGCGACTCATTGTCTTTCCATCAGTCGAAAATGACCATAAATTCGAGAACGACGTCTAATACGTTCTATTTTGTTTCCCTATCTAAACAGCGTTGTGACGTATATGACTTGTTGTAATTCAGGCATTTGTACGGTGTATTGTAGAAATTAAATACGATTACAATGACAGTGACAATTTGTGTTCAACCAACATGTCATGCAAACACAACATCGCTACCCAACGTTACTCCAACTAATAAAACTACTCAGATAACAAAATCTCATGCACCAACAATTCTAAACGGATCCGAGCCCCCATGCTCCAGCCCAGCCAATATAGCCTGGCGAACCGCGCCGAGGTACTCGCCCAAGCTCCTCCCGCCCTCATTCATGAAGTCCTCATACAGGTTGTAACGAGAATCCGCAACCACGTTGGCCAGCTGTAAGGCGCGTTTTAAGTTCCTAGGAGGAACATAGTCAGCCCCCATAAATTGGTTTACGAAGGGGACCAAAACTCACTCTTGGATGAGCTTCCGGGAGGAGTAGAGCAGGTAGTGCAGTCGGAGGATGAGCTCGGGCACGAAGATCTGTCGTATCCTGATGAGGTCCCGCCGTCTGCGCTCTGCTTGAGCTACGAGCCGCGTTGGGTTAGGTCTGTCGCACAAGGAAGAGAGTGTTGGGTACGTACGCCCAGAATCATATTCCTCCGAAACCAACCACTCCGTCGTCAGCAGCCTCATGATCTGATCGTGCGCCTGGTCAATGAGGCCCTACGAAAACGATTGAAACGTCATCAATGACTACGACCTTATCAGCCACCAGAAGGGCCACCTACTCTGTACTCAGCCAACCAAGTAGCCTTCGCCTCCCTCGACGCGCCTTTGCCTTGCGTAATCACCGCTTCCTGAGCTTGAGACTCCACGACGGACGCGATTGTCTCCCAGACAACGAAGAACTGCCGGTAGTGGAGGTACTCCGTCGCCACCTCTTCTGGCTCTGCGATTTCTGCCAGCTCAGCGGGCAGGAGGGTGAGGAGGGTTTGTGCAGCTTGGATGCGGCCTGCACCTGCACGCATGGTTTAGATTGTCAATGCACTGGTTGCGACGCGAAAGATTGGGTAAAGACGTACCAAGGAAGTACCGCAGTATGACTGTCGCCTGCTCAAGCGCAATTGGGTATGTTTCTGGTAAGAATGTTGTCCATTCGATGGAGCGCAACAGGAAGGTTTCGGCCTCGTTTGGTGGGGGCTGCAGGTTGATGATGGAGGGCAGAGGACCCTTCAACGTGGGCAATGCCTAAATTGAATAACATTTTTGCTGATTAGCATCCGAGAGGTGGAGAATCGATAAAGGTACAAACTGCAAAGGCTTCCGTGAGCGTTCTCTCAGCTGCAGTCTTCGCGACCTGCTCCACATCCAGCCCGTGGTCGCTGGCCCTTGTCAGTGCGAGCTGGCGCTCCGCGAAGTCGGCGGTTAGGCCTAGGGAAACGAGGAAGGCGGCATATCGTTGAACTGCGTTGTCGCCGAGAGCACCGGCGTACAGAGCTATTAGGTCTCGCTGGCCAGCTTCCTAAGATCAAAGTTCAGAAAATTATGTGACGCTGAGTGAGGAAGTGCTTGGTACTTCAAGTACTCCAAGATAGGATTCCAGGATGGTCTGAGTTGGTACTGGTGGCACTGGGATGTCGATCATTTGTAGGAACAGGCATAGGTGTGCGAAGAAGCGGGACATGGCGTTGTATCTGCGGATAAACGAATAAACGATGTGATTTCTCGGAAAGGGAGGATAGAGCGTACTCAAAAGTCGATGGCGTGTACGCCCCGTTTTGTAATCCTTCCGCAAACACTTTCAGCAGTGTGTCGGTGCGGTCGAGGATGATATAGAGCTGGGAAAAGTGGAAAGCATGATCGGCGGGTGCACTGCGGGGCGTCGAATGAATTCCAAAAAAATTCACGAGCCCATTGAAGAGTAAACCACGCACCCATCCACAACAGCTACGCTCTTCAAGCTATCCAGCGATTTTACGACCTCCTTCTCCCACTCTTCCTCCTCCTCCTCGAGCTGCCTGCTTGAAATCTCAGGAACACCTTTATCTAACGCGTCCAGGCCACCTTCCCAGAAACTCCCCGAAGCCAGCCGTGAGAGCTCCCGGCTGACTCTCTCTTCGTACATGACGCTGATTTCGGCCCATAGGTGGTCCTCCCATGTCCGACTTGCTGTTTTTAGAATACTGGCTGTCTGCGACGAAGGCGCAATTGAGGCATACAGCAAGCGTTCTTGGTCTGACAAGGTTGGCTAAAATTGATGTCAGGTGGGTGGGTAATAGAGAAACAAAATGGAAGCATACACTTAGAGCTGCGCGGATGCATGTTGATTTCCAGAGCGTCCGTTTGGTGTTGCCTGAAAAGCTCTCTAATTCTTCGTCCTCCTCATCGCTTTCTTCTTCGTCTCTTCGTTGTGTGGCTGATTGAAGATGTCAGCTGGGGAAAGCTAACTAGATGGATGACGCACACAATGCCTTCCATTGGAAGAATAGAGAGCCACGAATACTTGCAGCTCGCCACGGTTGATGTGCTCGTCGACAGACTTCAACTGCATCGTCGATTCGGCCTGCACGAACGTATCCATAAAGTGCTTGTAGCAAGTTTTTCTCGTAGCTCTTTAACAGCCAAAATATCAACTATCTTCCGAGATGGCAAAGAACGGAACTCACAGCATCGTCAGCTGCCAATGCAGCCCCATCCCCTCTATTAACCGCGTCTGGATCCATTTCAGACACCAGGCCGTCCCTCTGGCCTTGTCCAGTCCGCATACTTTGCATGATTGTGTGCTTGGTAAATTTCCAGTATCCGGTGTTGGCTTCCGGTGGCGCGGGAGCTGGGGCAGTTTCTTGTAGCCATTCACGAACGACTATGAGTTCGGTAAGGAGAGATGAGGCCTGCACTATTGCTTGAGCCAGCGTCGATATTGGTGTGTATGGATTCTCGAGAAGAAGTTCGGATGCGGTTAGAGTTGGTGGTGGGTCGGTCTTTCGCGCTCTGCAATGAATGAATGAGGTGGGTGACTTGAGAAAGAAATGTGATTGGTACGCACGGCATCACAGCTTGTAGCAGTCCCCAAGTGTTTTCCTCCAGCTGGAGTATCTCAACTTCGTCTCGAAGATTGCGACTATTGTGCACATCTTGTAGTTCTTCGATGCTAGATTGCACAAGGGTCGTTCAACACAAATAACAATTAACTTTCGTATAAACTCACTGCTCATGGACTATATGTCGCATTCGTGGCGCATAGCCAGTTTCTGGGTCCAGAATAGCCGCCAAGTCGTCTTTGATAGACTGACATATCTCTAGAACCTCGGCACAAGACGAATAAAGTCCAGTGGACATAGTGGCTGATCTGCTGCGTTTCGTCTACACAGTTTTTGGAATATTTTTGCCCTTTGACTGAAAACTGCAGTACCACAGAAAAGTGGGTATTTGTCGGTGAAATCCGCCAGCCTTTTTAATAGACCGATATTGAAGTGAGAGCGAAGAATTCCTAGAATCGTTGTTCGAACGCGATCGTCACTGAACCTGTCACGTCACGTTCGCGTACTCAAGTGAGTCCTGCAAAGTGAAAAAATAATACATAGTCGCCTAACAATTCTCTAATTTACATTCAACCATTATATCCAATCAACACGTTGGCCAGTTTCTGTACCTTCAAGTTCAGATGTGGTCTTAGAGATCAACTGTGGACGCTTCCAATGAATGTCTTCCTCGGCAAATGAGATACCGTGCCTAGAGAAAAGGAAGTCTTGGCAATAGCAAACAAATTTTAGTGAAAAAACGTACTTAGCACCCAAATGCACCATCAATTCATCAAGCCACCACAGCCTTCGACGACTTGAAGGAGATTCACACATTAAGCAGCAACAATGAGAACTGCTGTCTCGCCCAAGAAAATACTGCTTTCGAGGTCGAAGGTTTCGGTTCTTGCGATAAAAGAAGTCTGTGCCTTGGATGGGTTTCACGATTGCATGGCTATAGAACGAAATTTAGTCAGGTGGGTCGTCAATCATCAGCAAGCCAGGGACTGACGATGTCTGGACGTGGAGAATGGCTTGCTTTTTACCGACTGCTGGCTTGTAATGGTCTGAGCAGTGCTTACAGCTCCACACTCTGTCGCTGGGAAGAGGATATGCCGGTTCATGGAATAGAATTGAGGGAGTTAGCTCGTCCGACAAGAGAGCAAAAGATGGGGTTTGATGTCCAGCACCCCTCCTCATGACAGCATGAGATGCCTATAGATTTATAGAAGAGTGTAAGATGAAGAATATCGACAGAGAAAAAGATCCTACACATTCTTTCCAATCCATAACATACATCCCTTCAATCCCATCCTCTTCCATCCATGGACAACTTAAGCATACAAATCTCTTATTCAAAGCATTCACATCGCTTGCTCGCGCTGTATCCGGATCGAGTCCAAGAAGACGAAGTAAAGCAACAATGGCAGCATATCCAACCTTGCTAAAATAAAAGTCATACTTCTTGCTTTCTGAATCCCCCGTGATAGCATCCTTGGCGCAGGCCAGATGAAGACCGACTTCTTCCCATCCAATCATGATGGAACCAGGACAGAACTCACGACTGGATTTGCTTTTCAGAGGATGTGCAAATACTGCCGTTGCCAATCCGAGGACATCCACCTCCGAGTGTAAGTCTCCGTCTCCGTCACCTTGAGATTTAATAGCGGGATGAGATTGCGTTAGGATGCGCGCGAGATGTTCCTTCTTCTCCAAAATCCAAGTGTGGACAGAATTGATAATGGTTACTTGCATCTTTTCTGTAGAAAAATCGCCAATATCTTCGCTGGAGGAATGCGTATATTCGTAGATTGGACCAAGGTTCAGAATTTGCCCAACTTCCGGAGCGTACTCCCATATGTCGTGCTCCAACATTGGTTGACAGACAGTCTCATAAAAGTTGGTCACCTTCTCTTGACGGCGGTTGACCAACTGTCGTCGTTCTTCGAGTATCCGCTCTTCTTTCGCACGTTTCACCATTTCGTTCAGTTGAGGAAGGTGCCGATAGATCTCTAGAGGCGTTTCAGTTTTGGGAGTATAAAGAAATGATAATGCGAAACACCTTTCTTAGAGAATCTGACATGATTCGCCCTCTCAAAGTAGACGGCTATGTCTGGTCGCGAAGCATGAACATCAACAGGATCATGGTCGAGTTTTGTAAGGTGAGCCCAGGACCTATTGAACATAAGTCAGATTTGCGTTTGATATGATCAGAGCAATATGTACATGGAACAGAAGGCAAAGAGCTCTTCTCTGTACCGTGTCTGTAGCTTGCGCCAAATGTTCAAACAATAGCTATTGCAGGCTCCAACGTACTTTTGGAAGCACGTCAGATGGTGTAACATACACTTAAGAAATCGGTCCTCACAGCAAGGTATTCAGCAACTTTCGCTCTTGTTTTAGCCTTGTAAACCTTATAATTTTCCTCTGCGTTTGCTTGATTGGACTGTATTGCCATCAGATAGGGAACCATTTCTTGTTGCCTTGTTAGCAAGTCTTCAAGTAGGTACCTTGGCTCAAGAAAATATTCGTTTTCCTCAGGAAAATACATCCCACCTGTGGCCAATAAAAGTGAGGAGCTTATCCACGCGATAACATGTGAAAGGTCGTCACATACGTGATCGGTATGTGCATCTAATCAAATGCGAGATGGGCTCTAATTCGTCAGGATAAAAGCGCCAAATGTCTTCTGAGCTGATTATAGCTTCGAATTGCCGGGAACGATTTGGCTAGTTAAGAACAGATTAGTATTCGCAATTTAATTCACAGAAGGGACACTGACGAGGCAGTCGTCACAGAGGCGTTTGCGATATGTAAAGTCCACCATGGCCGGGCGGTCACAAATCTGGAGATGCTGTTAGTACCGTTCAGGAAGCAGAGGATTTATCGAACATCACATGAAGCTGGCCCAAATAACAAAGAGACCCATTGGGGAGGAGAGACGTCAGACGGGCGAGGCAAGACATCCGGATGCTGGTGAAGGACCGTTTCCCATAACGAGGATGTTTTCGGGGTCAGCAAGACATTCCTCAGATACTTGCTCGTTCGTATCATATTGTAGAGGTCTAAGGGGTGAAGGTGTTTAAAGATCTGAGGATTGAAGGTAAAGTGATTGAGTGTAACATTGCAGGTTGAAAAGCTGTAAAATACCTCTAGAACGAGCTCAAGTGGAAAATCCAAGATGGCAGCGAGATTTTTACTCCGATTTGGGATTCTGGAGACGGACTTCCTTAGGTTTACTTGAATAGCGATTGCGACATAGTTGCCTGCACCCGCTAGATATCCATTCGTATCAAACTGGACAACTGATGCAAAGGCCGAGACTGACCTCGATTACTTCGAACATAAGGCAAGTCGTTGCAGTAGTCGAACTCCGCTATAGAAAACTCATAGAGACTTTCAACCTCCCTTTCGTTCAGACTATGGAAAGGAAAATTTTCTGCATGAAAGTCCGAAACTAGCTCTGAATGCGCGTTGAGCCCTTGTTCACTTTGGCTGAATTCTTCCATCGGACCGCCCCATTTGATATGCGTTTAGATAATTGGAACGGAATGGATAATCTGGGAGTTTGACGATTCGACGACTGCTGTCGAGACGGTTCTGAATGAGTGTCATGAGTTCAAGTCCAGTCCTGACAAGGCCCGGGGTCCTTCCAAAAATGTGTAATTTTCAGGGGCTGCATGTGACCATGAATCGCTGATGGCTTGCTCACCAACTTGAACCTTCCAGGTCCTTCCTTTCATTGATTCTGTTTCTTGAAGCACCAACGCGTATCTTGCCTAACAGTGTTGCCCCTTCCTTTAGACGCCTTGGCCGTATAAATGGCGGAGATAAAGCCATTTTTGAGCAACTAACACGGAAGAAGGCTATCAACTTTCAAGACAAAAAATGGGAGTGTCAGTTCGATTTTCGGGCAACCATGCCGATGGTTTTCGTAATTGCTTGCACAGTGAAGAATGTTCGCTTCGATTATTTCTAACCGGCAGTCATAAGCTAATTTTCAGTCTAATATACGGTAGCCTCAGTCTTCCAACTCACCAGGCCTGAAAATGAGTTGTGAAAGCTAGTAACGGAACTTGTCGTGTTTGGCAATGCTGGACTTTTCACTTGCTTTCACCCACTCGAAAGGCCTCGGCCTTTCTATTCATTGTGATACTGCGTCTTGGTACGCAAGTGATTTCTTTAGAGTTGTGCGCATGGCCCGTTGGAAATCCGTGACGGACGGACAAGAAATTCGGGTCTTTTGGCTCTATAAACAACTTAGACGGGCTTCGAGCTCCACCCTCGGAATCAAGGATCTATGTTGCTGACATTCGTCCAGTCTAAGCTGAGGCCCCACTTCAAGAAACTTTGGACCCTTCTCCTTGCAGCGGTTCTCCAAAATACATACTTCCACCCTACCACCTCCTAACATCACCTCTTTTCTCTACTTCTGGTGATGACAAAGCTTGAAGAGGACTTATTCTAGATTCTAGACAAACCTACCGTCAAGATACTGCCCAGTGGCTATTTTACTCTGGTCTGACAGTGATCGCCTTGCACTTATTAACCTCATTCCATAATTTTGTGAGCTCCTGTTTCGGCGCAGTTTGCATCAACTGAGCATGAGGTTAGTTTGTCTCCATTTCTCTCTGTTGCATAATGAAGATTTGATGACGATTACGCACAGGCAAATAGCCGTATGGCTTCGAAGACCGACCTCGGAACCTATGGAGCTGGAAGGCATTCTTAATAAATGGTCGTTCTCCCGAACACTCTCTTTACTCCCGATGCCACCGCCACAGTACCAGAAGACGGAGTCTCTCCTCGAAGTTTTTCTCTCCGTCGCACGCGACTCCACTACCGCAGAAGATCTTGTCCTAGAATGTGGATCTGAGCAATGGACATACGGCGACCTTGACTCGATATCGAGTGGCATCGCCCTCAAATTATACGATAGATATGGCTTAAACCCCGTAGTCGCAGTTGTCAGCGAAAACCATCCATACATGCTTGCTATCCTTCTGGCGACGTGGAAATTAGGTGGTATTTTCGCTCCACTGGATCCTCACTCCCCTCTGGAAATGGTCAAAAAGATGCTCGAGAACGTCGCAGCGACCTTTGCTGTAATACCTGATCATGAGGAGGGGTTGAAGGCGTTATTAAAAAGTAAGTGCAGCATCACTCAAAACAAGTCATTAAGTCATTTCGGTTCCCTGCCCATAGGTATCGGCATGCCCGCGATGCTATTTTTGAAAGACACCGGCATCACGACCTTATCACAATGCTATCTGGACCAAACGGCCGAGATTTCCCCAACTCTATTCCCCTTGCCATCATCGTCGTCGTTAGCAGCTTATTTGCACACTTCCTCGGCCTCTTCCATTTCCAATCTCAAATGTGTTCAGCTGACTCATGGATCTATCGCAAGGGGATCACATTCCTTCGTCAAATGGTTTCGTCACACCTGGACTTCAGCAAAGCCCGAGAAATTGAGAGTCCTAGGATTTTCGCCCTGGACGCATATTATGGCAATTTCTCATGATATTGGCGCTGCTGCATTTGGAACGGGAGGTTGTTATGTTTTTGGCGTTCCTCCGTCTGGGTATCCGCTTCAAGCCACGAAAGATGCTAGAAATATTTTAGGCAAAGCAGAGAAGGACTTGGACGTCTTGGACCAATTGTTAGAAACCACAACGCGAGAAAAACTTGACATTTTTCTCTGCGTTCCTTGGGTGCTGGAGGGTTTCATGGAGAGATACGAGCGGCTTCCGGAGGGCAAGGGAGGGCAAGGCGCTTTGGAAGTGAAAGAGGCACTGCAGAAATTCCAGTCGTTCGGCGTTGCGGGTGCTGCCATGCACCCGGAGGTTTCAAGCTGGGCAATAGAGATGGGCGTCAATATCTCGAATAACATTGGCATGACAGAATTTGGAGGTAGAGTCTCCATTTCAACTTTGGCAGGTTCTTTGAAATAATGGTTCCCACAGGTCCTCTATTTTACACGAGCCTTAACAACCTCCAGGATGACGCGGACAATGAAGGGTGGCCGGTGGCGGATTGTCTAATAGAAGATGCCAAGTTGGTCTTGCTGGACGATGGAGGTCAAGAACATACGTGTGGTTCGTATTGAATTTTCATTCTTTCCGCGTGAGATGTTGATTGGCTGCTTCAAAAGGCGAACTTGTCATCACAAGTCGTCATATCAGCCGTGGTTATCTCAAGCACGACAGTTCTTCCTTCAGCGAGTCCTCCGATGGCTGGATAACTTTCAAAACTGGAGATATATACTTCAAGAAACCCAATGGACGACTTGTATGGAAAGGAAGAAAGGACGATTTTATTCAGGTGCGGCGAGGTCTTAGTAATCAAAATTAATCATCCTGAAAATTTCCGTAGATGATTTCCGGCGAAACTCTTGACCCTCGAGCTGCCGAAAAGGCACTGAGAGCTTGTCCTGCTATTTCGCATTGCTGCGTCGTGGGGAACAACTTCATGAAAGGTCCTTCTGATGTCATTTGCGTCCTCATTCAACCCACTGTCTCGTCGGACAGTGGACAAACTAGTCTATCGCCGCACCAGATGACTCAGATAACCAAAGCGGTAGCGGCCGTCAATAGAACGTTGCTTCCACCTTTACGAATTGCCTGGTCGAGGGTTGGGATTTTAGAGAAAAACATGACGATACCATACACGACGAAAGGCAATATATTTAGGAAGAAGCTTGAGGCTATCTTTGGAGATTTTCTGGCCGCTTTGCTAGCAAAGGACGGGGACGGAAAACATGAGAAATATGTTGTGAACAGACATACACTTGGTCCAAAGCCAAACATTTCTCCGCTGGACAACAACCCCACCTGGAACAAACAAGGGGTTTTGGACATGACTGCGGAGATTTTGGCAGGCATTTTAGGATTGGGCATCAGAGAACTGGATGCCAATTCGGACACGTCGTTTGCAGAGGTTCGTTTCTTATCAATGTCAAGCATACCGCTTTTGGGCTCACTGTTGGCTGAAATAGTTTGGAATGGACTCGAACATGGCGGTTCGAATTGTCAACCAGCTGAATAGCACGTTCTCGTTAACGCTCCCCTTGAACACCTGCCACACTCTTATCAATTTAAGCCAGATTTCAGAAGCTGTCTTGGTTGAATTAGGTCTAAAGGAGGCACGGTCAGATCTACCGAAGAAGTCACAGAATCCGCCCTCGACGATGGAAGAAATCGTGATCGTCGGTCAAGCCCTCCGCCTCCCTGGCGATATCAGAACACCTGAATCTTTCTGGACGGCCTTAATGAATAAACGGGACGACATCATGACTCCTATTCCTGCAGACCGATGGGACCATTCGTCTTTCTATCGTCAGTCTTCATCGACAACTCCTCCACAAGTCTGTGACATTTCATTCGAGAAAGCCGGTTTCATTGACGTGGCACATTTCGACAACAACTTCTTCGGAATATCAGCACCGGAGGCATTGTTTGTAAGCCCTTCGATACGACTCACCCTTGAAACCGCGTTCGAAGCGCTGGAGAATGCATGCATACCGATGGCGAAGGTCCAAGGAACCAGCATGGGCGTATTTGTTGCAGCAGGGCTAGACGATGGTTATAACCACTTGTTATACCAGTCTTACGGATGGGATGGTGTGTCCTCATCTTCAAATAATAAATATATGCTAATTTGACTCCTCGACCTACAGCCTATACGCGATTCTTTGGAACGGGTATTTCAGCAAGTACAGCGAGCGGAAGACTCAGCTAGTGAGTCTATATCACTTGACTGTTGTATGGTATTCATCAACGTGAAATCCAGTCTCCTTGACGTCCATGGGCCCTCAACAACGACCGACACCGCCTGCAGTTCTGGACTTGTAGTATTGGACCAAGGTCAGTTTCTGAATCAACTTTTTTTTTCGTAAGTGATCCAATTTCGTCTTAGCTGTCAAGTATCTCCAATCAGGAAATGGCGATTCAGCTATCGTTGCCGCTGTTAACACAAACCTTTGGTGCTTCTACCTGTCCTTTTAACATCTCTTTTCTAATCATTTTCATATAGGCCAGGGTCTTTTGGGTGTGCAGGATCGTTGAATGTTTCATTGCTGCATCTAACCATCATTCATTATCAGCTTTTTGTCTGCGCAGAAGATGACATCTCCTCGTTCGCGATGTGCCACTTTTACTGATGAGGCAGATGGGTAGGGTGATTGCAGTTTTGTAGGACCGAAAGCTCATCGCTTCATAGATATGTTCCATCCGAAGGCTCGATTGCAGTTGTTCTCAAAACCAAAGAGGCGGCAGTGCGCAACGGCGATAACATATTGGCGGTAATAAAATCTACAGACGTCATGCATGGTGGTAAATCGCAAGGCTTGGTGGCCCCGAATGTCACTACCCAGATAGCATTGCAACAATCGCTTCTGGCCAAGGCTGGGTTCGAGCCATCGGACATTGAGTGCGTGGAAAGAATTGATAAAGTCACCACTCTAATATTATTCACTTAGCTTTCTCGAAACTCATGGAACAGGTACGCTGTTATGTTTTGCAGCTTAGGACACATTTAAATGATCTCTTCCATTCAGGCACATCTTTGGGCGATTTAATAGAGATTCAAGGCATAAACGAGGTTTTTCGTGGCTCGCATCTTGAACAACCTCTGGTCCTTGGTGCGGGCAAAACATGCATCGGTCATACAGAACTCGCAGCTGGTCTTGTCGGTCTTCTTAAAGCGGTTGCTTCCTTGAAATACGCCGCCGTTCCTGGGCTGGTGCATCTTACTGGACATAATATGAATACATCGATCGACTGCGCGACCGTTCCAATCCACATTCCATGCCAGTCTGTTCCTCTTTCTACTAGAGAGAGTAAGGCTCCTCATCGTGGACTAGTTCTGTGAGTAATCTTCGTTTTTTTTTAGGAAAAAAGGATTGATAGCGGAATAAATGAAGGTCAAATGGGTTTGCTGGTACTATTGCTGGAGTTATAGTCGAAGGTTCGAGCCTTATGACCGAAGTCTTGCCTCCAGTTCATAATGCCTCGTTTTCCGATACCTTTCCAATGCCTTTCGTTGTAAGCGCCAAAACCTTGGAGGCTCTGAAGATTTACTTGCAAAAATATCTGGACTTTTGTCGCACAGACCCAGCTCCAAATTTTGCAGACCTATGCTACACGACTTGCATAGGACGAGAGCACTATAGATATCGCTTCTCCTGCGCTGTATCCAACATGCAGGAGCTAATCCTCTGTCTGGAGGAACGGCTTCGAGCCTTTGTTTCAGAGAAACATGGCGACATCCCTGCTCGTCGTATCGCTTTTGCTTTTCCTGGCCAAGGCTCTCAGTATCAAGGCATGGCCAACAATCTTGCAAACCGATACCCGGATTTTATGGACATTTTGAGTTTTACCTGTACCAGAGCCACCCAGATCTCAGGTTACCCAATCCTGTCTTTCTTGGTGGACAAAGTGACCTCTTGCCAGGTTTCCATCAATGATAGTCAAGTTGCGCAAATTTGTATATTCGTGTATCAGTACTCTCTGTCTTTATGGCTCAAGACCGTAGGCATAGAACCTTCTGCTGTCCTGGGCAGTAGCCTTGGTGAAATAGGTGCTGCTGGTATGTTTCCAGAGCGGAACAAATTATTAGCACTGAGCTGACCGTTCCTTAGTCGTTGCTGGGGCCATGAGCTATGAAGTCGGCTTGAGACTGGTCCTCAAGCGTGCCGAATTATTACGATCGGACCCTTTGCAACCAGGAGGAATGGCGATCGTCGCATCATCTGAAGAGAACATCTTGCAGCTCTTCCATCAGTTGGGCTTGAACGATCGACTGGTCATAGCTGTGTTTAACGGCCCAGAGAGTCACGTCGTTTCTGGAGAAAAGCTCGCTGTTGATGTATTTCTTACCAACGCCAAGATGCACGGATTAAGATGCACCAAGCTGAATGTTGAACAAGGTACTTTTACAATCGGTTATTAATTATTTCTCTGATGCTTAGTCGTCTTCAGCATTTCACAGTCCATTGATACAACGCGGTCTTCCCGAACTGCTGAAGTGGCTTGAGAAACACAAACCCTCGTTTTCAGCCTTAAACATTCCTCTCTACTCAACCGTTCATGGTGTTGAGATTCTGGCGGATACTCGACTAGGACCCTCATATTGGGTAGGTTTTTTTTTTTTTCCATCTTCACCTGAAATTTTAATCTGGTTTACTTGGCATCCAGGTTGAGCATGCGCGGGACCCAGTTCAATTTTCTCGTGCCGCTGGAGCAATGGTGACGAACCAGGCAATCGACGTTATTTTGGACCTTGGACCACAACCTTTTATTTGGACGGCATTGCAAGCCTTGCCTCACAGAAAAACGTCGATTGGTCTGTGCACAAAACCATCAAACGACCAGAACGGTGCATTTTTGAGAGCAATCGCACTGATCTTCGAATCTGGTATCACACCTGACTTTGAGAAGCTATTTTCACGAACTCCTTTATGTCTTAGAAAAATCGCGATCCCGACTTACCCCTTCCAACGACAGCGTCACTATCCAGAGTGTATCCCAACTCGCAATAGAAAACCATCAATTATTCCTCTCATCACGACACTACCTTTGGCCATCCCCAATCGCCTTGTACGGTTCGAGGTGAACCAAGCTTTGTATGATCTGTTATCCGACCATCGGATCGAGGGTCGCAGAGTTGCCCCTGGTGCCTCGTTGGTCGATTTCTTCGCTAAACAGTCTATGTCCAAGTCAATAAAGTCAATTACTTTCCACTCTCCTCTGGTATTAGAATCGCCCTACATTGAAGTAACAGGCCAAATCGATGCAGAAGGACGATTTTCCTTAAATGATGGCCACTCCGGGACTAACCAGGTGTGTTCCGGCACTCTGGCTACACATGCAACGCTTTCCACGAAGGTTGTTGAGAATGGTCGGCCTCCTGAACGAACAATGACAAAGGCCGAGGTCTATGAATGCTTCAAGAGTGTTCAATTTGGCCCTTCCTTCCGTAACGTCCAGGAGATCAGGAGCTCGTCTGCTTACGCCGATGCCTTGATCACCGTTCATTCTACTCCATTTCCGACACACGATCGAATACGCAAAATTGATTGCTGTCTTCACGCTTTCGGGGCCATTATCCAAGAAGAGGTCCCTCAACTCCGCGATCGGGATGGTGCCTTCTTACCTACTTCACTTGACGATTTTACGCTTCATTCAGACGAACTTCCGGAGTCCTTTATTTGTCGTTATCACCTTCCCTTCGACGTAACCCGCAACCATCATGTCATCTCCCTCTCATTTGACGTTCTTTCCCTTAGCGGCGACCTACTTATATCGTGTGGCAAGTACGCCGTGGCTTGGATCCCAGCAGGTGTCGTAATTCAACACAATGAAAAAAGGGAATTGCCCGAAATCCAAGAAAGTTGTTGGTTACGACAAACATGGATACAGCGGGATGCGCCGAAAGAAACTGTACTGCCTGCCTTCAGGAAATATGATCGCTTGCTTTTCGTTGCTACTGAAACTCTAGAATCATCTCGTTTTTCCCGACTGTTACCCACATTAGCTGAGGAGATATCCTCTCTCCAACTCCCCACATATGGCGAGGCCTCTGTAGAAAACGACGGATGCTCAATAGATGTCCAATTCGAAAAGGAACTTCAAAGTTTTGCAGCCGTTGGAACATCAATCGTCCTGGACTTGACTTCTGTCAACGCCATTCCTGCAAGCGAAGCTTTCAACACTTTCCACCGCCACATTCTCCGCTTCATGCAACTTCTATCTGTCCACAAGGTTAAAATCTTGAACTTTGTGGTTATCTCCCACATGTCGGTTGCCGCCCATTTTGATGTAAATTTATTGGACAAGTCCTTCGGTGCGAACGTGAGCCAGCCGTCTGTAGGAGCCGTGGTACAAGGCATGCTTCGCGTTTTCCGTCGCGAAACGGGCTTCGACAATCAAATTTGGGCCCTTGACCTACCACCTTTAGATCTCATACCCGATGATACCCTTCAGAGTATCATCTGCAGAGAATTTAGTGCTCGTCAAATGGGATTGACTTTGGACAGAACTGTTGCATATCGGAGGACAGTAACCGGTTCCCACGAGCGTCTGGTCCCTACTTTGCGCGATATGGAACCCTTCGAATCCAAATCTGTTGTGTTCAATGGGACATCAATAGTCGTGGGCTTGGGCAGTATTGGAACCGCATTAGCAGGCACTTTGATCTCGAAAGGAAGTTCTATGGTTGTATTTATTGGTCGGCGACCCGCTGATGATGAAGATGCGAGTCCCTTTTTCTTTTTTTTGTTTGGCGCCTACTGATCAATTCAAGAAGGTTCATGAAGCGATGTGTAGGCTCGATGCTGAAACAAAGGGCCGAGTGGCTTATGTCCAAGCCGACGTTTGCGATTTAGGACATCTACGAAAGTGCATCATAGATATACAGGCTCGATACGGCGCTGTCGAGAACATTATTCATTCGGCAGCTGTCATTTCCGATGCAACCATCCAAAAGGTTGACAATCAAACTTTCGAACGCGTTCTTCAACCAAAGGTCGTAGGAGCTTGGAATCTTCACATCGTTAGTGAGGAGTTATGCCCATCGTTGAAGTCTTTTATTCTACTAAGCAGTATCAGGTGCGTTAGTCGTATGACCTTATGCACAAGTTTTCCATGATTCAATACCGATGACCACCATTTATAGCGTTTTATTAGGGAACCAAGGTCAAATTGCTTACGTTGCCGGGAACTCATATATGGAGGTACTAGCAACATATCGGCAAGAAAAGCATTTGCCTGCTACCGCCATCCAACTCGGTCCATGGGAGTCTCGACTTACACAGAAATTGGATACACAAAACTCGCTGGTACCCATGATTAATAATGAAACGGGCATTCCTCTGATCCTAAAAGCCATGCTGAAACCCGGCCCAGTACAAGTCATCGCCAAGATGGACCTCAAAAGATTCGCCGTGACTCCAGCTTACTCCGAAGACCCGATTTTCCGGGACATTCTTCCTTCAGCGGTCAAACCTGCGCGACTGACGCGCACGGAAAGCGAGGTTACTCTAATAGTGAACGATGCTCTGCGAACTGTCCTTGAGCTTAAACCATCGGAGAAGCTAGGCGAGGGCTGCAGCTTTCTTTTTGATTTAAGCATCTAATTGTTCTTATTTTTATAGAGGCCGCGGATTCCTTGACTGCCTGTGGTATCGACTCCATTTCTTTTGCGCAGATCAGGGGAAGAATTATGAACGAATTGTACGTCGAAGTCCCTATGTTGTTCCTCTCAGACACTTTTACGATTCTTGAAATGGTATCTTATGTTGTGGAGAAGTGCCGCTAAACGAAATTCAACCTTCCTTACTTTTCTCGTATAAATCATTCTTCTCTTCGCAGTAATATTATGTATTAAGTAGTATGGCTAATTTACCTTGGACATTTGTGTAAAGGTGACCGCGGCGTGAAGGAGGAGGAGGAGTCTATTATACTGACGACTCAGGTCCCCTACGGAAACAGCCAGTTTACCAAGAACTAACACGTGGTTAGAAAGCTCTTTTTGGTCAACTCCGATCATCAGCATCACTGCTTGACCGTTTATCACAGGCTCAGCTCGGACCACATACTCTGCGTGCCAGAAAACGCTTTGTGTGTGTCTCACACAAGTTTTTTAGATCCTTTGAACGGCTTTGTTTCTCTTCTGACGCGATACTCGGCAAGATGACAAGACCTGGGCCAAAGGCGGTATTTTTGGCTCCATTTGGATCTGCTAAATCTCTGAAACATAGGTTCCTTATGAAGGTATTCATTCTAAAACCATCAGGCGGTCAACCCAACTCTCACCCCGATGAGCACGACGAGTCATTCGACGAGCTCATCGACGAGGCGCAATGAGATTGTTCAGCGCAACAGCGGTATCGCAGGCGCCCATACTCCTACCGCTTTTCGTACTCCTGGCGTGAGGACACCACGCAAGGTCCAGTGGGGAAATGACGCAGAATCATCATGTCCTGACCGTTTAACCACGCACATGTTGGATGAAAGGGGCGAGGATGTACGTGCTTCGTCTATGAAGCCATAATGTTTTCTAATCCTCCACAGAACGAAAGGTTCAATGAATTAACAGCGGCCCTTGAAAGACATCGCAGGGAGACGCCTTTGAAGAAGGTTCATTATTACCCTCCTGAAGGCTCTGCGTCGCCTTCGTCCAGTGGGGAAACTTCTGAGACCGACAATGGTCGTCCATGTTGTCGAGGCGGCAATCGGCATCCTTATATCAACCCATCCACCGCTGCTTCAAGTGAATACTTTGATTCAACTCAGAGTATACCCTTCATCCCTCCTACCCGCAATGTACCTGGGAATGAAATAGAGGAAGAGGAGGATGGCGGTTTGCCAGGAACAAAGAACTTGAGGAACTATTCGATGAAGAAGGCACAAAATGTGGTGAAGCCACACATTCGCCAGTCGGCACCTTGGCTTTCAAGACAGTACAGAAATCGGCCGGACCGGAAGAACGCACAACATGCTGTCGACAAGTCACAAGAGAAAGATGACAAGGAACCTTTATTTCCTGGCTCGGGCATTTTATCGACTCTCCTCAAGCTCTATCATCAATCTAATTTTAGTACTTCTGATACGTCGTCAAGTCCTTCATCTTACGATGAAGGTTCAGAACATGGTGGCTGGGAAGGAAGAGAGGGAGAACCTACAAAGCTTGTATCTCAACCTGAAGGGCAGGCAACACAGCCAAGTAAGCACGAATTCTTTACTTCATGATTGATATTCATTGGTTAATCCTATGAAGGAAAACGACGTTTCCCATCCATTAAACTCCCTTCAATATTTGGCCATGTTGCTCGGCCCACGACTGCTCGAAGTGCAGGCGGTGTATTTGGTCCTCTAATTGCCAGCACTGGCAATCTCACGGGTTTCGTGGCGCCTCATTCAAGTACTCTTCAGCCGAGCGTGAAGCGGCCAGGTTACGGCTTATCACGGTGACTTTGGTTCACTCCTTGACTGTAAATTATTGAAGTAGGTTTGCAGATATACCCTAGACACTCCCGAGGACCTGCCTGCGCCTCCTCCGCCTGCAAGGCCGAAACCCGAGCGCGCGAAATCGTACCCTGCAGATACTACGGCCACCCCTCCTACGAGTCCTGAGCCTTTCTACCGTGGAGGGGCGAAAAGTAACCTATCGAGCATTATCGGCGGGTATGCCTCATCTATTGGACGAATGTCTGGGTATAGCACTCCGCGCACCCGACCGGGCACCCCGGAACCACGCAATGAGAAAACAAGTCATGCACCGTCGTGTAGGCATAGGCGGACGAAAAGAAAAAAGGCCGAAGTTTATGTGAGCCTTTTGGCATCTCCAGTGAATTCTGAGTCTGAGGACACCCATAAGATCACCCGTCATGTCGCTAACATTATCCGCCGCGAAGAGTTTATTATGAAGCTCACGCGCGCCATGATGATGTTTGGAGGTCCTTCTCATCGTCTTCAGGGACAGATATTGTCAGCTGCTCGCGTGCTTGATATCCAATTGAGCTTCTTGTATTTGCCGGATATCGTTTTGATCAGCTTTGATGACAGCGGGACTGGGACGAGCCATATCAAGTTGATCAGACAAACAAGTGCATTAGACATCGAGAAGCTGACTGACGCCTTTCGCTTATATTGGAAGGTCTGTGATTATTTCTGCTTCATCCCGAACAGAAATTCAAGGGAATGTTTAGGTAATCCACGACAAATTGTCTGTCTCTGCTGCCTCCCTCGAATTAGATGAGTTGATGAAGAAGAAACCTTTTTACAACTGCTGGCAGCAAATCTTTATAGGAGGGATGTGTTCCGCCTCCATCTGCACAGTCAGTTTCGGGGGAAGCTTTGTGGACGCGTTAATGTCCTTTCCGCTCGGGGCGCTTTTGGTCCTGATCCAAGTGCTCAGCGTACGAAATATATTGTACTCCTATGTCTTCGAGTATGTCGCCTTTAGTTTTTGATATCGTCACTAATGTGCCCTACAGAGTCACGGTTACCACTTTGTTTAGTTTCACTTCCGCTGCAGTTGCTGCTTCTCATAAGCTTTGCTACTCTGCCATCACATCCAGTTCAGTCGTCCTTATCCTTCCCGTGAGTATCCTGATTCCGACGTCTTGCGCAGATTAAAAGTTTATGCGTCATTCTTAGGGGTTTCTTGTGCTCAATGGAGCTCTGGAGTTGATGACGCGAAACATCATACCCGGTTCGGTTCGACTATTATTCTCCATAGTATATGCCCTGTTCCTTGGATTCGGCTTCTCGATCGGAGGAGAGCTATACGCATTATTCACTTCACATCAGGTGTACGGCGCCGATGACTTCTCGTGTTCTCTGACGCACGACCCATCAGGACCTTGGTATCAGAGAACGCCGAGTGAGTGGTGGGGTCAGTTTATAGGCTCTACTTGTACCTTTACTGCTTGTCTGACCTGGCTTTTCAGCATTCCTGACTGTGCCTATGTTTTCCCTTTTTTTGAGCATGCGGAATCAAGCTCCCTATAATCGAAAAGAGATGGCAAGTAATCTTAGAAACTTTCCAGGAATGCGGCGTTAATCAACTTTAACAGCCTCTTCTCGTGGCCATTGCATGCGCTGGATGGGTTACTAATTACTTCGTGGGGAGAAGATACGTCGGGCAGAGCGACATCATCGCAGCGGTTGGGTGCGTTATCAGTCCACCCCATTCACGCTGTTACGGATCTTCATGCTTTTTTCGATCGCAGGGCCTTCGCCGTCGGCCTCATCTCAAATTTGTACGCTCGCATCTTCTCTGGGAATGCTTTTGTGGTGATGGTGAGTCCCTATCACGAGAAGGCGGGCGAGGGGCACGGTCTGACAAACTGGGCATAGATTACGGGAATCTTGTTCCAGCTGCCGTCCGGTTTGGGAAGTGGAGGTCTACTCTCTTACGCCTCTCTGCAAACCCATGGAAATTCGACTTCCTATATCTCTGGGTTTAGAACGGCGCTGAAGTTGGTTGCTGTCGGTATTGGGTTGACGATTGGACTGGGTCTGTCGTTGGTTTTGGCGCATCCTATTCAGAGCAGGAAACGAGAAGCTGGTATTTTCAGTTTGTAATTTCTGTTCAGATTCTTGTTATTTAGAATTATTCGAAGTAATGCAACCAAGGCAGTTGTAGAGTTTCTATTTCCAAAAGCGTCCAGTAAAAGGTTACGTAACAATTTTTGCTTCCCGACCTGCATGCAACCGGACCATTCTCTGTTCTCTTCTTCGCTCTTCCTCACCTTCACGTCGTATACCGTATAACCTCAGGTTGATTTTACCCAATCTATCCAAAAACTACAAGCAAAACTGGAGGCCAACATCTGCGCAACGAAAGAACGACCTGAACTTGCACAAACCCTATTACTCGTCAAATCGATTGGGAATGGGGGTTTGCGATGGTGGCACACAATGCACGGTTTTCAAGAAACTCGAAACTTCGTCGTTGGAGAGAATCCTTCTCGAATAAGGTGTCCCACTTGAGTAATACCCATAACTGAAAGTATGGGACGAAATCGCCATATGCCATCCCGCGACTTCGGTGTTGCAAATTGGTTGGCCGCTCGACGATTCTCAGATTGCATTCCAGGTTGATCGTATTGATAATACCGCTTTATGCTCGACAGGTTCCCGGGCTTCATGACCAATGCAGTGATTGCCAGTGGTTTTATTCTTGAAAACTTGGGCCAGCGAAGTTCCTTGGGTCTAGAGCGCGTTATCCGCTGTTCATACGCCCATTGGTTGATAGTAATTGTCGGTAGTCTCTCAGGGGACGTGGGGACGAGCCATAATGCTGATCTGCTTCACTTCTCTCGATCATCGCCTTCCTATTCAAGCTCCAAGTTGTCTGGTCTAGAAAATATGAACCTCAGCCACGCACAATTTAAATAGCGAGGCACAGAAATCCCTTCTCTCCCAGCAACTTATTATTATTCAAGTCGCTACCCTTCTATCAGCTCGCCCAGACAAATATGGACCCGTCTCTCAATAAAACCACTCTCTTAAACGCGTTTATCAGCATTGCCCGCTCTGGCGATGTTGACCGGAGCGCGGTTGAGTGTGGAGATGAAGTTTGGTCTTACGGCGAGCTCGACATCGTCTCGACAGGTCTCGCCCTTGATATTCACCAGAAGTATGGCCCCAAGCCAGTAGTCGCCATTATCAGCGAAAACCACCCTTACGTCCTCGCCACCATCCTCGCTACTTGGAAGCTCGGAGGCATCGTTGCGCCCTTAGACCGTAACGTGCCTCGCGATATTATGCAACGCATGTTGCTTAACATTGGGCCCACTTGTGTTTTGATCCCTTCCACTGAGCAAGGTGTTCAAGGGATCGTCCAAGGTGCGTAATCTCTTGCCCGCCAATAGGCCTTTTTACTGAATCTCGCCTAGATGTATCCCTTTCATGTTTCCTGTTCAATCCAACAGATACTATTACAGCCCTGATGCAAAGGCACCTGGACCAGTCACCCGAACTGCCCGCCCATGAATTCCCAGCTCCAACTGCAGAAGACATCGCACTGTACCTTCACACCTCTTCCGCCTCTTCCGTGGCTAATGTCAAGTGCGTACCCCTCACGCATTTGAGCATCCTCGCTGGTTCCCAGTCCCGCCTTTCCTGGTGGAAGCGCGTCTGGCCTCAGCAAGACTTTGAGCACCTGCGCACACTCGGGTGGTCTCCGTGGTCCCATGTCATTGGCCTCTCGCACGATCTTGGAGCGGCAATGATCTTGACAGCAGGATGCTACATCTTCGCTATGCTTCCTTCAGCGTACGGATCCTTGTCTGGCAATAAGGCCACAAGGTACCTCGACGTGTGTGGCCAGTTATTGGAGACGGCCATTGCAAAGAAACCTACCGCTTTCGCCGGCGTTCCTTGGGTCCTTGAAGGATT